>CM073777.1:38966163-39215832 GCA_037158775.1 Hetaerina titia
TACTTACGTGACCTTTCATCCTACACCTATTCACTTCCTGTCGTTGAATAGAGCACGAGAGAGAAAGAAATATTTAACGGCCCATTCAACCGTTGTGTATTTCTCTTGAGGTTACCCTGGAAACCTCTGGCTTCGCGTCGATATTTTGCTTGATGGGGAAAGGGGAGGTTGTGCGAAAACGAAAAACAAAGGACATGCGGCTGAAAAGGGAAATGGAGAATGGAAAAAAAAAATTTTTCGAAAGAGAGAGGGTAAAAAAATGACTTATATGAAGACTCGGTGAAAGTTCTTCGACCCCACAATCCTATAAAGTCTGCCGTTCAGCCTCTCATACACTTCACGGCGTTTGTGATTTAAGAATTTTTCGAACCTTAAAAATTCTTGGAGTTGTTCGAAGCGTAATATGTATATTTCGAATTCGATGTTTTCGAGACCATACGGATCACGTGCGTTAGACCCCTTGGAAGTAATCGACAGTTCCCGGGAACCCTGCGGAAATATTTTATTTCCTTCTCTGAATTTCTACCGGTTAGGGTAGGTTTTTGGATGGACACAACTATTATATAAACATTTTGTAACTCCAAACAAAACCCAATCCAGCAACCTACTCTACATCAGGTCCCTCTTCATCTCGGTGTACTTCTTTCCTCCCTTCATCCCGTCCAACATCCCTATCCTGTTCCTGCCCTTTCCTCGCTTGCCCAACATTCTCCCCTCTATTACCGTCTTCAACTTTGGATATTCGGCGGAAACACCCGTGGTTTTATTGGTCCTCTAATGAATATATCCGCTAATGTTTTCTTTTTTCGATTTCGATTCTTTTGACTCGCCCGGGAAAAATATCCCATTTTAAATAAGAACACTCCTTCATATGGACATGAGGATTAATGACAGACTGCTTTTGTGTTTATATCTTTTTTTACCGGAATCTAATCCTTAAGGAATTCAAATGCACGCCGTTACATCTGTAACAAATGTAACCCAGGGTCACAATCATTGCTACTTAACAAAGAGGTAATGCTGGAGATATTGAAAGAATAACAAAACAATATGTGCATTTTTATCTCTGAATTTTATTACGTATTATCAGTAGTCTTACCTAATGGGAAAAGTTAACCCCAGCCGTACTCTTTTAAATTGGCAAAGGATGGGTAAGGGAAAGTAGATAAGATATAATCAATAAAAATAACTGATAATAATAAATTAAACAATAAAAGATACTAAACAACTTAAGTAACTTAACTTTTTCCATTATTTTCATACGGCCTTGGTTACTTTTCGCCTTATATGTAGTCTTACCTGTTTGGGTAGGTTTTTAATGGACCCTTGCGCTATATACTATTGTACCCCCAAGTCCTAATTAACATGCCAAAATCGGTTTAAATTCTAAACCCATACCCACTTCTCAAAGGCCATAAAGACCAAATCTTCCTTTAGTTGAAGTGCTGAGCACCATATTATAATCTTTACTAATCTCTTCTTTATTTTTCCTTTTAGGTACGTTGTCAGAGAAATTTCTACCATTGATGAGACGAAACAGCGACGAAAATAAGGCCAATGGAAGGTAAACGTTTCCAGGCTGTGGAAAGTATACGTTTCAGCAACATTGAAATGTCATCTTTTTCATTTCGTCCATCGTTTAAGGGATCACCTGAAATTATGCAAGGGCGTTTTCTTTTATCTTTTAACCTTCTCCCCCGTAAGTGTCTTGGAGTTATGAATTCACTCCCTTCCTTAATCTTAAATAATTATTGGTCCTATCTTTTATGCATCAAGGCCTAGAACAGACAACTTTTTCTGTGAAAAAGCGCATTAAAATCTTACGAATGCTATTTTCGTTAACATTATCTACTAATCATTTTCAATTACGTATTTCATTATAAAGCAGTACACAAATAAAAGACGTTTATTTTAATAATATCAGAATGACTCTTAGCCGTTTAGTGTACCGGGTTAGTGTATGGTCTTGATAGACCCTAGCACTACACACTACCGTACTCTTAACCCTTAAATAACATCATACAAAGCGTTCTTATACACCATATTACCAAGGTTATTCTTTAGTTCTGCGTACTTTTTACCTCCCTTAATTCCACCACCAATGTCTTTTCTTTTCCTCCCTCTACATAATTTTCCCAGAATTCTCTCTTTATCTAATAACATTTTCAGCATCTCATTGCCTCTCACGTATCTCTTGAATCAACTTGTCCTGACTTGTTCTAATTCATCTCAATAATCCCTCTTCCCTTAACATGGGCAGAACTTCATCGTCTGCTTGTTTGTGTTCCTTTCCGTCCATATAATTTCCTCTGTACTTCTCCACACCCCCATCTCAAAAGCCACCAATCTACGCCTGTCACCTTGCTTCACTGATCATGTTCCCGCGCCGTGTAAAACCACGCTGCATATCAAGGTTTTCTGCCCCGGTTGAAATCCCCCAAATTTATTGTTTTCCTAAGTCTTCTTAATTCTTGAGAACTTCGTGACCTACTTTTTCTTATTTTCGAGTCTCATTTTATGCCTATCATATTTGGGTCTACATTGTGCTATAAGCTATGATCGCAATCATTTGTTTGAATGGTTAGCTATGGTATGATTATCCTTTAATAGAAATGATTTTTTCGCAATAATAATCAACCCGAAGGTTTTTTGGATTGATCAGGGTATATATCGTACTGTAGAAAGTCTTATCGGCGTATGTGATTCACACATTAACAGTGTATTAAGGGGGGCAATTCTTTTCCCTGTGCCGCTTTGTGGTTTCTGAGTAAGATCTGGTACCTGAATAATCAAGTACAATGCGTGAAGCTGAAGGTACCCAGAGGCGTCACCAGAACTCGAAATAATAAGGGGGGGGGGAACTCCAATGTCCGTAATAAACAGTCGCAACTCTCGTCAGACTAATTGCTGTGTTGGTTTTCGCGGGAACCACGAAAGAGACCAAAACACAACCTCTCAACCATGAATACCCTCTGTGGTGGTTTACGGGAAATTAATCCACGCCAGGGACCACACACAGCCACATACACACTATCCTGTCTGGAATCCTTCACGAGGCTGTAGGGAAGACCCCGTTAAAGGTACCAGGATGTTCTACAAGTACAAACTCTGTGTTTATCCACGAAGGACGAGCACAGACCATTCACACACACTAACACTCAATAAACGCACACACCACACACTCAAAAGGGCCCAACTTCTGGGAGAATCTGAAAACAAAGAGCGCAGACGAAGATAAGCGTCGAACACGCGTGTTTCGGCCACAAAGTGGCCCTCATCATCGAACTGAAGGGAAAAAAGCACCTCCAACACTAGGTTAAAAGTGTAGAGTAGAACTCGAACCTTGAACCTTTATCCAGTAGGCCATCGTTCTGTCCACCGGCCCGCCACAGTCTAATTTGAACCGAATTGTCTTAATTTATAAAATAATACAACATATTTCAATACTGTTGTATAAACGAAGAAATCGTTGTGCCCATGGAATTCAAAACCATCATTTCCCATGTTAAAATAATCTCTGTCTCTGGCCAAATGGGAATAACTTTGTAAAGGGATTTCAGTGGTCAATGTTTATGACCAGTTTATTGTTGGCCAAGCATCCAGAAATAGTATTATTTTACATGTTAATCATGGCAAAATATCACAGGATATTTCACAACCAGACTTCGTAATTCTTGTTGAAGGACTTAGGAATAATGGTGCGCAATTGGTTTTCTGGTATTATTTAGGTATACATGGCTTAAGTTCCTCAATTGTGTAGTGGGTACGTGCTTGGTTCCGAACACACGAGTGCAGTCGACCAATTTGAATTATTTCAACAGCGAGCGTTGCAGTCGGAAGCACAAGAGAAACTAATGCTCTCTCCTTCCGCAATTTTCTGTTTTTACTCCGAGAGCATGCCGTAAGCCCCCATTGTATCGGAAGTAATTAATTTTTGGCCAAGCAAAAGGGTGGGGGGATTTTGATGCGGGATCGGATTATAATGCGCTTGAAGCCGAATGCGCGCTGTATTTTTCCTTATGTACCCTTCGGCCGTCCGTTCCCTGCGTCAAGACTGCTCATCGGAAATCGCTACATGTGTACACGTACACATAGTTTGCTGCATGCTTTCCAAGCATTGTAATTTCATAATATCCGCGTAATTACTACGTTTCTCGATGGCCTAGTTGTCTAATACATTTATAGCTTTCCATAATGCATTCGAGCTTTCAAATAGGTTCCCTAATAGGCCTTTGTAACCTTCATTTTGCAATATTGTTAGGAATTTCAGTAATGGCGGTCGTTATACAGCTGGGCAATGAAAGGGCCTAACGAGTTTAAAACTCTTTTCTATGCCTATATGTCCCTTTATCTAGTGAAAATTGATTTATCATGGTTGAAATTTACGTACGTTGTGTAGATAACGTTGCTGATCAACGATATTACATTTCCGAAAGATAATTAATAAAATACCACCATGCTGGTAGTCGTATGATGAAACTTGACTCGCAGTTTCCTAGGAGTTTGTAATCAAGGTGATGTTCGTTGCTTACATTATAATGTAAGTAAAATATCAAGTTATATTTTATTAATATTTCAGGAGGTTAGTAACAATGTGTAGAAATTCATACTAAATGGCTATATTGGATAAAAAAGGAAAGTTTCCTTGGCAGATAATAACAAATAGTTTGGTTTAACTTCCAACTTAGTTGTTAGTCAACAATTTGTTGCTGACAAACAATCAACAAACGTGTTTAAATCGATTCGCCATTTTCCTCCTCATGTAGAGATATTTTTTTAAAAATATGGGGAATTTTAAACACTGATTATAATATGGGAAGGCATATCTAATCTCTTCAAAAGGGAAAATGCATATGCAAATGGCTAACTATTGCTGTAAAAGTAGGATTGTTTTTTCATAGCAGTATTAGATTTAGAGAAGGCCACCGAAAGCTGAGGTCATTTGAGCTATGAGAGATGGGTAGGAAGGGTGGACAGAAACCTGATATAGGCATTACCCTGCTCTTAAAAAAAGGTGCCAAGGGGATCTCTTCCGACGGGCGGCGCTCTCAATCAAAGTGCTCTCCACAAATCACCTCAAACTGGAATCGAGATATCACTGAAAAGATCTGCCGTCTACAGGATTCGAATCCGGGCCCTCTGTGTGAGAAGCCAGTACGTTAGCCACCGCACCACCCCGGATCCCCTTAATCCCTCTCATTTTGTACACAAACTAGGTATTTAAGATATAAGATTAATGAATAGGATCCCTCATTTAGTGTTCTCTTTCAAAGGAAAATATGTGAAATAAGCGTGGAAGTCTCATTACCTAAAATTACGATGAAGAAATGTTCTCATTAAGTAATCTTTATTAGAATATTTGGAACTAATGGGGAAAATAGGAATTACTAACTAGAATAGGTGGAACATTTTACCCATTTAGGTAGTATTTTGGACCTAATTGGTCAAAGCAGTAAGAAGAAAAATGGCGATAAGTAAAGAAACTTTCGCGGGGAGAGGGTTGAGAAATGATGTTAAGATATGACTCGTTAAAACATTGATATAGAGCGTGGTTAAGTACAGCGCAGAAACATGGTCATTGAAGCGAGATGATAGACCTATATTTGTAGGCTTTAGAAATGTGGGTGTGGCGAAGGATAGAAAACGTGGACGGAAGGAATACAAACGAGAAATTGCCAGGCATGGTGAGAGGGGATTGACTGAAGACATCCAAAGGAGGTAGGAAAGATACATTCATGGCGTTTTGATTGTGAATGGGACGTTAAAGATTGTGTTAGAGGTAAGATTTTTGTTCAATCTAGGAAGGGGTGTATAAGTTAAATAAGAGGGACGGAATGAAGGAAATTTGCGGAATTAAAGAAGGGCTTACTGTCATGTCTGATGCCGGGGTGTTTTTGTGAGGAGAGGCATGGAAATCTATCACGGTTCAATCTTTATCCATTGATAACCGACCATAAACGGTGGAATATTATATTACATACACACAGACAATAAAAATATATACACATATACATATATATATATATATATATATATATTCATTCACACATAGAAATAGATATAAGGAAAGGGCATAGGAAAACACATAAAAGACGAACACAGGAGAGGTGGGGCTGGCGGATTTAGCAGATCACAAATGTAAAAATATTTCCTTTATTTAACGGCCGCAGTACTGCAATATGGAAGGCAACGGGAAATTATTCTCTTATCCCTAGAATATGCAGCCTTTGTGTTAAAATGTAGTAGAATGGAAAGTTTACCAATCTGCCCCAGCTGCCGATATCAACTGCAGTAAATAAATCCTAGGATTAAAATACTGATTATATATACGTGGCATGCTTTAAGGGCAGTTTGGAAAAAATGTACTCATATGAAACACGTTTTATTTGCCCTTTTAGTTAGCTACAAACCTACTTCACTTATCTACATAATCGCCGTTCACTTCTAAGCATTTTTCGTACCGCTGCACCAGCTTCTTTAACCCCTCTGCTTAGACGCTCACCGCCTGAGAGTTGAACCAATTGACAATGCAGTTCTTAAGTTCCTCTTCGGTTTCGAAACGTTGTCCACTGGGCCACTTTCAAGTGCAAGAAGAGTAAGTAGTCACTAGGTGCAAAGTCAGGACTGTAGGGTGGGTGGTCAAAGAGTTCCCAACGAACATTTTGAATTTTCTCGTTGGTTTTGGCAGCAGTGTTTCGGTACCCACATTGCACACATTTTGTGGTGTCCGAAGTTTCCCGTGGCAATATTGAAGACATTAGTGCGTCCAAGTTGAGGAAATTGTTCAGGCAGGCCATTAATCGTCAATCGACGATTGCATCGCAGTTTTTGTTCCACTTGCGAAACAATTTCATCGGTCAGAATACTGGGCCTGCCACTCCGCTCTTCGTCATGGACATTTGTTCGTCCATTTTTAAAATCACAGCACCATTGTCTAACCTTTCCTTCACTCATAACTGTAGGTCCATAAACTAGGGATAACTCCCGATGAATTTCAGCAGCCGACAATCCTATTGCACACAAGAATCGTATGACAGAATGCACTTCACAGCTGGCGGGTTCAAAGATTGTCGCGGACATTGTTGTTTGCATGCACAGATAAGCAAACTACTTCCGTAACAAAACAAATGCTGCTACAGCTTTTCAATGAATCAATAGATGGCAGTGCAAGAGTAAAACTGTGTTCTGAAGCGACAATATTTACATATAAGCAAACGGCCTTTACTTTATGACTATTCCTCGTATTTTTATAAAAATTAATTTATATGGAAATAGATTTAAGGAAAAGGGATAGGAACACTTATAAAGGACAATATATATGTATAAAAAACTTAGACAGCAACACAGCACGAGAACACATAAAAAGAACACTCACAATAATATCTTGATAACTTCGACGGACTCGAACTCCGTCTTCTTCGGAAGATAAGATATGACTCATATATATATATATATATATATATTCATTCAAACAGAAATAGGTATAAGGAAAGGGGATAGGAAAACACATAAAAGGCGAACACAGGACATGTGGGGAAGGCGGTTTTTGAGCAGTTCACGAAAGTAAAAATATTTCCTTATCCGGGATGTGTTTTCCTATCCCCTTTCCTTATACCTATTTCTGTTTGAATGAATATTTGTGCGCCGTATGGCGGGGTTTTCAAGTTTGAATATATATATACACACATATTTATTTGACAGTTGTGTCCATCCATAAACCTACCTTAACCGGTATATTACCTAATAATAATAATATACACATATATAACGTGTATCATCCCGTCCAAGCATATACATGTATTCCTTTCTCTCTTTCCCGTCTAAAGTTTTCTCTTTATGCTGTGTATGAGCGTTCAGCATTCCAATCCATCTCTCAGTGTGCACGCCATCCATATTTTCTCTCTTCTTCGAATTCCCACATTATTCTCATGCGTTGAAGCTCGTTTCTCTTCAGTCCTCTTATCCGACTTGTATTCTTCATCCCTCTTGCCAGCCTAATCTCAAAAAGCTACAATTTACGCTAATCCTCTTTCCTGAGAAGCCCGATTTTGAGACCATAAAACACTACGCTCTATAATGTTGTCCTCAGGTGGTAAACTTATTTTTCTCGGCTGTAGCCATGACTAAAGGATATCAATTCAAACCCCTTTGTGAGCGTCTCTTTTGTGAAGACAATTCTTCTCCTGTCACACCAAGGGGTTTCGGTTTTTTTTCCTCGACAACACTGCCCAAAAATATGTACGCCCATCATCTGTTGCGTTAAATCTTGCCAACCTGATTTCATGTTTAAATTCTCTGTTGTGGGGATCTACACAATTTATTCCACTACAAGATTTATCTTTTATCACTTTTGTACTGGTTCCGTAATGCGTTCTTAAATTACTGCGATCAATACCCCCATGGCTCATTCCATCTCCTTAATCGTAAGTCGTACTTCTTCCTCTGAATTAAGTGTTCCCACCGTCGGTATCTTCTGTAAATTATTAAGGTCTCTGTCACAGGTTCCATGATTCTGTACAACATATCCTTCCCACCCTTATTCCAACCGCTGTTTACATTTTCGCAGCATTATCGTCCACTGTCACCTTAATTACA
This sequence comes from Hetaerina titia, assembly GCA_037158775.1. Taxonomy (NCBI): domain Eukaryota; kingdom Metazoa; phylum Arthropoda; class Insecta; order Odonata; family Calopterygidae; genus Hetaerina; species Hetaerina titia. Next base: position 38,974,759 of record CM073777.1, read on the forward strand.
GTTTCGCAGCGTTGGTCTTTTGTTATCAACAATCTTGACTCAACGCCAGGCTCCCCTCTGATTTGTGGTTACCTTTAGCTCATTTGGAAAAAATTGAGCCTTACCCAACTTATTTTTCTCGTAAATATATTCTCCTTCCATTCTTTTTTTCGATCATAATGCAATTCTTTATTGGAATAATAATTTTTCGGTCTAGGTTTCTTCTGAAACTTGGCCCGTGTGATTACGTTTTAAGGAGGATCATCCGTTATCTCAGATGCATGTCCGTTTTTATGAAAACGAACCCATAGTAGAAATCATTTGGTATCGTTTGGCGTATGGGCAAACATACGTTCAAGTTCAACATCGCCTTTTTTAATTTTTCCATCGAAAACTTTGCCTGGGCCTGTGTGGATGAATGAATTGAAAGGGAAAATTAGCATAAAATAATGAAGTCATCTCATCCATGCTGACGGGTAGCTGAGTGGCATTCATAAGGATTAAAAATGTAAAACTATCGATGAATTATAGATTTTATTCATGAGATGTAACGCATATGTTGTCGGAGCGCTTAAATATAGGATTAGTCCAAGCTCACTGATGCTGATATCGGCAAATGAACTGGTAACCTTGCTCATACAGCTCGCCTATGCTAAGAAAAGAGCTCGCTTATCACAACGTTAAGTTATGATCCCCATATAATGATACATTATGAAAATTAATGGAAATTGTATGCAAATTACAGAGTAAGTTACAAAATGAAATTAAAGTAAGGGCCAAAAAAAGAATTTAAAAACTTCAAGAGATGAAGGACGCTAAGAGAAAACCGAATCTATTAATATCAAAATTAAAGGGTATATTGCGTATAGTTTTTCGCGCCGGAATAAGTGGTTTTTTTTCGACGTCTTGCATAATTCAGCAACCTGTAAAAGTGTAATGTCCTATTGTTATCATTTTATGCATTGCAATCAAAGGAAATGAGTTGGTGAGTAGTCAGGGAAATGTACTGATTTCTCCCTTAAATTGAAAATAATATTGTTTTTTCTATGAAAATATTAAATAATTAATGTACATTTAAGTACCTACACGCGTACTCTTAAAGACGTTTTCTTTCGGTGTTAGCTCTTCATTGTCAGTAAACGGCGTTCTTTTCTTATCTATTGAAACACTTCTTCCTCTCTATGCCGTATAAAGTCCATAGGTCTGGTCTATGTCTGCAAATGTGTATACTATTTCATTAATACAAAGAAAAGTGTTTTTACTGAATTAATCTTTTTATCAATGACAAATGTTAGCCATAAATATTTTGACCCAATTAAAACATCTAATAATGGCATATATTAAATAAATTTTTCATTGTATAACAATAATATTTTATAAACCGCCCGATTATCTCGCAGAAATACTTTGGAAATAATTCATTTTCTTTCTTTTGTTTTACCAGTAACTTATCTCGCTCAAATATGTTGGGAATAACATTTCAACTTACACAACGTCGACATGTCAACATTAACGTATTCATTTCGATCCACACTCAGGGGATATGCGATCATTTTCATTCAGGTTTCCTTTTTGTTCGGATCGATACAGTCATTTATTAAGTACGCATTATGTCGTATAATTCCTTCGCAAATATGTCAGATCAGCAACGTGCGGGGTTAGTTATGGTTTGTTTGTTTATATTCAAATTGCAGAAATGCATATTTCCATGAACGGCACCAATGTCCAATGATTTAGGAGAAAATAATTTCCTGTGGAACTCAGGGAACATCTACATTTAAGATACAGAATATATTTATACATAATCGCGTGTGTTCCTGCAGGGAAACATTTGATAGTGATGGGGGATTGGATTGCGACGGTAGGAAAAGGAAGAGATGGTGATGAGGTGGAGTACTATGGTTTAGGTACGAGGAATGAACGTGGGAAGAAAGCCATTGAATTCTACAAGAGACAGTGGTTAATCATCACCAATACTCGGTTTAGACACCGCGAAAGGCGTAGGTATACATGGAAAATGCCAGGTGACTCAGAAAGGTATCAGTCAAATTATATTATGGATAGGCTCAGATTTAGGAACAGTGTGATAAATTCGCACAGTTTCCCAGGAGCGGATGCGGACTCAGACCACAATTTAGTTGTAATGAAATGTAACGTTCGTTTCAAGAGGATAAGGCAAGGGCGGCGGGTTAGGAAATGGAATTTAGAAACATTAAATAGATTAACGAGGATGGAGTATATCAGCAGGCTGTAGAGAAAATCATGAATGAAGGAAAAGAGCTGAGTACTATCGAGGAAAAATGGGATCATATAAAAAAAGGGATATCGAAAGCCGCAAAAGAAACTATAGGAACCCTGAATGGAAAAGGATAAGGAAACAATGGCGCACGGATGAGATGATTGCAAAGATATATGAAAGAAGGAAATCAGAGAATGTAAACATAGAGTTCGGCAATAGGAAGTTTAAAGAGTCATAATAAATTGAGACGGGCAACAATTTAAGCAAAAGAAGAATGGCGGAAAACCTTTTTCATTTATCTTGAGTGTCGTCTCTTAAACCATGAATTCACCGATTGCCGATAATTTAACGAAGAAAGTTAAGTCTTAAAATGTACAAACTCAACCAATGGTTGTATTACGTGGATGACGTAGCTTTTAAGTTTATTTTCAAATATATTTTTTATAAAAACATTTGCCCGAGTAATTTTTTTCCAAAATAATATATTACCTATGTCAGATGTCAAGGCCCACGAAATATGCATATTTTGGAAGCACAATTTACTCAGTTTATATCGCGGGTATTAGATTTGAAATAGCACTCTTTCTTCGCCGATATATTGACAAAAGGTCGCCAAATCAATGCTGTACAAATGAACACAAATCGAATAAAAAAAAAGTGCATGATGGCCGCTGTACTAATTCGAAGATTATATTTCCCCAGTTCACACATTGAGAAACATTTCACATTTCAGTACGCTGTAGCGTCTTACTGTTTTTACTCATTAGTTAACTTCACAGAGTACTTTCTTGTAAAAAAGTCCCTGTAGTTAATTCACTAGACGTCCCTTTTTCTGTGTATATTTTGATGCCAGTTATTACGATTTCACTTGCTTGTTTTTCACAGGATGTCATTAATTGCGTTCGCTTAAGTTGTTCACTTTGTTAAACTAAATTTGAATCATTTAGATGCTGATTAGAAATGTCATATTGAAGATACAAAGATAAGGTGGCGAAAATATTTAATCTGGATGTTAATGCCGGTTTAAACACAAAGTTTTCAATATTTTTCTTAATGGGTTATTACCTCAAGCGTTTTTAGAACCTTGACGACTTATTTTCTGGAACGCGATTATCTTCGTAATCAATATGGCATGTTAATTTTTCCGTAAGTAATAGGAAGGGATGGAAAAAACGTAAATAAACAAAGTGTACACTATTAAGACGCCGTTGGTCTGCCTCGGTCACGTTCAGATCAAACAAAACGAAGAAAGAAGTCTAGCAGAAAAGGGGTTTTAGAAGAAAGCCAGGGTTTTTAAAGAGGTCTGCTTTCCGCCTGTCTTCTCGCTTTTGTTTTTTCCGACCTTTTTTTTCAAAATAAAAAAAAATCTTTCGCCACGCTATCGTCGTATATTATGTTTTTGCCTCCCACCGTCGTTCATTTGTTTGCGTGCGTGCGCGCGGCCTCGTCGTTGACGGCGCCACGGTCGGCGACCTTTCTCCCCAACCCCCGGCCATATTCCCCCCGTTTCGCGCGCGTGCCGACGCTCTTTTGTTTCCCTCCCTTTCCCGTGCTCTGGCACCCCACCCGCACACCACTGACACGTTCCCTCCTTCGAACCCGTGCGGAGGAATGCTTTCTTTTTTTCTTTTTTTTTGTTCCTTAACTTTCTTTCCCCACCCTCTCTCTTACTTTTTTCCTCTTTAAATAAGCGACGATCGATTGCGAAGCAGTGGCTTCTGGAGCCCCCTTAATAGCGGCAGCCGCAAGCGAACAAGCAAGCGAGCGAGAGCGTATAAACGCACACATGAACACACAAAAAGACTTCTCCACGTTCTCTCCTTCGCCGCGTCTCGCCTCCCGCTCTCCCGACGTTAAAACTTGGAAATAAGAAAACGACAACCCCTTCGTCTCTCTTACATCGTCACTCACTCCATACTTTCTCCTCTGGAGACCCTTAAAAACGCGAGGAGACCTACGTTCTCCTTCCAGAACGTGCTTCTTGCTGTGATTTCATTCCCCTCCACCCACTCTCGGTACACTTCATACCACTCCACGAGGCGGCTCTTAAAACACTTAGTGCATTTCCAATGAATCATGTCGAGGCATTTTATGTAGCCGTGTGGGTTTGTATGTATATATATGTATAAAAAATAATTTTAATAATAATATCTATTTTTGTAAGACAATAGTAATACAAATTTTTAAAACATTGATTTTAATAGTTTTATGTATTTTTTATATAAATATTTATTTTTTTGTATACAAATTTAATAGTTATTTTTTATAATAATTTTAATAATATTTATTAAGCAATGGTAATTTAAAATTTTAAAATATTAATTTTAATAGTTATATAAAAAATTAGGTAATCTACCGGTTAAGGTAGGTTTTTGGATGGGCATAACTATCAAATAAATATTTTGTAACTTGTTTGTTATATATGTGTGTGTGTGTATATATATATATATATATATATATATATATATATATATATATATATATATGGCCACCATCGACGTCACCTCCCTCTATACTTCTATTCCCCATGGAGAAGGCCTATCCTCCCTCCGACACTATCTTTCTCTACGCCCCCCACCCCAGTGCCCCTCTACCGAATTTCTCCTCAATCTCGCCACTGTCGTCCTGACCAAAAATGCATTCTCTTTCCAAAACTGTTTTTATCTCCAAACGAAAGGCACAGCGATGGGAACGAGGATGGCGCCATCGTACGCAATTTCTTCATGGGCCACCTTGAAGAGAATTTCCTTTCACAGCAACCCTTCCAACCTCTTTTCTGGGTCCGCTACATTGACGACATTTTTATGCTCTGGACACACGGCTCTGATTCTCTTGTCAATTTCTTATCGGCCTTAAATTCTTCTTTCACTGTTAAATTCACTTCTTCCATTTCAGACTCCACCATCACCTTTCTTGACACAGACATCTCAATTCACAATAACAAATTCACCACTTCAGTACACATCAAAGCCACCAATCATCAACAATATTTACACTATACTAGTAGTCATCCTTCTCATACCAAACGCTCAATTCCCAACTCTCTCTCAATCCGCGGACATCGGATTTGCAACACCACAGCTACCCTCAAAAAATACCTCCACAATCTACACCATGCACTCCACAAACGCGGTTACCCAGAAAAGCTCCTACAGGATAAAATCTACCGCTCCACCCGACCACACACACCACAGAATAACAACCCCACATCTGACGCTGGACTCAACCTTTGCACAACCTATTTCCCCGGATCCCACAGACTGAAAACCATTCTTACAGAACTTTATCCTATATTACATGACAATGACGCGACCACATCCTTACTGCCCCAATGCCCCTCTGTCGCTTACAGACAACCAACCAATCTCAGAAACCTTCTGAGATCCACCAACCCTTTGACACCCCGCCCTGACAAATTTCCACATATTTCCTCTACCTGCAATCGCCCCCGATGTAAAACATGTCTCCTAATCAGATCTGCTCCCCTCTCCCCACATCCCCTCATTGTCCCTTCACCCCGTTCCCACGCTAATTGCCTCTCAAAAAATATTATCTATCTTTTGTCGTGCAAACTATGCACCTCATTCTACATAGGCGAATGCATTACCCCCTTATCCATCCGAATGAACAATCACCGCTACTCATGTAATTCTGCTTCACTCTCTTCTCTTCCTATCCCTTTACACGCAAGTTCACACAACCTATCATTTGACGAATGCTTTTCCCTAACAGTTCTAGAATCCCTACCCGATTCAGCCACCAACATAGAGCTGAGAACTCGCGAATCCGCATACATCCTATATTTCCGATCCTTTAAAATTCCCACCCTTAACCGCCATCTTTAATTTCTTTCCCAACAGTCCCTAAACCTTCCACCCCCCCCCTCCCCTCCCCCGGCACTCTTCCCTCAAAACCTCTCAGTCTGACCTGAAGAAGGCCTCGGAGTAGGCCGAAAGCTTAAATCATCTACAATTTTAGTGTCCTTTTACGTGTTATCTGTTTTATTCTGTGTTCTATTGTGCCGTCCAAAATTTATATATATATAAATATATATATATATATATATTTCTGATCAGGTGCGAGTGGGGAACGGAGATTCCGGATGGGCAGTGTTAGGAAGAGGTGTAAGGCAGGGTTGCCCATTTTCATCGGTGCTGTTCAACGTATACAGTATGTGGAGGAAATGATTAAAGAGACATGGGAAGAACTGGAGGTAGGAATGAAAGTTGGAGGGGAATTGGTAATATCGGTTAGGTTTGCTGATGACCAAGCATTAGTTGCTCAGTCAGCCAAGGGGTTGCAAGCATTGCTGAGTGAATTGGAGGTTCAGTGCGATAAATATGGGATGAGGATCAATATTAATAAAACAAAGGTTATGCGGTTTTCCAGAAAGAAAAAGGCTAAGCTAAATATTAAAATAGGCGGGGAAATAATAGAGCAGGTAGAACAGTTTACATATCTCCGGAGTGTTTTGGACCAATACGGTCAAAGTAGTAGGGATGTAAGGAGAAGAATTGCGCTAGGCAAGGAGGCTTTCTCAAGGAGGAGGGAGTTTATGACGGGGACGTTGAGTAGGGATGTTAAGACAAGACTCGTAAAAACTCTGATATGGAGCGTAGCTATTTACGGTGCGGAAACGTGGTCACTGAAGCAGGAGGATAGACGTAGATTGGAGGCTTTTGAAATGTGGGTGTGGAGAAGAATGGAGAAGGTGAAATGGACCGAAAAGAAAACAAATGAGGAAGTACTGGAGATGGTGGGTGAGGAGAGGGGTTTGTTTAGAGAAATCCTATGGAGGCAGAAAAGATGGATGAAAGGTGTATTGAGCGGTAGTGGAATGTTGAAGAGGGTAATAGAGGGGAGAATGTTGGGCAAGCGAGGTAAGGGCAGGAACAGGATTGGGATGTTGGACGGGATGAAGGGAGGAAAGAAGTACACAGAGATGAAGAGGGACCTGATATAGATTAGGTTGCTAGGTGGGGAGTTACAAAATGTTTATTGGATAATTGTGCCCATCTAATAACCTACCTTAACCGGTAGATTACCTAATAATAATATATCTCTTTGAAATTGACGCTCTTCGGCGACGCACAAACACACATACACAAAATATTCGACACACAGAAACACAAATAAAGGAAACTCACAGTATATATTGATGTTTCGACGGCTCGACCGTCATCATCAGAATGGCGTTATCGGGAAATAGCGGAGAGGACATGGGCAGAAGAAAAGTGAGGGGAGGAGAGGTAAGGGACCAATAGAAAGCGGAGAAGGCGGGGGAGGGGAAAAGCTGATTGGATCTATTCTATGGACGAAAAACGGGTTCCTTCAGCCTTCAGGGCTGCCTTAATCCGAGGGAACAAAAAGAAGTCTGCTGGGACGACGTCAGGGTTATAGGAAGGGTTGATCAGCGTTGGCACCTGATGTTTGGCCAAGAACTCGCGGATTCATAGCTCGTTGTCGTGATGTCGCGGTACGCTTCCTGGAAGGCGTCGACGAGAACCTCATTCAGACACCTAATCACGGCCTCGTTGACGTTATCAAGCGTTCCAAAATGTTTGCCTTTCAAGCCCCTTTTTATTCATGGTAGCGAAAAGAAGACCGGCGGTGCCACATCGGGGCTTTAGGGCGGGCGGGGCCTCCTTGTGCTTGGCCAGAGATTATCGTAGTTCACGAGGAAGGCGGTGTAGGACGACTCATTGCCTGAGTGTCACCGCCAGTTGGTAACGATTTCCTTCCTGCACTCTCTTCCGCAGACTTGCGAGGACTTTCACGTTAAATGTGCTCTTCACTGACTGTTCCTGAGGCACAACTCCGAGTGGATAACGACTGTTGTGCGGGCAAAGGACGATGGGCATCGATTTTCGTATTTTTGTGAACGACCCTGTTTGTGTGTGTGTGTGTGTGTTGGCGTATGGAAAAATGATACTCTTTTTATGAAGGTAAATAACCTTTCTGGAATCGTTCTGTAGTATAAAAACACTTCTCCTATGCCCTCTCTAATATATTCATTCCGACCAAATTTACTTTACCAAAACCTTTTACATCCTGCACCTACATATTATTATTATTATATTTGTGTCCTGCCGGTCAAGGTAGTTTTAGGATGAATACGGACTGAAAAACGATTAGCTTCTCTCTCGCTCGCACATAAAAGCCTTTTGTTTTCTTTTTATTGATTATTTTATTTAATTCCCGAAGTACTTAGCCGTAGCAGGATTCGTAGGTACTCTGCAGTTCTTTTAGCGTTTACTTCTGCGATACCATATTGAGAATAAGATGTTGCACCCTGTCTTAACTTCTCAGTTTTTATTTTGGTTTCTTATTCGTATGTGATAAGTGGTTCGTGTGTGATAAAATTTCTCGGGGTGCAGCGAAAATCTTCAATATTAAAACGATGATAATTGTTTCGCATACCCCATGCTGCCCCCGTTACCTTCAACCTTCTCGTTCCCAAGGGGATGGGTGAGGAGGGGGAGGCTTAGGTCTTGTTTCGGCCTTTCTTAAGGCGTTCGGGGTTAATCGGGTATTGACTGCTTCGAAAGAAGCTCCAGAAGTGCCCACCGTCTCTCTCTCTCTCTCTTTCTGTATCTCTCTCCCGGTCAAGGTTTCGAAAGAAATGGACGATGGGGAGGACGTAGAGGAGGCCCTGGGGGTCGTTTCTTCTTCTTAAATTCTAATGACCTGGGATGTTCCGAAAATATCAGCAAAGAATTTCTTAAAGAGAGTTCCATCCGTTTGGGAGTTTCCATGACTGTACCTTTTTCCTCCTGTTTTCTCGCGACTTCTTACTTTTACAGGAATCTAGCTGTAACATATTATACTGTTGGCAGTGGTGATGTCTTCAGATAAAATAATTGTAAAAAAATGAAGGAATAACAATTATGTATTATACATATACACACACAGAAAATACATATATATATGTGTGTATATATATAAATATATATACATATAAGTATATATATATACATATAAGTATATATATATACATATAAGTATATATATACATATAAGTATATATATATACATAAAAGTATATATATATATATACAATTTTTCGGGTACCAGATCTTCCTGGGAAACCGTAACCGGCACAGGGAAAGGAACTGGTCCCCCTACCCTGATGTGTGAATATTCATACGCCGTCTAGGGCTTAGTACTGGGTGAACTCTACCATCACCTACCAAACCGACCTTCGGGTTGATTACTGTGTTTATGGTTATATATATATATATATATATATATATATAAATTAATGTTCCTAATTCCTCTTGAGAAAGGTGGTTGGACCACCGAAAATTCGAGAACCAGTGAGTTTTCCCTCTTTTGTGTGTTTTGGTTTCTGTGTTTGTTATGACTATCAGTGAATTTATATATATATATATATATATATATATATATATATATATAAAAACACAGTAATCAACCCGAAGGTCGGTTTAGTAGGTGATGGTAGAGCTCACCCATGTACCAAGCCCGACGGCGTGTGAATATTCACACATCAGGGTAGGGGGGCCAGTTCCTTTCCCTGTGCCGCTTATGGTTTCCCAGGAAGATCTGGTACCCGAAAAATCAACAAGCTTGGGTATATATATATATATATATATATATATTGATATATATATACACACACATGCATACATACATTCAAACACAAAATCCCGCCATATGGCGAACAAATATCCATTTACAAGGAATATATTTTTTATGTATTAGGAATATAGATGATATAAATTTAAACTTAGCCTTTATTCCAAATTTAATCGCTGAAGTTCGCATATACATAATACGTCGTTTGTGAATGTGGCGGGGATGCTTGTGAATTAGGGAATATGTATTAGGGAAATATTTTATTTATCACTAACATGTTACAAGAGTCATGACATGTTTTCTTTAATGCTATACATTGGCCTCGAACATCTGGGGTATCTCCTAGCAGGACTCCTGTTCCATCTGCTCCAGTCTTTCTCATCTTCTTTTAACCATTAGCTCAGCCTTCTCCATTCCTCCTCAAAAATCTGATATTCTTTGATTTTCTTACGTTGATTCTCATCTCGATATTATTAATGAGGCACTTCTGGTTCATGGCCTGGGTAAAAAATTTCAGAGCGAGTTTGTTGGCCAAGGTTTGCCTTTGATTTTAACAGGAATTAAGCTTTTTAAGCCTTTGCATACCGCGAAACTAAATACCCAAATACGACACATTGAAACAAACCATTACTCCATATTCTTACTGCTCCTCTTCTTTCTGTATAACATGCATAATCTTTCCCACCCATCCCAACATTATCTCATTTTATTTTCGCTTTGAAAAATCCATTTCCACTCGATATGCTCTGCATTCGCTTAACCCCGACTTCTTCCGAATTTCTCCCAACAAACTTCTCTCGTCCCGTATCAGTTAGCTACGCCGAAACTTCTTTTGTGTTCCTTTCCATCCATTTTTATATTTCCATTATTCTCCAGAACCAACATTTCAGATGCTTATAATTTGCGTTCAACCAACAACCTTAAAGATGGAACTCCAGAACCATACGTAACTGCGACCTATATTAAAGTTTTCTGTAATGTATGTCACTTCTCTATTCAAAATTCCTTGTTATCAACTCCCCAACATTTTGTAAATGTATATTCATGAAGATGTGTGCTGTAAGTAATGGGAGGCTAGTTATTTTAATAAGTATTAAATCGTTTTGGGATATTTTTGTCCTGCTATTGTGGATAAGCATTGAAAAAGACGGGTATAAAATAGAATGTATGGAGCTGTTGATGTATATTTTTCTGGGGAATAGGAGTGGAGGATCAGGGGAAGAATTTCATTTGTAAAAGAGGAATTTATAAGAAGAAAGAGGAGGTAATGAAAGCATCATGCGAGTTTTTTTTGTTTTAGTATCATTGACATCTAAATTTCTTTTGTGAAATTCATAGTTCTTTTTTTCCAAATGTTTGATATGGCAGTCGTAGCGTGTATCTCGACCAAGTTTCCTAGCCATGGGAAACTGTTTTCCATGTTAGATTTTTCAACTCCTTTCATCCTAAGATACCTGTCATCTTAAGATACTCTTAAGACATTCTTAAGATACCTGTCATCAACTCCCTCCCGTTTGTGAACGCTTCTTTGCCCGAAGCAAGTAACGATCAGAGAAAAAAATTAGTCAAGGCTATTGTTACGTCGAAATCAATATTATTTTTGTAGGAATGGATTTTGTTCTCTTAATTTCAACAGGAAAACGCAATCTTTTGTCAAAAAGTTCCCCTTTTTTGTCTTTAGGATTGTAATATCGTTTGATATTTTAACGTTTCCCTTAATATGGCACAAGACCCATTTACTGGTCAGAACTTTAGGCTAAAATATGACGTGACGACTACATCAATGCTTATATTAATTCAAGCATAAACAAATATTGGTCAACGAAACCTAAACACAGTGTGTGCTCATGGAAACGAGTGGAATGTCAAAAGAATAGTTGTGTATTGTGAAAAAGGATTTATCCGATACTTAGCACCGTTTTTCTTATGTGCACTTATTTATTGCGTTCAGTGAAGAAGCTTTTAAACCTTTGGATGTTCTAAAACGTGAAGAAAATATTTACTATTATGAAGTTGACAGATTTATTATTGTTTCCCATCCACAGATTATCTTATTCATCGCTTCGTGTTCTTTCACAGCATACATATTTTTGATGGACCCTAGTAATTTTGTTGGTTTTCATATGATGCCTTACTCAGCCATTACTAAGATCGGTCCCTTATAATTTTGCTCTATTTCTAATTGCGCTTGCTCTATCACCGTCTCATCGCCAGCCATGTCTCATAGGTGCATATTTTTCTTCGAGATAAGCGTAGTGCACTGCAAGTTAATAGACCATAACATCCTGGTTGAGATTTTACTTGCTAGAAGGGCCCGAAGGTATTTTTTCGTTCAATCTCGAACGTTCTCCCATTTTACGTGAATTAATATGTCGCTTCGCGTGACTGCAGGCGTGTACAGGTTGCCGTTCCGTCCTCCTCTGCGAATTATTTGGTCGTTTTAAAAAAAAATCCCTTTGCGACTCCGGTTTTAATGCGCCATTGAAACGTTGGAAGAAACGAGTATCGTGGTTGGTTGACTGAATAATCGAATGCCGAGTGCATGTCCTCGTTATAAGCGGACGATAAAATTAATAAAAAAGAACATTTCCGTCATTACTTCAGCTGAGTATGTTGTGATAATGATCAAGTAGAATTATCGTTTTTTGCATTTCAGCGAATAGCGCTGCCAAAATGCCGACATTGGATAATGTCTGGTTAATGAATACCGTTGATCCATTATTCAGTTGCCTAGTGGCCGTCGTCGTTTACAAAAGATTGTTTTGAAATTTTAAATTGATTGAAGGCTATATGTTAAATCCAATCAATCCAAAAAATTACCATTTCCGTTTTTTTACCAAAATAATTAAGTCTGTCGTTTTAAGTTTTTTTTATGCCAATTAAAAAAAATTCTCGATTTCAAAAAATTAATTTGTCGATTTATTTGTTAATATTCTTGAATATTTCCTTTAATCATAGTCAACTATCATTAATTACAAGTACTCTACGGAATAAATGTGTACGAATTATAAAAGAATACGCAGATAAATTGTAACGACATGGTAGTTTTAGTATATGTGTGTACGCTTCATTACTTTAATTCATTTTGAAATGATTATATCATTGCGATGCAATTATCCAGCAATGTAGATATATCAGCATATTTCTTAAATTCAGCAAGTTCTGGGGATTCAAATATACAGGAGTTATCAGCAAAATAAACTTGATGAAAATCAGAGAAATGTTTTAAGTTTGTCTCGCTTCTTCCATCGCTACCTTCGCTATGTGAATAGTTTGAAACCTAACTTCTTACCACTTATTCACGGCGACTGTTGCCGTACATTATTCAAGCGTCGGTCAACTTGGTCTTTGGTTTATTTTATTTTGATTTCGCGCTAGTATTTCGTCCTGGAGCGATCTCCTGTCTTGTCGATAATTTCGTATGCGAAGATTCAGTCGATTTTGAGTTTCAGCGCTGGAAACTGAACTTAGTACGTTAAACAATTTATACCCAATTGTTTAATCCAACTACCAATCACAGATGAGAATGATCGTTTAAGGAGACTGCCGATTGTTGCGCCGTGATAAACATAATTTGCCATTCCACGCTGGCGTCGGGAGAAACACAAAGCAAAAAGCTTATGTGCGTGCGGAAAATTCTAAAGCGGAATCAGATCGTGTGAAGAGACTACATCTGGAACGTAGCACCTAGATCCTCATTCAGCATTAAACGTCCTGATTGCAGTAACTGAGGTGTAGAGGCTTTAAGGTAAGGAACCAATCGCTTCCCGATTCCCCGAAGACGTTTTCGAGCTGTTGAGGCTAAACGCGGTGCATGCATGTGTGGTGGGAAAGGACGTGTCTGTCGGCCGCTCCTACCACAACCTCCGGCCAACAAATTGATTTCGAATTCATCGGAATGCCGCGGAGGCGTAATCGCCCCCTTTCGGACCTTCCTCCTCGTGAGAGCGGGAGTTGGTAGTTTCGTTTCAGCGTTTTCTTGCTCCAAGACGTCCATCCAATCGTTTTAAACCGGACGCCGCTGTCGTGCTTCGTTGCTCTCTCGTGGGTGAATATAATACGTGTTCGAAGAAACGTTTCGCATGTAAATCGCGACACGGAAACCAGAAGTTGAAGCGTGAAGACCTCGATCGAGGAATTTAGACATAAGGTTTTATGATGATTAGCGAAGTACCCTACATTTTAAATTTTTTCGTTTCCTCAATCTCATAGGCTGTCCTATAATTAAGTGAGGCCCTTGGGAGGAAGGGAGGTTGATCAATTTCATTATAGCCCCTTAAAGGGGGGTATGCTGTGTTGAAGTTCAGGAGCAATCCAACGTAAGTTTTATCTACTATTTTCCTCTTAAGTGCCTTTCCATTTTTCAGTGGTTATCCTGTATTCCCATCCTCCAGCCATATCGGCTTTGCACGCTTCTTCTACCAAACCTGTAATCCCCATTCCTAAGGCTATTTCTGTTCTCCATGTTTTCCTAAGCTGTCCAAGCCGTTTCCTTCTTCCTATCGGTGACCATTCTAACTGAGGTGTTGGCTATCTTTCCTCGTCCATCGTTATAGCATGGCCAGAAGATTGGAGAGTTGGAGAGAAGATTGGAGAGTCTCTGTACTCTTTGTTCCACTGAATCTTTCATGTCCGCTACTTTTCTAACATATTTGTTTTCCTTTCTAACATTAAGATCATGGTTCCTCTCTTTATCCTATCCCATCTCCACAGCTTGTATTTTATTTTGCAAGGGTTCATTCTGGGTCCTTATCTCGGCCACTTAAGTCAGTATATTGTAGTAGTGGCAAATACTTAAGTTCTCTCTACTTGTGATTGCAGGAATCTCATCTTCATTTCCTGAGATACAACTCTTGTCCGTAGAATACCATTGAAAATTTTAAATGCTCCATCGAACCTGAAGTACCCCGATGGTTCCTTTGGACAGATTAATATCTTTTCTGTCTTCTCCTGCTACCAGATAGTCGATTTCTTCAGGTTTAATCGAGGTATTCCTTCAAAGGACTCCAGTATTTTTGTTGTCATAAAATTAGCATCTTGTCGGGTTTGATCAATCAATATCTGTACTTGGGCAGACGGTAGAGACTAATTTTGATATGTATGTATAAAATGGTCGCCCATACCTCCGCAGGGTCATTCCATTCCAACACATTATGCACGTATATTTTTAAAATGACGATGGACATGCCACATCCTTTTCAATAATTCCGTAGGATTGTTCGAAACAAAGTGGGAAACTTCAGATTATTTATATGAGTTTCTTTCATATCTTAGCTGCAGGTTGAAACTGTTGGTGTACGTGTAAGTTTAATTATTGTATAATTTTAATGGAATTTAAGTGGAAGTATTTGTTTCACATCTCTGTATGCATTATTTTTTATTGATATTCTGCCCGAAAGTGAGGTCATCTGAGGATTGGAGCTCTTTAATCTACATCCTGCTCGCTGACTCACTGCTGATCTCATAGCTCTGAACTCAGTACTGATCTCTTCATAGCTCCTTGCCACCTCATTTTGCATTACTTGGTTGTCATAAGTCAACCTTGGTCTTCCACTATAATTTTTACCGTTTGTGTTTCTTCAGTGGTGTTCTTCTGTGCAGACTATCAGGACCTCAGGATTTGTCAACTCAATTTCCCTCTTCTTCTTTTGATTGTCCTCCATTGCATCTTCAACCGCTCTTCGATGTATGATATTTTAGTTATTGCAGCTTAAGATATTATGTAGAATATTATGTTCCGACTTAGTTAGCATGTAAGAGGATATTAGGGGCACTTTAAGTTCCATATTCTGTCATTTGGATTAGATATTAAATTGTGAAACCACCTCTGTGCCTTTCGCTAGGGTAATATAATGGCGGGGCCGGGTTTCTCTCTACCCTTGCCCTTGTTTCATCAAAGTCCTACATCTGCAAATTTACCCAGGTGCCCCTAATAACGCAGATGACCTCAAGCTCTCCATCGCCCCTTTCTAATGATGAACACCGCTATAACGAGGTTCCATCGAACTCTTTAAGGTCTCAGTATTTCCTGAAAACTAATTTCACCAGGCAGTTGAAACTTATGTTACTTTTTAATGTACTCTCCCGGTAGAGGTACGCATTTTTCACTACGTCGATACCGTTATTCTATGCTGTTGAGGGCATTTCGTAAAAGTTTTTTTTGCTCATTGAAAAAACGTAGTCGGTGACCTAAGCTTCTTGGGTTTGTTGTCACATTACGACGCTTGGCTTACGTTTAACTGCAGTCGAACCCACGAGCGCGCATTTTAAATATTTAAAACGTATTTCACTCTGGCGGCAACTGTACGTAACTTGTGTACTCTGCGATGCTGCCATCTATCTTGTATTCGTAATGATTCCTTGCGTGTTTTGGGCCTAACTTCATATTTCTATCTACTCCCAATACCGAGGAAAAAACAGGGATCCCTAAGAACGTTCTTCGTACTACTATAGTGTATGCCCATCCACTCCTAAAGTCGGCCATAGATCCGCCTTTTTGCCTGATATCTTTCGCGCTCCTTCCACCCTTGTTTGTTATGATATTTCCGCAATTCATGTCTTCATTTTTTTTGAGCTCATTTTTTTTTGTTTCTAAGTCGGGACAATTTTTCAAAATATGGCTTTTATCGACTGGATTGAACTCGTGGATATGCCCGCGAACGCTTCCTTTTTCTTCTTAATTTCGGTGAGCGCTCGTTTTCTTCTTTTTCCTCCATTTTGCGTGAACTGTGAACTCCCGAGGAGGAGGAATAAGACACCCTAAAGCCGCCCAAGAGGAGACATCAAGTGAACGCGCTTTATAGCAGTGGAGCAATAAAGATAATACGTGGACCACATAAAATACTTTGAAACGGCGACTTTCATCGGAAGCCGATTCTGAAAGAATCCCGCAGTACTCACTGGCTGTGAAACCCGATAATTCCCCCAGATTTCGCACTTATTCGGAAGAAGGAGGTTTATTCTCCCAGCACAATGAGTCTGTTTTAAGGACATAAATAGTTACACTGATAACATTTGGAGTATCATGTTAATGGGAGAATACAGGGACATATTAATCTGTTCTTTCATGGTTCATTTTATAATATTTAAATAGGGCCAACATATTAATGTACGTTTATGCAATTTTTTGGTCTATCTATTCGTCATCCTTATGTTTAAACTTCTATGAAAGAATATACCTCTTGTGAGATTATAATATCATTAGGAACAGAGGCGGTTGATTGTCGTTACACGATGTTTAACACTGAAATTTACCCCTTTTTTGCTCTTCTATCTATTTGTGACTTCGCTTTAGTTAGAATATCAGCAAGTGTCTTCGATCCATTGGGGGAAACGTTAAGTAAATAATTATGTGAGTTTTTAAGAAAACCCGCCAGGTTGTTTAAGAATTGCTACGGAAAGCCAGTTAACGCCACGGGTATATTGGAAGAAACAGGTTGGAAGTTTCTTGATTCCCAAAGGGAGCAGGGATGATTTTGACTCTAAGAAAGGCACGGGACACTTGAGTTTTCTTGTGTCACTGGGTGAATAATTGTGACACCAAATTATATTGCTTGATTCCGAGCGGGTTCGAATTAAAATGATATGTAGATACTATCAGAGTATTCGTCCTCCCCTCACTCAATACGCATTCATTAAAAAAAGTCGAACTGAAGAACTCTAAAAAATCACATTAATTTACATACTAGAACAAAATTAATTTGTGTGCAGAAATGACGTGCAACAATTATTTCATGGTGTACAAAGACATGCATGTGTACGAGTGTTGTGTATATGCTTAGATGTATTCAAGAGTGTGTATTAACTAATAATTCTGTATGTGTGAGGCGGCTTAAAGGGGTATTATGTAAATGTGTGTTCATTGTGCGGGCGCGTCGTAGGGATATAGAGTAGAGTGAGTGAAATAGATGTTGACTGAAGAGAGGAGACAAAACTGATCTCTATAGACGTCATGCGAGATGGAGGGAAGGGAAATTGACCTCTACATTGTCGAGCCGGAGGGGAACGGCACCTAGTACACCCCTTCGATGCTGGTGTGTGTGTGCGCGCGCGAGTGTGCGTTTGTCTGTGACCACTGACGTAATGACCTTGCTCCGTACGAACGTAGCCGGAAAACGCCGTTCGAGTGCAAGTTCTTACCAGCGTAACTTGTCCTTCCTAGCTCTGCCTACGATTTCATTCGCTAGGAGCGATGTGACTTACGTGAAAATGAAATGATGACTTGAATCGCAAAAATGGACAAAGGGAAAAACATGGGAGTGGATTCGTATGGTTTCTGACGTAGTAATGGAAGTTAAAGAGTTTTTTTTATGATGAAGAAGAAACTTTGAGATTTTGCAGCCGTCATTTGGGTTCTAGAAACTCAATATTTCATAGAAAGATTCAGAGGATCCGTTGGAATTTGGTGGAAGGAAATACGAAAGTTTGTACCTTATAATCATCTTCAGACTTACCGTTTAATAACCAATGAAAAGTAGTCTGGTGTCCACATTATGCAGTACTGTTGCCACCATTCAGTGAAATGACTACATTGTCTGCGATCTCGAGTCTCCTTCACAGGGGAACGCTAGCATTTAATCTGTTCGATTTAATATTTGACAATTGTTCCAATGATTATTCGGTGCTACGCTCTATTTAATTTTGCTTTACCAATAGCTAAAATATTTGATATGGTTATAGCCGGTGTACACTCAGATTACATAACTTGGGAAATATATAAATTGCAACGCAGTGTGTACTTTAAATTTCTTTTTTTAGGTATATCTCTATCACAAATGTACGCCTAAGTAAGATATATACTATATTTCGTTAAGCCTGTTCCTAAGCTTTCATTATGATTGTTGTCAAGAGTACTAATCTAAAATTACAGAAAGAATTTTTTTTGCAATTTATTTTTGGAATACAAAGCTAATTGCCGTTTGCTTTTGAAAAAAACCCTTTGAAAAGTTAAAAAAACGTGATTCACATATCGTCCGTGTTTAAAGTCCGACATTGGCTGCGCGCATTTAATTTTTGTCATAATATTTTTTTATCGAAGGTTGAGTTACGACTGTCTGACCGAGACCGAAAGGCAGTAAGGATCGGGCGTTTCGTTCTCGTTACTTCGGTACCTGCCACAGTGGTGTAAACTGGGTATGAGTGGATGTCCTCCTGTGGGTTTGGTTCGTCGGCCCTCATATGTCGCCACATGGGGGGTTGAGGGGGGGGGTAGAGATTGGAGGCCTTATGGGGCTAGCGTCGGGGGGTCGCCCCACGGCGGCGGTCTGGACGGGGTGTGTAAAATGTTTGGCCTTATAAACCGCTCCGCCGGAGAATCCCATTTCCGTTAATGGTTCGTTTCGTCACATCCGGCTCAGCGGTTCTTAGAGAGAAGAGAGAGATGAAGTGATAGGGAAGGGGAGCGGGAGGGAGGAGGGGTTGTGGAGGACTTTAACCCAGCCTGGAGCAGCCGTCCGCGATCTTCATTATGCCGTCTGCTCCATCGCCTGCGTCCACTTCAATTGCGTCCCTCTCGAATGGGGATGGGAGTGTTCTTGTGCTGATATCTGTGCGTTATTCTACGTGAGGACCCATTAATCAACACTTAAACAGGGAGATTTGTTGGATTTCAAGCCGACCAAACTCACAGAATTAATTTACTTAACTCATGGATATTAAACCCCGTCCTACCTTCCGATTCGTATGGTGAAATTAGACTACCTGCCTGAACATATAGCCACTAGCGGCAAACAGTTCATGAATTTATGCAAGGAAGTAGTCGTATTTCATCAAAGCAGAAACACATGACCCTTATTAGTTTGACATATTCACCAGTGTATCCATCTCCATTGTTATTTCAGTTCTTAAATTGGTTTTATGCAGACTCTTCTCTATTCTGTGGCAAAACTCTTTCATCCCCCTAATAGATTCTCTGTTTTACGACTTCATTAATTTGCCCTCTGTACTTGTCTTTCTCGTGGGATCTTCCCTCAATTTTTCTTCTGCTTATATTATGTTTCTAATTAATCCATTGTGTCTCAAGTTGTGTCCAGTCCATCTATTTCTTTATCGTTGAGTCCTCTGTATGGTCTTCTCCTCTTCTGCTCCTCTATGTATGGACATCCTCGTTCCTCAATTTGGATGTCCATTAGTCCTTCAGAACCATGTCTCAAGGGCTTCTGTTCTTCGCTGTTCCGCTTTTCCAATGTTCCACGTCACTGACCTGTGGAGTGCTCCATGCAAACGTTTTAATTAACTTCTTCCCATGTTTGCCACCTCAGGTTCTATAAACATGTTAATGAGTCCTTTTCTTCACGAGTGCCTTCTTATCCAAAATTATACTATTAATGTTAATGCAAGTTACTTTTCGAGTGTGAGAAGTTGATATTTTTTGTGTAAAGGTCAATGAGTCTTCCAATGTACATTTCAGGTGACAATTGATGAATGATTAATGAGATTTTTCTGCCTTCTTGGAATTTTTCCCAAGGGTCGTCTCTATTCCGTTTCCTTGCCCAGAACTTCATTTTTTCCCTCTTCATCCATGTAATTTTCTCCATTTTTCTTCACACCCACATCTCGAAAGCCTGAAGTCTACGCTCATCCTCCTGCCCCTAATAACCAAGTTTCCGAGCCGTAGAAAACTTTATAGTGAAGTTGTCACTATATTTTTCATTAACTCTTCTCTTTAGGTGTCTGTCATCGGGCCTGCCTCCTTTGTTTTACCCGTCTTTCATCGAAAGGAGTTATTATTTCGATGTCACCTCCACTTTCTACCTGTTATATTCCTGAAAAATAATTCCGATATTATTCAAGATTTTGTAAATAATTCTTATTTGGTGACCAGGCCTACAGGCTCACTTGAACTAATCCAGGTTCATCCTACCTTATTTTTTGCTCCTGTCAAATTCATATAATGGTGCTTCCTCTACGAGGCCGCGCGTGGAATTTAAGTTCTCAAAATCAATTCCATCATACATGCAGATGGCCTAGGATTCCGAATGAAATTTGGTCCTCGCAATTGGCAATAATTGCGTATTTTCGCCTCGCAATTGCCTCCTACGTGTCAGAAGGCGTAGGCATTAATTGGATCCGAATTGAATTACACGGTTGGAATTAAAACCCGATTGGCATGATGGCTGTAATAAATTCCTCTTCCCCCTGCCCATCAACGGATGACCCCAAGTGTGCCATTTTGCGTCTTGCTTGCAAATTTTCTTTAAGCAAACAAAAAGAAGTTGGGCGTTGATAATTATTTCGTCGTCGTAATTGGCTTTCTACGGTCACGTTTTAATGTAGTTGTTGCATTTGACGTTTTTCTTTGCATTGGGCTCAGCATTACCTTCTTATATTAGCGGTAAAAATAATTTCCTGGTGCTTAAACATGGCGTTATTTTGAAACAATATTTTAGCATATGTGTACGTCGCGTTGCTGCAACTCAATTTTTACAACGTATTGAATGATATGTTTTCATCAAGTTGGCATGACTGATGGGCATGGCAACAAGTAGCGAAAATGTTCGAGAATAAGGTTTTAATATCCCCTTCATATTGAAAAAAGGGCTATTGCTGTGAAAACTCTTCGTACGAGATGTATTGATTTTTATTGGGCCAACTCACTACCTAAAAAAATGTTGAAATCAGTCGGGAAAATCAGGAGTTTTTGGGAAAATATCGGGAATCGTTTAACTTTTTAAGGATTCCCGGAAAAAAATGGGGAAAATAAACGAAGAAGTAACGGTAACGAAGAGAACAAATTGCTGGGAGAAACTATCGATTGGAAAATAAGGTATTTTAAATTGTATATACAATATATATATATATATATATATATATATATATATATATATATATATATATATATATATATATATTAGAATTTATAAAATTACAATTATGTATTATATTACCATTAATTTAAAATATATGTAATCAAATTAATTTTAAATACATTATTTTCCAATCTCCTAGAGTTGCTGCTTGAGGTCACCTAATACTAAGCCGGACGGCGTGTGAAATGTACGCATCAGGGTAGGGGGGCCAGATTATTTCCCTATGTCACCTCTGGTTTCCCAGTAAGTTCTGGTACCCGAAAAAGCACACAACTTAGGTGAAGCCGAGGATGCTCAGAGAGGCGTAGATTCCCACAGTAGTCCAACAGTAGATCAGTATTCCAAAATTCTTGTTATTATACGAGGGTCATCCGGAAAGTAGTACCCGTTCGTGCCGCATGAAGTGCTGACGACGCGAGTAGCCGCTGGACGAGGTCAGATAGCTTCAGTGGCTTGTCTGCCTTCTCTGAGCCAAGTTGCGTGACGCTAGCATTGCCTGTGTTGTTTCTGTGATTGTTTACAATGTTTAAAAAAATTGAGAACGCCGCCAGTTGTCAAGTGAGGGCAGTGATTAAATTCCTCAATGCAAGAAACGTTCGCCCATGTGATATTCATCGCCAATTAAAGGAGGTGTATGGAGACAATGTAATGGACGAGTCGTCTGTTCGGCGGTGGTGTCGCAACTTCAACATGGGGAGGGGGAACACACAGGACGATGAGCGTTCGGGGAGACCGTCTGTCATTACAGACCAACTGGTGAGCTCAGTTGACGAATTCGTGAGGAACGATCGGCGCGTCACAATTGATGACATCTGTGAGCATTTTCCCAATGTTTCTCGAACAATTGTTCATGAAATTGTTAAACACCATCTGCATTATGCAAAAATTTGTGCAAGATGGGTCCCTCGCATGAAGAACTTAAAGAAGGAGTGACCCTGTATCTCAATGAGCTGGCGGCGAAGGACTATGCAGCAGGAATACAGAAACTTGTCACACGTTATGACAAATGCCTTAATTTGCTTGGAGATTATGTTGAGAAGTAGTTTAAAGTATCCTCTTTCAAATAAAATTTTTTATGTTTGTTAATATTTACTTTTGTGTCTTTATTTCACGAACGGGTACTACTTTCCGGATGACCCTCGTATTTGCAAGTATGAATTTGTAATTGTTAATATATTATCAAGAAGATAAAGAGTGAGACCTTGCATTTCACTTTCCGACGAGTTATTATTTTTTCTTTCAGTTGTGGAATCAGTTCATGTTGCAGGTAGGATCGCTGAATATCTGGCGAAATTTGAAGTTATAGTTTCGAACGGACTTCAGTGATGCACGTGGAACGCTAAGTAAGTTCGACTAACACCTGGTTTAATTCATATTTTTTTAAGAAATGACCAAGCATTAGTTGCTCAGTCAGCCAAGGGGTTGCAAGTATTGCTGAGTGAATTGGAGGTTCAGTGCGATAGATATGTGATGAGAATCAATTTTAATAAAACAAAGGTTATGCGATTTTCCAGAAAGAAAAAGGCTAAGCTAAACATTAATATAGCAGGGGAAAAAATAGAGCAGGTAGAACAGTTTACAGATCTCGGAAGTGTTTTGGACCAAGACGGTCAAAGTAGTAGGGAGGTAAGGAGAAAAATTGTGCTAGGTAAAGAAGGCTTTCTCAAGGAGGAGGGAGTTGATGACGGGGACGTTGAGTCGGGAGGTTAAGAAAAGACTCGTAAAAACTCTGATGTGGAGCGTAGGCGAGGAAACGTGGTCGCTGAAGCAGGAGGATAGGCGTAGATTGGAGGCTTTTGAAATGTGGGTGTGGAGAAGAATGGAGAAGGTGAAATGGACCGAAAGGAAAACAAATGAGGAAGTACTAGAGATGGTGGGTGAGGAGGGGGTTTGTTGAGAGAAATCGTATGGAGGCAGGAAAAATGGATGAAAGGCGTATTGAGCGGTAGTGGAATGTTGAAGAGGGTAATAGAGGGGAGAATGTTGGGCAAGCGAGGAAAGGGCAGGAACAGGATAGGGATGTTGGACGGGATGAAGGGAGGAAAGAAGTACACAGAGATGAAGAGGGACCTGATGTAGAGTAGGTTTCCGGATTGGGTTTTGTTTGGAGTCACAAAATGTTTATTTGATAGTTGTGTCTATCCAAAAAAACGTACCTTGACCGGTAGATTACCTAATAATATAACCAGCATTGGAAAAATGGGGAAAATTCGGAGAAAATGATGGATTTTTCGTCCGCAAAACCGGTATGAATTATGGAACGGTGATATGTAAAACGACTGGTCATCCGGCGCACAGCATCATCACACTAATAGGCATGCTGCCTGGTCACTTTAAATTCGGACAAATATTCTGCTTTGATCTTTGCCGAAGTCAAATTGTAATCACCGTTGAGCACACATGCCTTATCGCACCACTCTACCCGTTAATGGCCTTTTATAGTGGACGAAATATCGATGTTGGTGTTTTTAATTGTCCTGTCAATTTGAACATTACACCTTCAAAGGAATAATAATAGCCGACAATCCAAGTTATCTCGCTAAGGTTTGTAGTTGATCAAAGCAAACTCTTGACGGGACACTATATCGTCATACATTGAACAGTCAATGACGTTTAGAGCTTCAATCTTACTTTTTTCCGGTGTCAGCTGTAACTGTGTACGAGGATAATCCCAGAAGTACCCGACTCAACAAAGAAAACACCAAAATATTTGAAAGATGTATTTAT
This sequence comes from Hetaerina titia, assembly GCA_037158775.1. Lineage (NCBI taxonomy): Eukaryota > Metazoa > Arthropoda > Insecta > Odonata > Calopterygidae > Hetaerina > Hetaerina titia. The sequence goes on from CM073777.1 coordinate 38,999,107, forward strand.
TTTTCAACATTTCCTCCTTTCAGTTCTATACACTTTTCCCAGCGATGTTCAATAAGTTCGATACCCTTTTTATAATGAGAACTGTCTTGCTCATCAAAATATCCATTGACAGCCGATATCACTTCTTCACGGTTGTAAAATATTTGACCACCGAGCCATATTTTCGAGTTTGCGAACAGAAAATAATGCGAGGGGGCTAAATCTGGCGAATAGAGTACATGAGGTAGCATTTCAAACTTTAATTCATGAATTTCGGCCATTGCAATAACGGATTTATGAGCTTGTGCATTGTCTTGATGGAAAAACACTTTCTTCTTAGCCAAATGCGGCCGCTTTTGCTGGATCTCTTTCCTCAAACATTGCGATAAGTTATCATAATTCTCTCCATTGATAGTTTTTCCTTTGTCAAGATAGTGAACGAAAATGATTCCACGCGCATCTTTTGCCCATTAAAACTGTTGAATTTCAATAATGGTCCGCTAAATGTTACTGTCGCCTCATCTTCCGCAGTATCAGTCACTTAAGTAATTGCTTGCACGTTCTATTTCGAATGAAACTAATGGATCAGGCTCAGCCAGCCTGATCAGCCAGCAGCCTTCTATTGTAGAATACATAACAAAATCAGTGGTTCAGTGTGTTTATGGCACTCAATTAGGTTTTAATTTGTCACTATGTTTAAAAATAATTATATTGTAATTTTAGTCAAAATCAATGGGTTCAAAATTTTAAATGGGTTATATAATCTTGAACAGGTTTAGAAGTTAAGCTGTTTGGGCAAATTTTACGAAAATACTATATTTTTACGCAGTATTTTCAGAACCAGTGAATTATTAATGTTTAAGTATAATCATGTGGTTATTTAGCGCACCAATCAGACTGCATAGAATATTCATATCACGGGCTTGGTACATGCAAAAAAACATACATACTCACCACAAATTTAAACGTAATAAATCAAATGACATTTTCGTAATATTAAATGTGAACAAATTACTTATCAGAAAATCACTATGGTCACTTTTACGCCTCAAGTTTCAATGTGAGTTATTTTCAATTTTTTTTTCGTAAGGAGGCTGGAATTTATGTCAGGGACGTTAAGTTATGGATGTTAAGAGAAGACTTGTTAAAACTTTGAATTGGAGCGAGGTAATGTACGACGTTGATGAAACATGGTCGATGAAGTAAGACGATAGGCTTAGATTTGAGGTTTTTGAGTTATGGATATTGAGGGGAGCCAGACACCTTAGCTGTTGTTTGCAGGGTAATAAGTAAAACTAAGAATGAAAAAGGTGAAATGGACAGAGAGCAAATGAAAGTAGTGCTAAGAATGGTGATAGGGCAGGAGAGACGAAATTGTTGGGAAAATTCCAAAGGAGGCAGGAAAAATGGATGCAGACCGTTTTGATTAACAATGAGATGTCGAAGACTGTGATAGAGGGGAAGGAGTTATGCAAGATTGGAAGGGATTGGGGTGTAGTACGGAATGATGGGAGGAAAGAAGTTTGCGGAATTGAAGAGAGGTTTGTTGTAGTGTTGGATGCCAGTTGGATTGGCCTTACGTGTCCATCCTAAACATACCTTAAACGGTATTTATTATTAATATTTAAAATATTTCATCATTACTGATAACATAACCAACGAAAAAAAAGACTTTTTAGATACATAGAGCCTCGCGTCATAAAACTCTGGTCAGTGAAAGTGATAAAACGGTGGCGAAAATGTGTAGAACACATCAGCGTTTCGTGCCAATCATTCCACAGGCAATAGTGGTTGGTGAATTAACTTAATGATCTCTGTGTCTGTGTGTGCGTGGTGTAGGCTGTGCTATTGATTCAATTTAATTCATTTAGACCGCCGTGGTCCAATCTCCGATGGATGAAAGACCCCACTTCATGAGAGGCCCTTTTGTTCACTCCTGAGGCTCACACACGCACGACCAGGCAAGTTTGACTTTAATAATTCAGAGACAAGCGTGGGTCCCGAACGTTCTTCCGTTAAAAAGGTCGAGCCAGTAAGGTCGGCATGAAGAGGTCCATCTATGCGACGCGAATAAATACCCGGTAGTGCTCCCGACCCGAAATTGAATTGGCACTCAGGTAGAAATGTTGTGAATAGGTGAGGAACGAAGCGAAGGAGGCAGTAGTGAGTGGGGAGGGGGAGTCGGTCCTTAAGAAATGAACTTTACAAGAACGAAGGGCACCAGCCGAAATGCGGAGCAAGGTCACCTCCTGGGCGAGGTCAGCTCTTCGAAGGAGTGACTGGGGAGAAAAAGAGGCGTGCCCTCGAAATACTCCGCCGCAATCTTCTTTTTTCCCTTAGAAGCCACGGACAGTCCTCCTATTTCTTCTTCACACTTTTTTAACGCGTAAGAAAAAGGCCACGTTGTCTAAGGAAGGTTTTAAAACACATGGTAGAAACTACCTCCAACAATAGTTCATTGAGCATGCAGCGGTACATTGTTTCGTGTTTCAGTATGCTGCAATGGGCATTCTCTCTGCGTCCCGTGTCAATAGGAGAGAAATGAAAGCCCAATTAAAGAGCTGAGATACGTACGGAACCATTCGGATACTTCTCCAGTTTCACTTTAAGCTTCCTTTCCATGTTGCACTAGTTTTAAACACATGTTATGAAAAATTATGTATTTATAATAATTTTCAGATTTCAGTCTAAATGACGTTTCTTCGATTGCTCAAGTGCTTAAAACATCGCCCAGGCAAGTCGAAAGATCCGTGGTTCATGTCCCGGTCAGGTCCCACCTCTCCTCTGTTTTTTCCTTTAATGTGTTCCTATCCATTATACTATCTAGTATACTACTAGTATCTATGTATATCAATCTAAATGCAATCTATCGGAGCACTTTGGCGCTTTATAAGATCGCAGATCTCAACGTAAATCAGTTTTCCTTATTAGCTCAACTGGTAGAGCATCCGCTCGGAAAGTGGAAGGTCCGTGGTTCAAATCCCGGATAAGGAAATATTTTTAAATTTGTGATCTGCTCAAAACCGCCTTCCCCACCTTTCCTGTGTTGGTCTTTTATGTTTTTTCCTATCCCCTTTCCTTATATGTCTTTTTCTATGTGCGAAAATAATATTTGTTCGCCGTATGGCGGGATTTTCAAGTTTGAAGCTTTGAATATATATATATATATATTTAGGAAGGGAAACAAATGAGGAAGTACTGGAGATGGTGGGTGAGGAGAGGGGTTTGTTGGGAGAAATGCTATAGAGGCAGGTAAAATGGATGAAAGGCGTATTGAGCGGCAGTGGGATGTTGAAGAAGGTGATAGAGGCAATGTTAGGCAAAAGAATGTTAGGCAAACGAGGAAAGGGTAGGAACAGGATAGGGATGTTGGACGGGATGAAGGGAAAGAAGTACACAGAGATAAAGAGGGACCTGATGTAGATTAGGTTGCTGGATTGTGTTTTGTCTGGAATTACAAAATGTTGATTTGATAGTTGTGTCCATCCAGAAACCTACCTTAACCTGTAGATCACCTTATAATAATAATAATAAAGTATGCATGCATATAAATGTCGTGGATCGCGGTAGTCCAGGGGTAGAGTTGGACTAGTGACCGGAGGGCCCGAATTCGATTCCCGGGCAAGCCTCTCTGGGCACCTGCAGCTCCACCCAAGCTACGTGATTTTTCCGGGTATCAGATCTTCCTGGGAAACCATAACCGGTACAGGGAAAGGAACTGGCCCCTCTACCCTGATGCGTGAATTTCACACGCCGTCGGGATTAGCACTGGGTGAATTCTACTATCAGCTACCAAACCAACCCTCCGGTTGTTTACTGTGTTTATGGTTCATAAATATAGGTATATATAAAGCTTAACCTATATATTTATATAGGGATTCCATAAGAAACTGCTAAAATAAATAGAACCGAATTGGTATTCATAAATTCTCCATGATTTCTTTTTCAATATTGTCTTGGAACCCTGACTTCAAGAATGAGAGATTGAAAGTGACCGGACGTCAAGCCTTACGCCATTACGACAATGGGAGTCGAAGCGAGAAATATTGTCCCCTTTGGAAACGTCAACATCTTCGCCTCTCCGGATGATCGATGTATGTTTCCCTTCCCCGCAGTTTTATTCTCCACATTTGATGGATCGATCGATCGGGATCGGAATGGGGAGGCGGGCGGGATCCATAATGCGGGCCCCGAAATGAAATCGGGATGACTTATCGAGGACGTCCTGACAAAACAGCGACCCTTAATAATCCGGGCTCCTGTGTGCCTCTCTGTTTGTGTGTGTGTGTCAGTGTTTGGGAAGATTGAAACAAAAATATAAATGTTTGAAAAAAAATTCATTTAAAAAGGCGTCGCATTTTGATGAATTTTTTTCCCTTCAACCCGCGAAGCGTTCAGCCGATTTCGCGAGATATAGCCGTGTGCGCGCGCGCACGAGCCGTCTAGCGTGTTGTTCTTTCAGCGTGGCGGAAGATATCGGGCGGGAGATAAAACGGCGGAAATCGAAGAGAGTCACTCTCACAGTCGATGGCGTCGTTATGGCTTGGGGAAGAAGGGGCGGAGTTGAGGGGCGTCGCAAATGGGACAGAATGATCAGGGATTTGCGGCCTTCCCACGCGGCGTCGGCGGCATGTTCGATGGCCGTCGTTTGGAATCCGACGAGCGTCTAACGGAAAAGCTATTACCACTGTGAAATCTCACCAAAAGGGACTACTCCAAATATCGGAAATATCCCAGTGAAGTACATTTAATAATACCCAGGAATCACGTTCTGGAAGTTTATCGAAGTTAAATCTAAAAAGCGGACACTAAGGCCAGGCTTTACTATTATTATTACTGGAATTGTACCGCAGGTTTTCGATGGAAACAGACTGAGAAACGATATATTTTATTATCTTTCCTAGCAAAGCACAACGAGATGCCCCACACTAAAATAAATCCTACTTCAATTTCGCATACTTCCTGCCTCCCTTCATTCCATCCAAAATACCTGACCACGAAAGAAATATACCAAAACACTACCAAATATACATCTCTTAACAAAAAAAAATCCAGCATTTTACTCTCCAAGTCCCTCTTCTTCTCTGTGTACTTCTTTCCTCCATTCATCCCGCCTTTCCTAATATACCTCAACCCAATATCCAACACCACACTAGGCTTTTTTCAACTCCGCATACTTCCTTCTTCCCTTTATTCAGTCCAACATCCCTATCATATTCCTGCACATTCCTCGCTTGCATAACGCCATCCCCTCTATCAAATTCTTCAAGATCCCATTGCCAATCCAAAAGTCCTGCATCAATCTTTCCCGACTCCTTTAGATTTCTCCCAGCAATTCTCTGTCCTCCCCCTCCTTGTACGTCCTCGTTTATACGATATTATTTTCTGTTCACTTCACCTTTTCCCTCCTTCCCAGAAGCCAGATTTCAACGGTTCACTCTACGCTTATCTTCTGCTTCAATTGCTATGTTTCCGCGCCGAAACAAAATACGCTTAATATCAAAGTTTAAACGAGCCTTTTCGTTACATTCCTGCAAGACGCCCATGTTTTGCATTCCCTCCTCCTTGTGAAAGCTTCTTGCTTGGCCTAACGCTTGCTTCTCCTTTTGTCCCTGCTACTTTTTCGAGTTTGGTCCTAAACATATCCCAGATATGTGAACTGTTCCACCAATTTTAGTTTTTGTCCTCCAAATTCAGCCTTTAACTTACCCTTTCTCTTTCCCGAAAATCACATAACTTTTGTTTTACTTACTTGTATTCGCATCCTTTAGTGTGCGGCAACATAACTTCCTTTTTTAAAGCTTAAAACGCTTTCAAAAAAGGAAGTTATGTTGCCGCACCCCGTATATCCATCGCACTAAAGCGCTAATACCGTATTACGATGGGGGTAATAATACATTTTCAACATCGTGCTAAAGATACATCCTTCCAATTTATCCAAGAGTTTTAATCTGTAACATAACTAAATAAAACAGTTTCTGGCGTAACTTGGTGGAAAATCTTCATACTGACTTTTAATAATCAAACCAATTTACTTTTCCACATAAACTTTTTGCGAAGTTTATGTGGAAAAGTAAAGTGGTTTGATTATTAAATGTCTGTAACATAACCTTCGCTCCGTGAATGATTCCCAGCCTAGCTCCTATAATATTTACGATGCGCTACCAAGTTTATCGTAACAACGTTTTGCAAATCTAGCTTTTCTACATTGCATGCCTCTCCTGAATGCTGTTGGGTGATTGATCGTGGTATACCAGTTCGTAAAGTGCTGGGGCACTAACCGCACGGTTCTGGTTTTCATTTCGGGATATGTCTCCGGGCACCCTCAGCTTCACCCAATCTGTGTGGTTTAAAGGGAACTAGATTTTCTTGGGAAACCTCAGGCGGCTGAACGATAAGGACTGCTCTAGTGAAACATGTAACACGATGGGTTAGTACGGGAGAAATTAGCTAATTGATTAGTCAGTTGTCTGTTGTGTCAAAACAAGGCAGGCCTTACTGAGTAGGGTTCGGCGTCGTGTTGGCATGTATGTATGTGGAAAGTAGGTATTACATTTCATTGTATCTACCAATATTGTTGATAAATTGCAAATTCGTTGAACAAACAATACACGGAAACCATGAATTCGCACCTCGCCGTCTAATAATGTAAATTACGCGTCCATTGTAGTTCTTTCTGGCTTGGGAAATGATCGCGTCGAGTCCAAATGAGTGCTGGCAAGTGGGCAGTTTTAGTGGTGCGGAGTCGGCTTTAGCCAAGAGTGGGGATGCCAAGCGCTTCTTGTTCATCCTCCAATGGGCGATGTGAGAGAGAGGAGGAGATCCAAAGGGGGAGGGAGGGGGGAAGGAAAAAAGTGATGGGCGACGGCTCATTTGATTGCAACAATTACTTTCAATTGTTACGCTCGTCATTGCGTTCTCTTCGCGTATGCCTTCGTGATGGCGGATGCCTGCATAATTCTTTCGGCGATACTGCGCATTCCGACTGAATGCGCGTCGCGCATACTCATTCATGAGGGAGAGTTTTCTCGCCCCACATGCCCACCCCCACCCCCTGATGGTGCATCCGGAGAAAGATTTTTTTATCATCCTATCATTCCATCGGTATGGTATTTCAGTTTTTAAAATACTCCTCGAAGGAATTTCGTTTTTTTTTTAAGTGAAAACGTTGAATTTGCAGAAATGGTTCCTATTTATTATTCCTGGAATACCTATACAAGATAAGATATGTCCCTCATAGTTTTTATTTCATGTCTTCGCGGACTTCTGAAGCATTCTGGAGAACGTAATTGCCCTTTTTCCCTACTGAATTATTACCGCTTTCGACTACCCTTTCGGCCATACTTTCTATCCGACTTTCTTTCTTCCTGTACTAAAACCTTACACTTTGGGATAGGTATTAGACTACTTGACTCGTGTGGTTTTCAACAGACTTCCCGAACTTCAGGGCCAGATTTTCAGTCGTCCTGGAATTTTCTCTACGATCTTCAGCCCGAGTAGGATGTGCACACTATGGGAACCGCGATGAATGATCTCTCCGGTTTAGCCAATATAAAAGTTGACAGAAGATTCTCCAAAGCTCCCGCCAAAGCAATAAAAAAAGGGCTTGCGATTTTCGTTTCGTATTTGTGTGTGCCGATTTTCCCCTGCCTTCTTCGGGCTGTGCCATCTTAAACTATGGTCAGTCTATGGAATGAAAAGATCGATTCATTTGTTTATGTTCCAGTTCGAGCAAATTAAAACGGGCCTATTCATTAATGCATTTTATCATTACTCCCTTTTTGTGCAATGCCAAAATTAACACGATAGAATTGAGCTGTCATCAGACGCTCAGAAATATTTGGTATTACATCAATATGTACAGAACTTTCAGTAATAGATTGTCTGTGTACGTTTGTAGTTGCGTTTACATTTTAGGCTTTGAATTCCTTTTCAACTAACTCAAGATATCGCCTATCAGGAATAAGTCAGACGGAAGCCATCTTGTTTATTTGGAATGCAATAGCTGTGTTGTCATGGATAAGATTGGAAGAATCTGTGAGCACATCCGTTTCTGTTTTAGTTAAGAGAAACAGTATGTATGTTGACTATAAGTTTGTCAGGTGATTCATTCATTCAATCATTCTAAATATTATTTCTGGAGAGATTTAAGTGGATGGTGATAAGATTTTTCAACATTGGCTAAAAGTAATATTCACATTTGGTCAAAATCAGAAGCTGTTTTTAGCATTCTAAATATTGGACATTTCAAGGACATTGAATAGGACGCATAGTCGGTGAGACCATGTTGGAATTATCAATAAGTTCCATCCGATTGAGTGACAATATGAAAAGTTAAATTGTCGGTCGATGTTCGTACGACACAAATTCGAGCAGTCGGAGTGAAACAGTTAAATCACGCATTTCGAAACAGCGCTTTTGGAGAAAATCCTACCAACCCTCATTTAAATCTGTAAATTTTAACTGATTAATGTCATCTGTTTCTGAATCACTTGAGTCACTAATTCAATTTTTTTTATGTCTCTGTGCTACGAATGAATGCATGGAAAATTTCCGTTGATGTCAATTTCATGCTCATGATCAGCAGAAAATATTGCGTCGAAAACTCAGCTCTAATTACTGCGGAGGGTTGCGAGTCATTGATGTCCTGATTAATTAGCGAGCGTCCTACGAAATGGTTTGTGTCGAACAGATGCGTCGCTTAAGCAAACAAAAGTATTAACCATTTTATCGAGTTCGACGGCAGGCAATCAGCGAACGTTATATTCCGCGGTGAATTCTGCTGCATATGTTGTCAATATGCTCGTTATTTTTGTTAGAGTCATGAATTGTAATGGCTCCTTCGTACTTTATCAAATCAAACCAGGATTCAGTTCCCAGTGCAACAGTTCTTGGTACAGTATTTTTTGTAGGTAACTGGGATAGTAAGGTTTCTGGATAACTGGCATTTGGAGAGAGAAAAATATACCAGTCACTAGATTACAGTACCTAGTACAGTGATTCATCACCAGGTCTATTTTCCAGTAACTTTGTCGAAAATGCTAAGTCGTATTACCCTTGTGCCGATACCTACGACGGTTATTGATGTATTCTCTTATTATGGAAATCCTTTCCGATCAGGAGTTGCTTTTCAGGGTAGCAAACTTTGTAGCTCTGTAGAGAAAATACGTACTTCGGTTTGAAATTAGGTACCTAGAGCAAGATTCATAGGTCTATCTATTGCTCTGTATGGGGTACCAGAAAATATCAACGTGCGGTTATTTTCACATTTTCGTGATGTTGTTTAATCAGGTCTGGCAACATCCCCTTGATGGAAGGGTGGGGACAATCTTCGGCCGGCGATGGCATCTATGGACGACGTACTAATAAACAAGGTTCTTGTGAAAATTTGTATTTATACCCCCGTTACAAATATTCAACTTACGCATGAAGAGGCCTGCAAGTATTTATGGGTTGAGACTAGGGTCCTAATTGAATTGGACGACGAAACCGATACTCAGACCTTTAGAATGGTGGTTGGTGAAAGTACTTCGTTTATTCAGGACAGGGAAGTGGAAATGTTTAGAAGCCCACATCATGAGAAGTGTTAGATTAGAACATATTGATAAAAACGAGAGGGATCGACCCAGGTGAAGGGGTAGATTTACGTGCTCCATCTTCTTTCCATCACAAAACGGCGGACATGACCGAAACCACGTATCCCGAAGTTCCAAGAAGCATAGTAAGCTCAAGGGACCTAATTTTGGCCTAAAATCCCTATCACGAAGGGATCGCGTTTGAATATATTTACTTGATGAAGGATGGTGCCCTAACGGGCTCTCTCGTGGCGTATGATGGGGGCATGACGCGGATGTGAATGAATTGCTACCCCTAAGGGACATTATCACGCATTAAAAGGACGAACCGCGGCCTGTGTCACGCTGACGGGTCTGTGCGTGTTAGCGCAGTGATGCGCGCGAGTGTTCAAAGAAGAGCTTCGGTTCCAGGGACGCCTCCAGGCTCAATCGAAAACCCATCTGCCCTCCTTTTGGCGTTCGGAGATCAGGAATTTTGAAATCATTCGTCGTTCACGGAGCGTGGGGTCGATTTTGTGTTTGTGATAATATAGCGATCCAAATACCCTTTTGTTTCGGGCTATGCGTGTCGAATTTAAATCGATTTAACTTTGAGTGTGGAATTGAAATCGATTCAACTCTGCGTGTCGAATTGAAATCGATTTATCACCGCAGTGAATTAAATTAATATCTTAAAAATGAAAGATATTTAAATTAATCAACCAAACAAATTCATCAACCTAATAAAAGTTTCAAAGTGTAAGAGGATGCCTCGGTAGCTTAACTGGCTAAATCTCTCGATCGGGCATCGAGGGGTCCGTGTTAGAGTACCGGTCAAGGGGAATGATCTTTATGTACACTTGGAAAGTGATGCATTCATTGTATTATTTATCACCATTGCTGAGGAAGGTATCATGTGCTTGGCAAGAAACCAATTGATTCTAGTTATTTGTGAAAACCAATTACCGGATTATATTTCATTGATAAGTGTCAGATTTTATTCCTGAAACTCATTCCCTTTGTTTCATTCAGTCGTAAATAGTGCATAATTCTTTTTTGGCAGTCAATAATGAACAACTCTTTTTAACTTTAAAACTGGATATCGTGTCAACAACTGACAACCGTAAAGTCGCCATTTCCTTTTCGTCACAGAGAAATTTTCGTAAATATTGGGAGGTATTTGAATTCTGAAAATCTGCCGGTGTAACGTGAGGAAGTTAAATTTATATATTTTCACAAAAACTGAAGTGCTAATTCAGCTCGTTTAATTTTATTATTAAAAGACCTGTGATGCTTCCTTCATCATTTTAATAATCCGTTTCACTGGGGAGGATCAGTATATCATACAGCCATCTTTCGTTTGCCCAGCGGACAAGATTATCTGTCCTCTTTTTCATCGTTTATCCACGCCTTTCCGGATCTCCATCGCCTCCTCTCTTTCTGTCTCCTCTATCACCTTTTCAGACATTGATTTTCGTCTCGAAAAACAACAAACTCAACGCCTCCAGCCGTATCAGAACCGACCGACCGTACAACTATATCTTCATTTTGACAACTGTCACACGTCGCATACAAAACGATCCATCACCATTTTCCTCGCCCTCCGCGGTCACCCGTGTGCGCCGTAAAATGTCTCCCCACCGCAGAAATTCATAAGATAACCTTCATATTTGCCTTAATATAACGAGGACGCACTGGAAAAAAGTACTCCATAGAAAAGTGCACTTCTGAACTCCTTTTTTTTTAAAAAAAAAGGAATAACCGCTCGGAAAATCGAAATGCACAGGTGTCCACCAACCTGTAAAATCAATGGGATTTCGCTCTACTGGAAGACCAAGGGGATTTAGCGGATGCACTGGTAGAAATGAATGTTTGGCACATTTTGGCGCTGAAAGTTCCCCATCTGTCATTTTCAGATTCCTTCGAGATACGATAACAATGCGGACCTATTTTACTCTGTAGACCAATTTGACACCCCATCGAGGGAAACTCCATTGTGAATGCACCCAGCTAGTACTGAATAATGCTCAGCGTTGAAGGCCTGTTTTTTTATTGTTTCGACAATTTTATTTGATTCATTTCACTGTAGTTCCCGTACATTTGCGATGTTTGTAACAAATTATTTCTTTTTTCTACCCATTCACTATCCAGATGTCTAGTGTTGATAAGTTTGGAATCACAAGAAAAAACGAAAAGTTGTCTTACGTCATGTTCTTCAGATGTTCACGTATTGTATACAGGAGCATGACGTGTTTTGCATTTCCCTACCTACTTGTAATCATGAAACCATTTGATTCTCCCCCAAGACTACTCTCGAAAAAAATGCATTCCAAATATCTTTCGCGTAAACAGTTCTACCCAAAGGACTAATTTTCATCGAGAGTGGTGACTTGGTCCTGTAGAAATATTATATTTTGGTAGAAATTACTTTAGAACTTGCAGTTATTTACTTTTGTATCCAAGAATCTTAATAAGAATATTCATATATTAACCCAACCATAGTTTCCACATGTTTAGTGCCGTATCTTGTGGTAAGGATAAAGTTATTTATGCGAAGAATATATATGTATATATATATGTATAAACCATAAACACAGCATTCAACAAATGTAGCACTTCCGCATTAGTTTTCCTTTCTGCCCACTTCATCTTTTCCGTTCTTCTTCACACCCACAATTCAAAAGCCTCCTAACTCTATCTATCATTTGGCTTCAATGAACATGTTTCAGCACCGTACAAAACCACGCTTCATATTAGTTTTGAGGAGCCTTTTCCTAACATCCATACTGAACACCCCCGTCATTAGTTCCCTTGTGAACGCTTCTTTGCCCAACGCATTCCAGGCAGGGAAACATGGTCCTCGAAGTAAAATAGTAGGCATAGATCGGAAGCTATGAAATATGGATGTGGAGAAGGATGGAAAAGGTAATTAGCATCGTGTAAAACGTCCTATAGTTCGCAATCTCCCCAACTTACCTCGAAGGTTCATTATCCGAGTGCCTCTGTTAATCGCTTTAAGCCCTCTTTCGTATCGTAAAACTTTTTTCACATACCTAGCGATGTTTATTTGCACATTCTATCAATGTCCTAAATCAAGTCCTTCTCCAGATGGTTCTGAAATACTTACCGGGTATTTCAATTGGGGCATCGTAAGTTCAAAATGACACCTCCCCTTTACCTACTATCGTGACACTTTTTAATATAACATACTAATTATAAAAACTAAACAATACATAATTGTACTAAAAATAATGCCTTTTTTATAGAGGAGATTTCAACAGAGTATAACTCTCTCTGATCTCAAGACTCTCCCGCAAAAGCCGGTAAAAATTCAAGCACACTAACCAATTCTCTACCATTCCGTCTTCTTCCTCAAATCCCTTTTAAAATTGCGGTAACGGGTGTAGTCTTCATTTTTGGGTTTCGGTATCAGGGTTGTATGAAAAAAAACACAGCTCGTATTGTGAATTGTCTTTCACTCTGGCTTTTGTCCACTGGCAGCGTGTTTGGAACTATCATCTGGATATCGCCGGGGGGGAGGGGAGGTTAGGTAGGTTTGAACAAGGGAGCTTAGTGGTGCGGTGGACCGCTTTACTTAATACCGAACGGGGAACGAAAATCAGTTAGCCTGCAAAGCTATCGCATGCCGAGCAACAATGCCGTCCACAGTGTGACGCAAACAATCTCCCAGGGTGACGCTGCTCCAAAGCCCGCGCGCGGGGGCCCCAAACAATGAATTCTCATCCCCAAAAGCTTGTTGAACAGTGATTCGCGCCTAATTTTTTTATGCGCTGATAGGGTTGGGTGGGAGGGAAGCAATGCCGAATGGACGGCCACGGTCTAAATGAACAGGGATTCCCCGCTTGGAAAATGCATGCCTGGTAATTGAAAAAAAAGACATTTTGGGAAAGGGTTGAGATTCGGTGAAACGTGGTTGCGGGTGTAGGTTGGTTATATCCGAATTCCGTTCATCACGGGCGTTCAAGTTCATGCGCTGGTGGTCACGTCGGAGAATGACGTGAACGCGGATTGGATCCATGAATCATGCAACGACGGTTATGTGGAAACGTTCCTCTTTTTGACCTCCGCAGCGTTCAGAACAGTCAGGGATGAACGAGGAGGGAGAGATCGCTTGCTTAATAAGGGTCAGCAACTGCAGTCATTCCCCAACTTCCTCCTGACGCGGCTCTAGCCTTTGGCACCATTTCCGTTTGTGGTATTGTTGCATAAATTTCGTTCTATTTTTTTTTGCGGTTGTTTTGAAGGTTTCCATGATAAAAATGCATGTTAATTGATAGGCCTTACTTATTATTGCATGAAGGTTGGTGACGTATTGACTTATAATATTCTTTAAAGGCACTTATGTTTCTTAGGGTCTGAATATTGTCGATTTTCCGGGTTTATTGATAAGTTTTGCAGAGGTCAGTCCGTCACAATGTGATTGTTTTGTTACTGGTATAAATACGCACTTGAATCATAGAGATCAATTGTTTTAAACTTTTCATTCCTTTCGCTGAAATACAAAGAAACTTTTTTCTCTAAATGCTTAATCTATTTTGCTCATTTTGTCAGAATGAACGACTTTACAAAATTTTAAATGGCCGTCATTGAATGCAATGCATGTCCCCGCAATTTTGGCGTGTTGAATTTGATGTTTGTGAATATTCCTTTTCAAATGTTGTTTTAGTTATAAAGATTTTTTCATTCCGCCTTGCATTATCTTTCAAGATAAAATATCTCAGTGATTTATATTAATTAGCGTACAAACTTATTCCATAAATATCGTGGGTGGCACCGAATTCTGGGAATGTAAATTTGACAAGACAGGTTGGCAACCCAATGACTTCGTTGCGATAACGATGTTGTGTGGTTGAGTATCGCTTCATGATATCCTGCTTGTGCGGTTGTCATTTATTAGGTTTGCTCCTCTTTGTGTTATGCTTAAATGGTTTAAAGGCCATTTTTATGCTTACAAGTTTATTGTGTCACATATTTTCTTACATCCATGTATACATTATCAATTTTTATTACTTTGGGACTGGGGATTTGAGCAAAAAATATTAAGACATGACTCGTCAAAACATTGATATGCAGTGGTTTGGTACGGTGCAGAAGCATAATCATTGAAACAGGATGATGGTTGTAGATTGGAGGCTTATGAAATGTGGGCGTTGAGATGTTGGAAACGGTGAAATGGACGGAAAGGAAAACATAAAAAGAGGATTGTTAGCATAAATTAGTTTGTAGAAAAAGGGAACCAGGAAAGGTGGATATAGAGTATTTTTATTGGAAATGAGACGTTGAACACTGTGATAAGAGGGGAGAGTGTTAGGCATGCGAAGAAGGGGAAGGAATAGGATAAGGATGTTGGGCGAAATGAAGGAAGGAAGTATTTGGGGTTGAAGAGTGGCTTGTTGTAGTGTAGGATGCCGCGTTGTCATTTGTTGAGAAAGACTGGGGAATTTTCGCTACACCGTTTGGTAGCATGCGCACATCCAAAACCTACCTTAACTTCCGGTAAATTACCGTTGATAATAATTTGATAATATTTTGGTGCAATGTAGTGCAGTAGCATCTCTGTAAGAAGCCAGCCATTGGCAGAGTATCTGACCAAGGCATACAACCTTGATAAATCGCCTGCTTTGTTAGCGTACACATTTGTGGTGGTGATGCAAGTTAAGCGAATTGTATGTGGGAAGGAATTATGGGAAAACGTTGGAAGAAATAAACTCACGCTCACGTTTCACATGATTTCTCTAGAGAAAAAAAATTTACTCTTGTGCTATTTCAAAAATTGAGCGAATTTTCTTGTGGATCGCACGAGGAGGTTTGGTCATGACTGCACATGGATCATTGTGTCTCATTTTTTCTCGTTTCAATTACGGCCGAGGGAAATTAATGTGACACACGTTGAAGCGTATTTCGCAAAACAATATGATCGGAATGCACGGTTTTGAATTGATAGTAATTATTTACATAGTACGGCTTCACCGAACGAATTTATCCGCACAGCTGTAACTGGATTTAAATTCATGTTCCAGGCCATTTTATGTGCGTGTCCAGTTGCTTTATCAACGTGTCGTCTGTGGGCACGTAATTTTTCAGATGCTATGGACACTTGCGATTCGATTTTGCCAAGCATAAATGAACATTTAATTCGAAAAAACCGTACCGATACAATTGAAAGTTAACTCTTAAGGAAATAATTCGAGTCCATCGAATTTCACAGTATCAGTTGACAGAGTATATTATGTACTTTTACAGTTAACTTTTGTGTAATCTATCTGAGACTGTCGAATTTTGCAGTAGCTCTTTACAATCTAAGCTCGATAGAGTGTATTTGGGTCTACAAACAAAGGGAATAAGGGCAGCAGTAAGTGAAGGAATAATGTTGAGAAAGCGTGGCATAGGGAAGAGAAGAATAAGCATTGCGGTTGGAATCAAGGGAGGTAGAGAGTATGTAAAGCTGAAGAATGAATTATTGTAATGTGTTCACGTAGCTTTGGGTTTGCAGATATTTTGTCATGTAGGTTAGGACTTAGCGTACAGTGCTGTATCGATGACCATTGAAAACTAACCCTTCCAATGGGCTACGTTTAATGAACCTGTTTTTCTGAGCATTCTCCCCTCTATTACCATCTTCCACCGCTCTACCTGTCAACATCTACTGCATCCAATTGCCATGGAATATTGCATAATCATCTCTGTACGTAATACTGAAGGTATGGGAGGCGACCGACAGCTAGGGATGGATGAGAGAGGAAGGGTGGAGGGAAACCTGGCGTCGACATTAGCCTACTCTTATCGAAAGGCGGCAAAGGATCCGCAGTTTGAAGTCCCATCCGACGGACGTCGTACTCCCTAAAAGTGCTCTCCACAAAGCACCTCAAGTAGGGATACCACTGAAAAATATTTGTTTTCTCCAAGACGTGAACCCGGTCCTGCTCGGGGACAGGAAGCCTGTACGTTAGCCACCGCACCATTCCGATCCCCAAGTGTTCCCGAAATACACAAATACTGTGTTTAAGCTGGAAGAACGTACTTGACTGGCGCCAAGAATTTTCCCTCGTCTTGTTTTGTTGGATCAACGGGAATGCATTGTAGGTAACCACATCATGTCACAATGCCGACGGGTTAACACGGCAGGACGCCGCTGGTTGGAATGCCTCTGGTTGTTTGTGCGGGAGCAAAACCTATAACGGGTTAGAGGTCGGTAATAGAAACGTCGTTGGGCCGAAACGTTTGAAATTTGAAACAATCGGCGACCTTAGAAGTCGAGAGCGACACGTGTTTCGAGTCGACCGAAGAACCCCCGCCATTACCGCGGAATTATTGTTGACGGGGGCGAAGCCAGCGGCTCGTTTGCATGACTGCGGGCATGTCGCCATGACACCCGAGTAAGCAATTTTCTCTCCCATCCCCCTACCCCACCCTTCTCCATTCCTCCCGTCGACGCACCACCTCTCTTTCCCCCTCCCCACATACCGACTAGCGGGTCTTTTTGCGACCCACAATAACCCACCCACACACATATCCAACTCCGCCCTCATTTTACTTTCTTTCTCTGCGCTCTCAAAGGTCACGCATCGTGTCATTGGGTTCCCTACATCCTATCCTTTCATTTTCTTCCCGCATGACTGATCCTCACTGCACGAAAAAAAAAGGACAGTGCTGGCTGGCATTTCGTGTAATTCCAGTGGACCTCCTTATCGTTTGCGTTGAACCACGAATCAAGTTAGAATTATTCTATTTGCTACTGAGGTAATTTTAATCTTGATTTTTTTTGCTAAAATCAATAGCTAGGACCGGATAATGAAGGTGGTTCGAATTTAGTTGACCAGAGTAATCAACCCCTAGAGGAGCGTTCGCTTTACAGAAAGTGGCCTTTGCAAGACAGATGGAATGCTCAGCGTAGGTACACTGATTATAGAGTTAGGAAAAGGTTATTAAATAGTTCATTTTGGCTTTGTAGTACTTTGATAAAATGAGACCTGATCTGTTTGAGGCAAGAGGATAAGTCTAAATTGAAGGCCTTAAGGTTTTGGCGGAAAATGGAGAAAATATACAGGGCAGAGAGGAAGACAAGTGCCGAGATTTAAAATAGGGTGAGCAAAGAGAGGATATATTACTACGCACTACTATTGGGGGAAATCCGAAGAAAGCAGAGAAAGTTAAGGGAAGAAATTTTGAAATGAGTAATCGAAATTAAGCGAAAAAGTAATGTAGAGTGAAGAAAGAGAAGTTCTCGCAGTACTTGGAAGTAAGTATTCGTTAAGGACGCCGTAAAACATACCTTTAATAACTGGTAGAATACGTTGAGATGTTGAAATCAATCTCAGAGGATTTATTTTGGTATATGAGAGTAGTACACGCGTAATATTGCTTTATTATTGTTATTTATTAGGGTACACGTCCTTTTCTACTTTTCTACGTGTGACCCTACAAGTCTCTCTTGGGGTACGTAGCATAGAGTGAATTAGTGCCAAACATACCAGGAAATTCTTTTATGCATGTATAAAATGTTGGGTCTACATTGAAATTCATTAAATTCAAAATACGACTAATGGCCTGGTCTTTGACCGTAGTTACAAGCTTCCCATGCTTCTGAGGTCTTAAGACAACTAATAGAAATCAAGCTAATGTAGTAATTTTGGTTCAAAAAGACACTCATGTGCTGATTACGTTTCGACAAGTACTCTAGACCTGTGAGACCAGCTTCTCTTCTATCAGGTCATATACGAATATAGTCAACATATTCAGGCGAGATGTAGTGGAAGTTCGTCATTATGAGAAAAACAAAATTCGCACATTTCCATAGATTTATTTGTTGTTTGTATTGTATTGTATAACCGTAGTTGTACGTTACAAATGGTCACGTAGTGTAATAATATTATATTATCTTATGGATCTGGGTGATGATCTCGTGCGGCGTTCGCTCTTGTGTGGAAGTTAAA
This sequence comes from Hetaerina titia, assembly GCA_037158775.1. NCBI lineage: Eukaryota > Metazoa > Arthropoda > Insecta > Odonata > Calopterygidae > Hetaerina > Hetaerina titia. Next base: position 39,017,594 of record CM073777.1, read on the forward strand.
TTCATAAAAAATGAATAACGATTTTCGTATTCCTTTGTTCGTATTTTTTCCTGCAAACCTTACATATCTACCTTCCCCTTTTATCACGGGGCTTTTCATGACACTTGCGAGTCAATCCCGGGTATGCTAATGAAAAAATAAAAGGAAAGCAATTACAATTCAAAAATGGTTTCTAAAAATTATGTATTGATTGTTCCATTCCATTTGCGTCGATAATTATTACCTGAACTTTTGTCGGCCAGTTGTTGCTCACTCGGAATTGTGGGAACGTTAGGGGTTTTTCATGAAAATATGTTCGGAATAGTTGAGGCTCGACCAATCCCGACGTTCGTATGAGACAATCAAAAGTTCGTCGAGTCCGTGATTTAGCAACGACGTTACTAGCGTCGAGGCCGTGACGATTTCCGAGTCCTTCCCGCGTAATCCCCTCAATTAGCAAAGTCGGGAACTGCTGAAATGATCTCACGCGAGAATGGCAGAAGCTTCGAAATAACTGTGCCAATACCATGGTTCACACTGACCAAAATGGGTATTCTGTCGACCAGAAGTTGATTTTGGTTTGTCCATGAAATGTTATCTCTTGGCGTTTCTTTACTTCACGCGGCACTTACTTTAAACGGTACAGTGACATTTAGGATTAACTCAACCCGTATTCATGATTTTTGGTAAATTTCCGGGTGAGGTTGGTTTAGGATGGACTCAAGACTGGGAAACGATACATATCTTCGTCTCTCCTAGTAAAACACAATCTGACATCGGACACTACAATAAATTCCTTCAATTCTGCATACCTTCTTCCTCCCTTCATTCCGTTCAACATGCCTATCCTATTTCTACCCCATCGTCTGTTGCATAACTTCCTCCCCTCTATCACAGCCTTCAACATCCCATCACCAATCAAAACACTCCACATCAATCCTTCCTGCCTCCTTTGGATTTCTGCCCACAATCTCTTCTTCTCCCCTCACACCATGCCGTACACATCTTCTTATTTTCCAAACTGTCCTTCTACCTTCTCCATTCCCACAATTGATATTACCTAACTATTTGAAAGGGCCTTAAGTTTACCTTTAAATTTTAAAGTTACATAATGTTACATTGACAAATTTCCTTCAATTTTCAGTGGCAAGTTTCAAAGCTATTTTCCCTGTAACGGAATATAAAATTAGCCTTTTAATGGTTACTGTAACTAGTGGTCATATTTTCCTTTGAGTGTCAGAATTTTTAAATAATTAGCAATGAAATGGTTAATCAGAAAGTTTGAAGCTGAATTAGAGATCCTGGCCATATATCAGGATATCTTTCCTGCTTCGTTTTGATTTCTCCCTCTCTCCTCCACTCTCACCATACTCCACCGTACACTTCCTCGTTTGTTTTCATTTCTGTCCATATCACCATGAACACCAACACCTCTACACCCGCATTTCAAAAGCCACCAAACCACGCCTATCATTTTGCCTCAAAGGTGGGTGAACCTGGTTCTTGATAATGCTCGCTTTCTGCGCCGTACAATATTACCCTTCCATATCAATGTTTTAACGAGGCGTTTCTTAACATCCTTTCTCAACGTCCCTTTCGTCAATTTCCTCCTCATTATGAAAGCTACTATGCCCAACCCCAGTCTTTTCTTACGGCCCTATTAATTTGACCATGTTCATTAACTGTTTTAATTTTTCACCATCCTCTTTAGAGTTCAAGGCATGTAATTAAAATATCTTGAATCAGTCCGAAATATTTACTCCCTGTTTCATTTATACGCCAGTTACCCCAGCGTAAACCCCTCTGATTCGGCACTCAGCATCCTATCCCATTACATATCTATTTTCCCCTTTCATCTTTCATAATTTTTTACAATATCATCTGGCATCTATCTTATACCACCTTGATTGAAACTCCTACCTTAGGTAATTATGTCTTTCAGCCAATTAACCTCCCCCTACGAGGTTCGTTCGTGTTTTATGGTCACCCAATTTTTTCACTCAGGACTCTATAGATAGAAAGATTTAGTTGAGATTAAATACGTGAAAACTCGTTATGAATACGACACATAGATGGCTCCAGTGTACAGGGATCGTATAGTTGCCGCTAGAGTGAGAGGCGTATTCATATTATCAAAATGTCATATTTTTTTGCAGGAATAGCGTGTGACATCCTGACGTGGTTTAACACCGATGGAAATTAATCGTCAATTGAGCGTGACAAGTCGTTATGGCGTTATGGAAGTGTATAAAATGTGCGCTCATGAGTGCGACTGCATTTCAAAGTAGGCCGAGCGTCGTATGACAACTAACCCGTAGAGGCCACGGACAAGGCGGTTTTCCCGGTGGTCAAAAGTCCCTTTAAGGTGCGGCCGTGTAATGGTGGACTCGGCGTTGTGAAAAAGGTTTTCGTCGACAAGGAAATCATGTTGAGAGATGGGTCAACAGATGTGTCAACTTTCTGCTGTCAGTTGTTTTACATAAATAGGAAATCTTATAACTTGAACGCACCTGGTAAATTCTCCAAACATTGTTCGAAAAATTCATTCTCCTTTACCGAATTAATTATTACGGATTTCTTAAGGTAATTATTCTGTAATAATTAATCATCTTGTTCGATTTCATGGCGTAATTGTTAAAAGTGTCCGCTGACTGCCTGACTAAAAGCCAGATCGTCCTCTAATCTAACCACCTCGAAAGCAACACCCCTTTCCTTTTTATTATTCACGACCTGTACGCTTCCTCTTCCCTCACACAGTCCTCGGCATATGTGACATGATAAGCTGAGGAGATAACGGTGAACCAAGTGCTCCACTCCCGTGCTTATCGCTGGTAATCCCGACTACTGCCCGTTGTTGATTCCTGTTGGAGACTTCGGTCATGAGTTCCGAAAAATCACCCGCACTGCCTTCAGTTGTGTTTCTATTTGCTGGGTTTAAGGATTTTTTAAAAAGTCATCATGGTTACTAATTGGTGACTATGAGTAGGATTTACGAGGAACTGCTGTTCTGTGGCGTTATTTTCGTTATTTGGGAAGAGTAATTTGGTAGGGGATATAGAATTTCAGAGGACTAAAATTCCCTACATTCGTGGTGACTATTCGCACCTACGGATGGCCATGGCGACACTGGCGTACCGTTGACCAGCGCGGGGTTTTCCCATTGCCGGGCCGCCCTGCCCATCCGTAGGTGCGAATAGTCACCTACAACAGGTGCATGGCTTGTAGAAAACTGTCACCAGTCCATTAATTTTTCATCTTTGCTGAAGGATTTCCCTCCACGAATATGTTCACATTTCCGTTGAAATATGGCATAAAACCTTGAGTTTACACGTATACGAGTAGTATTACTCGTATGTGTAGAAAATTGTAAAAGATGCATGTGAAGAAACAGAGATAGGTACGGGAATCATTCCGCGCAACATGGCTCTCCTATTTCTACCTCTTTTTTGCTTACCTAACATATTTCCCTTTTTCACTGTCCTCCTCATCCCAGTGCACATCAGATAACCTGAATCCATCTTTTCTAACAGCCCTCTCTTCTCCCCCGTATTGATATTTTAAATATAGATAAATAAATATATATTTATTATTTAATATACTGGCTAAGGTAGGTTTTGGATGGACTCAACAATTAAAAAAAAACATTTTGTGACTCCCAACAAAACCCAATCCAGCAACCTACTCTACATCAGGTCCCTCTTCATCTCTGTGTACTTCTTTCCTCCCCTCATCCCGTCCAACATCCCTATCCTGTTCCTGCCCTTTCCTCGCTTGCCCAACATTCTCCCCTCTATTACCTTCTTCAACATTCCACTACCGCTCAATACGCCTTTCATCCATTTTTCCTGCCTACATAGAATTTCTCTCAACAAGCCCCTCTCCTCGCCCACCAAACCTAGTACTTCCTCATTTGTTTTCCTTTAGTTCCATTTCACCTTCTCCATTCTTCTCCACACCCACATTTCAAAAGCCTCCAATCTACGTCTCTCCTCCTGCTGCAGTGACCATTTTTTCGCGCTGTACATAGCTACGCTCCATATCGAAGTTTTGACGAGTCTTTTCTTAACATCCTTACTCAATGTCCCTATCATCAACTCTCTCCTTCTCGGGAAAGCCTCTTTGTCTAGTGCAGTTTTTCTCCTTAGGTACCCACTACTGCGATCATCTTGGTCAAAAATACTTCCGAGATACGTAAACTCTTCCACCCGCTCAAGTTTATACCCTCCAATGTTAATGTTACCTTAACCTTTTTCTTTCTGGAAAATCGCATAACCTTTGTTTTATTTGTATTGATTCTTATGCGATATGTATCGCACTGAATTTCCAATACATGTGTGTGTATATATATATATATGTATATATGTTTTTATTTATGTATGTATATATATATATTATTTATGTATATATATATATATATATATATATATATATATATATATATATATATATTCAAACTTGAAAATCCCGCCATACGGTGCACAAATATTCATTCAAACAGAAATAGGTATAAGGAAAGGGGATAGGAAAACACATTTTTACTTTCGTGATCTGCTCAAAAACCGCCTTCCCCACATGTCCTGTCTTCGCCTATTATGTGTTTTCCTATCCCCTTTCCTTATACCTATTTCTGTTTGAATGAATATTTGTGCACCGTATGGCGGGATTTTCAAGTTTGAATATGTGTTTGGCCAATGTGGCTCGTCTCTTCTTCTGGCTATGCGTGCCATGAAACGCACCGTTCCTATCCTTTATAAGATCGTATGAATGCTTTTCTACTATCCTTTCCCCTTCTTGTGTCCCGTCTATTTCTCCTTTGGTGGGTGAAACAGCTCCATAACGCCATCTCTCGGGCAATATGTATCGGAGCACTTTGGCGCTTTATAAGATCGCAGATTTCAAGGTAAATCAGGTTTCCCTATTAGCTCAACTGGTAGAGCATCCGCCCGGAAAGTGGAAGGTCCGTGGTTCAAATCCCGGATAGGGAAATATTTTTACTTTCGTGATCTGCTCAAAAACCGCCTTCCCCACATGTCCTGTCTTCGCCTATTATGTGTTTTCCTATCCCCTTTCCTTATACCTATTTCTGTTTGAATGAATATATATATATATATAATCACTGATAAGTCATAACAAACACAGAAACCAAAACACAAAAGAGGAAAAACTCACTGGTTCTCGAATTTTCGGTGGTCCCACCACCTTTCTCAAGAGGAATTAGGAACAGAACTCTGAACTCGTTCTGTTCCTAATTCCTCTTGAGAAAGGTGGTGGGACCACCGAAAATTCGAGAACCAGTGAGTTTTTCCTCTTTTGTGTTTTGGTTTCTGTGTTTGTTATGACTTATCAGTGAATTTACATTACACGTTTGTGGGTTTTCCAAAAAAGTGTATATATATATATATATATATATATATATATATATATATATATATGTATACACACATTAGATCTAGTAATTGTTTGATTTTGATTCATTTCCTTCTGTTGCCGAGCCTTGGTAAAATTCCTTCAGTTAAGAATTCCTTCGACCACATTGAGTCGTAGTTTTCTCGGTCGCTCTGTTCGTCAGTCGATTTCCCATATAACTTCTCGTTGTGTGGTGTCGCCTGTCCAATATAAATCGATGTCGAGAACTGTCAAGAAGATGTTCTCTTTGCCAGCCTTAAACTCGTGCGTTGAGGGGTAGGAAGATGTTTGTTTTCAGGATGCAGGTTAGGAATTTCACCTCCGTATTTTCTCTGCTGCTGAAGACTACTTCGGTATGCGGAGACACGCTCCACGCCCTGACGTTTAAATCCGAAAACTCAAGACTAGTTCTATCATTGATGTGTTTTTCAACTTATATGCCGAATAAAAGCTAAGTGCATCATGGGAAGGGTTGAAGGTAGGAATAAAGGTAGACGGTGTACTGATTAATTCATTTTTGTTTACCGAAGAACAAATATCCGTGATTCATGCAGCCAAGGGATTACAGTTTTCATTGAGTGCTCTACTGGAAGAATGTAAGAGGTATGGGATAAGTATTATTCAAGAGAAACAAGAAGAAAGTCATCTAGAGAAGTGGGGGAACCTGAGTTAACCATTAAAGTAGGAGGGAATAAAACCGAAAAAGTGGAGCAGTTCGCGTGTTTGGGTATCGTTTTAGAGGAAATGGGACATTGTAATGAACGAATTAGGAGACGAATCGTATTACCGGAAATAAGTATTTGCTAGAGGGAGAAAATTTATTGCGAGTACACCAAGTAGAGACTTAAATTAATAAGGGATGTAGTTCTTCGTGGATGTGCGACTTGGTCTTTGAGGCAAGAGTATAAGCGTAGATTGGAGGTTTTTGAAATGTGAGTGAGGCGACGAATGGAGCCAATACGTCGGACGGACGTGAAGGCAATTGACAAGATTTCAAATAGCGTGGACGTAGAGAAGCACCAGGGGGAAATCCGAATAAGGAAGAAAACTTGAATGGAGGGAAGTGGTATGTTAGAAGATCGTGATAAAAGCGATAACTTTGGGTGAAGGGAGTAGGGGAAGTAAGAGGATTTTTTGATTGTATGAAGCCGAGGAAAGTCGGAGAAATGAATAAAGAGTTGAAATAAGGAAAAGGTAGATGAAGCTATCGTGTTACTCAGAAGTATATATTCGTTAGGAACCGCCCGCGATATAAATTTAAATTGGTAGAAAACTTTGAACGAAATGAATTAACCGTGATGATTTGGATCAATCAAACGATTTGCATTGATCTTGTAGTTAACTCTTTCATTTGGTCATCGCTTCCAGACTAGGATTAGGGCGACCGTTCCTGCGCAATCTTTGAAGCTGGGGAATGATTAAACGTAAAAGGTGTATTTCTTTGGTATTGCTTTGTAACATCTAAATAGTTTAGAATACCAAGTCTTACTCCTATGATTTCTAGAGATTATTTTAAAATTTTACATCAGAAAGTTGACTCTCTGTAAGAACAAAAATGAAATCACAATTGCTTGTCCTAATCATCATTATTACTGACCGTCAAAGATGCAAGAATCGGATAATAGGTGGAGAAATCGTTGGAACTGCGTGTTTAATTTTTAATATTTACACTTTCGCAATATAGTTACATAATACATAAGCAGAGGTAACCTTTTCTAGTTTTGGGATGATGCTCGCAAACATCACGCGGGTGTCCCCGCGTATCGTGCTCGCGAATGCTGGCAATTTTCGCCAAGGGCCAACCTGTTGGCCGGTGGGATCCCCTGAGGTGGAAACATCCATTTTGCGTCGGTGTCATGTGTTGATTGTTGGCTGCATTATTAGGCGTCGGATTTTGTTGGCGGGAGGAAGTTTGCGTGTCGCGACAATAGTGGGGCACTTGGACAGGAAATGGGCGGCATTTTCTGGATATCCTCTTTATTCATGCGCGTGTGGGAGTTTACATGCATATACACGTGTGTGTGTGTATATATATATATATATATATATATATATATATATATATATATATATATATATATATATATATATATATATATATATATATATGCTTGTGTGTGCGTGTGCATGTGTACACACAATCGGACATCCACCCAAGACGGCCTTTACATGTGAAAGAAGACGTCTCTCTTTCCTTGAGCGGCTTATTGCTTCCTCCTTTCAATAGGGTGTCTGTGGTTGTTTAGGGTTGGAGTTTCACGGTGGGGGATATGCCTGAGGGGAAGGCATCTGTAGGTCTTCCTTCCCCTGGGTGATCACTTACCCTTAGATCGCTCCCTCCCCCAACGCCCCCGCATCCATTTCATCCTTCCCCGGCTACCTACCCACCCACTAACACTCCACTCCTTACCTCACACAAAGCGATAAGGCTTCCTGCTTGCGTATCGTTGCCTGTCGTCCTCTTTCCCAGTTTAAGGGGTTGATTCCTAGTGAGCTGAAGCGAGTGATGACTGTCATGTGTGTGTCTACACTTACGCAGACACGCTAGAACGCACGCTCACGGTCGTGTGAATAGTGTAAAAATATCCTGGTGGTTACGGTTTGCTTATGTACAGATATTATTTACCGGGGGCAATTTATGGACGATAATAATGGAAAATTGCCGATTTTTCATGATCTATTCTTCTTCTTGATAGTAAGGATTTTTTAAATGGTGAATGCGCAAGGAAGAATCTTTAAGTGAACTATTTCTGCGATGGAGATGGAGGGAAGAAAATGAAACTGTTCCGGAACCGCCTGGTGAAGATTGGAAGTTTTTGGAAGTCAAATTGAAAGGAGGAAATTTAAATAGATTGAGATTATATTACGAGAGGTAGGATATGATGTTGACTGGTCGCTTTTGGCAGGAGATACAAAACACCAATTAATCGGGGTGGAATAAGTAGCTTTTTATTTCAGAAGGTGTAGAAGGGGATAGAGAGTATTAAAATAGGAAAAAGTAAATTGTCTTAAAAGTTTTTTCAAAAGTTGTATAGATAGGTTTTACAAATCACAAATGCATCTGTTATGAATGTGATTAATTTTACATTGTAAAAAATGATTCCCTTAGAACCAGTTTCATCTGAATAAGGAAATAATATAAACAATTTTTAAAAAATAGTATGAACATAGGATTGATTAAGCCCAGGTGAGCCTTTAGTCAATATGATTAATTTCACTGTTCAAAAATTATTCTCTCAGGCCGGGAATCAAGCTTGCATTTATACGTGTAAATTTTCCGTCGACTACTTCAGCATTTTAAGCTACCTATCTAATACTGTTAATTCATGTGGGTTTTTAAGGAAGCAGATGTTTGACGAATTACCTTACGTTCCATTGTCACGAAGTAATCTTTGTCGTGCGTGCAGTATAACAGTCCACTAGTTGGAGGATTGCTTTTACAAATGTTTATCTGAACTTTGAAAAATCGCTTAAAATGGACAAACAGCAATTTTGGTGAAGGCTCGCTGGTGTTGGGAACAAATTCGAGATGCGTATTTAACGGCGTAATTTCATAGTGGAACAATTATTTGCCTTGACAGGGAATCGAACACAGATCCTTATGTATCCAGCAGGGTTTTCTAGGTATTAAATTTAATCTATCCAGCTCTGCACGTTTCATAGAGATACTGAGTAACTAGAAGTTCTGAAGAATTACATGAGTTAAATGCCACGAGGTAGCCGTGGTGCTTCGAAACGCGCCACAATATGCGTGGTCTATGTCAACATGTAAAAGAAATGATTTTTACTTGGACCATTTTGGCGAAGCTGCAGGAAGTGACGCAACAGTTAATTCAAGGTATTCAACTTGTTTTCCTGTGTAAACAGGTGCAAAAAATTGTTGATGTGGAAGTTCTCGCAAAACATATATACAGAAGTAAATTTTCTTTAGGGACCGCTGGATTGTCTTCAAATGAAATGACTGGCACGGGCTTGACTCATACAAGAAAACATGGAGCTCACTAAAGAAAGAGGAATCCACTCTAGAATTAGAATTAGTGGCGCAGCGAAAGAATGGAGAGGACCCCGTTTTGGGAAGAAAGAGCGAATGCACAAGGTGAAAAGATTTGATGAAAGGTACACTAGGTAAGGAGGTTAAGAGAAGATTAATAGCTTTTTTACTATTGAGATCAGTGTTTTATGGAAGTGGGACCTGATGTTTTCCGGGAATGGGATGAGCGTGGATAGGGAGGCTTTTGAGACGAGGCTGTGGCGGAGAGCGTAGAAAATAAGTTGGACGAAGAGGAGGAAGAACGCCGAAGTTCTAAATTAGACGGGTGAAGAGAGGAAGTTACAGAGGGAAACCCGAAAAAGATAAGTTGGTGGAATGAGCATTAAAAGATGATAGGAGGGAGAATGTTGGCTGGATGAAGGAAGGGATATTCTAATTGTCTTCATGCTTTTGAGACGGCGTGGAGGCTGGCAGGAGTTAGAAGTAACCGAGGAAGGAAGATACAGAAGGGTAAATGTAAGGAAGTTTTCTCGATACGTTGTGGATAATAGTCATTTATGCATTCGTACAGCGTACTCTGCAAGCCATCGCTAGGGTGTGTGGGGCAAGAAGTGTTTACAGACTAGACTACTTTTGACACAAATAAATCCCTCAAGGACCAACCTAAACCTACCTTTAAATCGGTAGACTACCTTGAGAGAAACCGGTAAATGATTCCCCTGCTAACAAGTTCAGCATTTTACTACCTTTATTTGCCCTTCTAATGAGAGACATTTAATAGTTTTTGGGAGACGCCCAAAGCCTTCTCCAGTTGGGAGTTAGGTACGGCGATTGAGAGGAGCGAATATCGGAAACGCAGAAAGAGATGCTCTCGCCGCCGAGCGAGTCGTACCTCGTATCTGCGTGGGCAGCGCTCTTCATTTTTTTCCTCCTCCACTATCCCCCTCCCCCCCTACAACCCCGCCCCCACCCTTCGCCTGATTTGCGAAAACGTCTCGTTCCGCCGGCGGCCGTGGAGAGTCGGCATTACTCACCCCAGCCGGACGGAAATCTCCAGAAATATTCTCCCGGCAACTCGCCCAACAATGAGCTGGCTGAGAGACAGCGGTCTCGCTTTCGTCACAATGGTAGGAGAGGTAGGGTAGAGTGCGTTCAATTGTTGCGCGGGACTGTCAGTGAATGGGTCTCTCTGGCAGGTTGGTTGTTGGCGGATGGGGCGGGTGCGCGTAACGGGGGAGGGTGTTGTCGGTCGCTTGAGGAACGTTCGTGCGTAGTTTATAACGCGTGCTTGTTTGTTTTCAAGTGCTGGGGCGCTGAGAGATTCCCAAGAACGCGCGTAGTCTCTCGTTTTAGGCGGCAGCAAGGCCATTTAGACTCGCTGTTTGTGACCAAGAGGGCCCCAGCGCGACACTCGTTCGTCCCATTTTATACTGCGATGCCCACGTAATCGTAATTACGAAAAATAACGCCATAATGTAAGCAGATTGGATTGAGGTAATTGATCATCTGCCAAACGGAATGAGGGAATAAATGAATAGGCATGTTAGTCGGAATGAATGGAAGTAGAAAGTGTGCGGGATTGAAGAATGGGTCTATTACATGGGTATCTTATCGCTCATGCGTGCAGGGTAACCAGCAAACCACCGCTAGGGCGTGTGGCAGGGGGTGATTGTACACTATACTACTCTTGACACAAAATACTTTTCCCCTTAGTTCGGTTGGGCAGTGTTATTCCGATCCCTTTTCGTTCTTGGACAAAATTACGTCTTAAATCTATCTGTTCCACCCTTAATCTCTTTAATTTTATTTACATGGTCTCTCCTACCCGAGTACGATTGGGCTAACAAGACGTTTTCAACATCATCGCATAGGAGATCGTCCAATTTATGCGAGAGATTCATTGTATCGTACATTGAATAATATAATAATATAGCGTAAATTGAATGATTCCCATCCTAGAAATGTAGAAACATTAGAAAAATAGTGCTATCCAGTGTACGTCCATCCAAAACCTACAGTAAACGGTAGACTTCCAAGTAATAATCCATTTGTTTTAGATATTTGCGGAACTTCTCCTGTCTGCCTAAATACTTGTAGATGCGACGCAAAGCACCTACTTGTATCTACGAAGGTGTTGATTATAACGTGTGTACCGATATAGATTGGCTCTGAGGGGTTTGATCATTACCAAACTTCAGAATACAGGGTTCGTCCGGAAAATAAGTTTATGATGCTCATTGTCTTTTTTGACAAAAGGGGAGTCGTCCACTACGAATTTGTACCTGAACGACAAACTGTAAATGCTGCATTTTACGTCCAAGTGCTCGACAGGCTTTGAAAACGAGTCGCCCGCGTCCGGCCAGCGATCAACCGTATGACTGACAATCTGAGCGACAATGCGCCGTCTCACACCGCGCTTGTCGTGTCGGACTTCTTGGCCAAGCACGGCGTGGCAACGCTGCCGCACCCGCCCTACAGCCAGGACTTGGCACCACCGGACTTCTTTTTGTTCCCGGAGATAAAGAGGAGTTTGAAAGGAACGCGATACGGGACTTTGGACGCCGCCAAAGAGCCCGTGACGACGTGTCTTCGAGAGGTCCCCGATGATGCCTTCGCGGGAGCGTTCCAGGAATGGGAACGCCGCTGGAACAAGTGTATCGACTCACAAGGGTCCTATTTTGAGGAATATTAGCTTAAGATATGTAAAAGTGTAATAAATTTTTTTTCCTGAGCTCAGTACACTTATTTTCCGGGCGAACCCTGTATGATTTCTGTGAGAAATTTCAATGGTTTCATTTGCAATTGAAAATCGTTCTTGGAAATCATATTCCAGTGTAGCAAAATCCTATGAACACTTTCCGTTTATTTAACCACTTGAAATTGTTATTCTCGAGGAATTACTTTGTTTTTTTTAATGTTGCAGAGAATAGTAGAGTCACTGTTTTTTTTATTGGTTTATTATTTTTATTTTGAAATTCTCACAGCTTTGCACAAGCTGTGGGAATTTTTCGAGAATTAAAACTCACTGGAAAGCCGCACAGGGTAAAGGGTCTCCTCGCTCCCTTATAATCCTTTTAATGGATGAATTTCACGCAAGCTTCTCTAATCATACTTATAGTTGATTCACATATTTGACTGTAAAATATGAATTTTGTTGAAAAAATTATAAACATGAAAGCTTTCATGATCGTAATTTTAGACATAATTAATTAACACTGATTATTCTGATGGAGGTGTACTATAATCGCGTCAACTTTTGGGAAGTACTACTACTCTAGAGTACTCTAGAAGTTGACTCTATAGTTAGTTCTATTAGATGATAAATGTTTCAAACTAGCATAATGCTTTGCGCGTAATTAACGTAGATTCTGGTCAAGAGAGGTACATCGTACATTTTCCTATTTTCTCTCTCCTCTCCATACATTACGCTACTTTCTTTCGCTGTGCTACAATTGAATATCACGGTCATTCGTGCTCTCACCAGGAATCGCAGGTCCGCTGGTGCGAAATCTCACGAACAATGGCAGAATGTTCGTTATGAGTCACGTGAATTCCGACCACAGAAACGGGCCCTCTATTTTATACCGCAAGTCTCGTATCTTTGTGAAAGTTAAGGGAGACGTATTCATCTCATTTTTTTCTTAAACTCAAAAACGTAAAACTGTCTCATTACGCTTGCACATAATTTATTTGCCCTGCCTTTAAACCCGTGGCACTAATGAAATAAAATTAACATTAATGAAATAAACTGTAGAAAATATTTCACATCGTTTTTTTCTCCATCCAAAATATATGTGTACTGTGTTGATACGTTTTCTTTTATGCATGGTAGATTTGGAATCTTTATAGGGAACCAATCGAAAGGGTCGATTTGGTCATAAAATCAGTTAGGTTCGCAGATGATCAAGGTTTAGTTAACCATTCAAGAAAAAGATCACAATCATTGCAGAGCTCATGATGAACACAGTCAGATAGGTGTGTGGTGAGAATCAACGTTCAAAAGGAAGATTATTGGTTTACGAGAAAGAGGTAGGCCAAGATAAAATTTAAAACGCAACTAGAGCAAGTGTAACGGTTTACTTAATTTGGAAGTGTTATGTAAAATGATGGTCGAAGTAGCAGGGGCCTAAGGAGAAGACTTGACTTGGAAAAAGAAACTTGCACAAGAATTAGGGTGTTGATGACAAGGACTTAGTGTAAGGTGTAGGAGCACCTTTTCAAAACTTGGAGCAAACTATGAACTAGGGCTATGGAGCCTGTAATTGTACGGCGCGGAAACATGGTTATTGAAGCAAGATGATTGATGTATATTGGAGGATTTTTGAAATATGGCTGTGGAAAAGGATGTAAAAGTTAAATAGACGGAAAGGAAAACAAAGGAGGGAGTGCTATGTTAAGTGGGGAGGAGAGAAAATTGTTCGAAGAAATCCTAAAGGAGGCAGGAAAGATGGATGCAGAGCATTTTGATGGGCGATGGGATACTGCAGACTGTAATAGAGGGGAGAATGTTAGGTAAACGAGGAATGGGCAGCAAGAGGATAGGGATGTTGAACGGGATGAAGGGAGGAGAGAAAGTACGTGGAATTGATTAAGGGTTCAAATGTTCTTCAATTCAGCGTACTTACTACGCGTGAAAGTGGGTTGTCAAGGTTTCTCTTGTTAGGCTTTTTCGGAAGGTAAGAAATGTAGCCTGTCTTTGGTCTATGTCCACCCAATAAACAATAAAATTTAACATCGTCATCCCAACAAACAATAATGAACATCGTCTTTTCTCTTTATTTTGGATAGGAAAAGAAATTATGCTTTTTTTAACTGTTTTGTATATGGATTCCATGTATTTCCATATCTTTACTAATCGATATACCTACCTGATATTATCGATACGATTCCACATGTATGCATCTTTACGACGATATTTGTTTTGTTTCTAAGTTCGATTTAAAATGTGTGTCGTCAATAATACCAGAGTACGCAGTCTGTCACTCATCGCGAAAAAAATTGATGTCGCGGGAGTTTCGTCAGGTGTGCATTCACCCCTCAGTCTGAATGCTGACTTCGTATTCGCTTCGTGGGTTGTAACCGTCTTTCCTTGGAGATCGGTGCCACTTGAAATTCTCCGTACCTCTGGCTTCAGACCTTGAATTGAACCTCTCTGGAAACACCGCGATTATTTTCGTTTATTTATGTCATGGTTATTTTGGTTATTTACCGAAACACATCTAAGTAACCGTAATATCTTTGTTTACCAGAGCATGCCGCGTTACTTATCCTAATTATATTATTGTATTATGAATGTATCCTTAGCTGAATTAACAGAAGAAGCCTTCTGTAACGGGATGAATAACGTAGTCCTAGCAGAAGCCAAAATATTATATTATATATTCTTACGCTTCCTACTATTTAAGTTCAACGTCGGGTGTTTGGGAGTTCTATTACAAGGCTTTTTAAACTCTAATCGTGTCCCCTATTCAACTTTATGAAGTTTGAGCACACGTTATGAAATTCACCAATTCTTTACGATAGTGAAGAATCATCAGGACATTCATTTAGTGGTCCACAATTTCCAATATTAAGACAAATGAACACCCAATAGCGTCCAGAAGTCACATCTTTTCACGCCTTGGTTTTTTTACAGTTCACTGCAGAGTTTTTACTGATTAAAAGGGCTTTGAACCTTTTCCCTCGGCAAATGGGTTATCTAATTGTTTACTCATAAAAAAATAACACGTTTTTAACAATTAATTACGAATTTTTTAAACTGCTATGATTTTTCTATTGCCAATTACGCTGGATGGAAATTTCGTCTGTGCACAAGACTTCAATCTGTTCGTGTTGTGTTAAACTTAAAACATACACGAGAAAATAAATCATCATTATTATTTCTATTTTGCCTCAGGTGTTAGTGCACGGATTAGCACAGACTGCAATGCTACATTTCCTTCTGGATCTGCCAAGAGGCGGAAGTTGATGGATGGCATCTTAAAATAAAAGACTAGTGAAAACTTCTAGGCAAGGAGTAGTGGAAGAGAGACGCATGTTGGGAGAAATTCGACGAAGACAGGACAGTTGGGCGATTCTAGGAAGTAATTCATATAGAGGGGAGGATGCTGGGAGAGATGAGGTCGAACAAGGAGAAGAGAATTTCGATGGAAATTAGGGAGGTAGAAATTATGCGGTCCTAAAGAACAAGTTGCTGTATAATTTAGTTATAGGATTTAAGGATTTTTGCCCGATAATGCCCAGGGTTTGGGAGCACAGGATATTCCCAGGGTCCATCATAAACCTTCCTATAGCCGGTAGACTTTTATTGATAAAAATGAATACTTATAACAAACTGGCTTCCTTTTTTTGATCATCTGTGTTGGATATTTATTTTACTGGCTCTAGGCTCTGATTTTTTTTATTTATATTGGTGAAAATAATGTTTGTAAAAGTGTGCTCTAATCCTTTACATTTTTTTGTTGGCTTGTGGAAATATTTTTAACAAGTCGTCTCTCTTAAAAAAAATCCCTATTCCGTAGATAAAAGGGTTGGAAGTGCGCAGTGTTGGCCGTCACACGAGCTTTATGCACGGATACCGTAATAGTTAACCTATCCGTGACCTTCTGACCCCACAGGAAGAGATCATTACCTTGTTATCACGCTGTAGCGTGACGACAACGTTGTGAATCACCCGCTTTCACCGTAGGGGATCGTTTGGTATATGAGATAATTTCTCTTCTCCGTCCTATGCAAACGGACGAGGGGTACCTTCCCAAGTTTGCGTACTTCTGAAGAGTTATGTAGTGCGGTGCTTGAGTCTTGTGTGAAATATTCTATGATAACATCTCGGGACGAAATAATTCCGCGATACTTCAGCATGGTCATTGGGGAGCGGGGGAGATAAGGTCTTAATCCTCCTAGATTTTACCCACGTGCATAAATATGCGAATCGATGGGTTCAAGAAATGGGTCACTCTTCATGTTAAACTATTATTTATTTATTTAAGAATTTATCGTTGCAATTAGGCGATTGTCCTGGTGGCAACGGTCAAGTCTGGTCAGCTGTCACTCATGACATCTACGTCAAAATAATACATAATCTTACTTTGCCTACCAAAACTTTCCATATGTTATAGTAGACATTTCGTTTGATGGAGTTAAAATATTCTGTAGTTACTAAGTAAAAGTTTTGAAACAGTATTTTCGTTTTTCTGTTGTGTTTACATTTTTTGGCATCAGTGGTTATGCAATTTTCGAGAAAGAGAAATGCAAATATAGTATTAAAGTGAGAATCCATAAACTGGACCAGGTGGAGCTGTTTACGTATCTTAGAAGCGTTCTAGACCAAATGGTCAAAGGTGTCGGGACATAAGAAAAAGAATTGTGTCTGGCAACGTAGCATTCACCAGGAGGAGGGAATTGATGACAGGAATGTTGTGCCAGGATATTATGAAAATGATTGTCAATACTTTAAAATGGAACGTGGTTTTGTGTGATGTGGAAACATGGTTCTCGGCGCTAATTGATAGACGTAGATTGGAGGCTTTTGAAATGTGGGCGTGGAGAAGGATGAAAAAGGTGAATTGGACAGAAAGGAAAACAAATGAGGAAGTGCTAGGCGTGGTGAGAGGGAAGGAGAGAAGATTGTTGGGAGAAATCCAAATGAGACAGGTAAAGTTGATACATAGTATTTGCATTGACTATGGGATATTTAAGATCATTATAGAGGGGAGAATGTTAGACAAACTAGGAAGGAGAGGATAGAGATGTTGGGCGGAATGGAGGCAGGAGGGAAGTATGTGTAGATGAAGAAAGTTTTATTGTCCTGTCGAGTTGCATCTTATTGGGCGATGATTAGAAATGATTAGGGTGTAAATTTGATATCCTTCTAAGCTCTTATCTTAAACGGTATACCACCCAAAAAACAACTCGCGAATCTAAATACGGAAGAGTTGAAGGAAACCTACCGGAAGTTACCAGTTATAACGGCCGGAATACATATGAATGAACCCGTCTTCATCTGACAATTCTTTTGGCCTTTTCCCCCCATTCACCGTCCGGGCAAGAGCCGTGGGCATTTGGTATCATCAGGGAGAGAATGCCGAGAATATGCCAGCCCTTTTGAACGACGTGACAGGTAAAATAGAGGTAAAAATTTGGCATCCGATTCGTATTTCGTGTGCCGGAGGTGAGTGGGGGGGAGGTCAAGAGCGATTAATTATTTCTCCGGTCCCCATTCTCCCTCCCTTACTCCCGAGGGAACCTATAACCCCCGCGGCGCTCCCCCTATTCCCTGTTCGGGTCAAAATATACCGACGACGGACCCCTTTGTCGCTTCTTGTCGCTTTTACTTTGTGGGAATTTATAAAATGATCTCTTTTTATCATTTTCATTTTTTTCTCGTTTATGCCAAAGTATCGTTGACAGTTTATCAACACTGTTTCTATTTTTTTGAAGATTTTTTTGGCCACGCTTTTCTCTCCTCCGGAGCTACATTTTGAATATTAATATTTTCTAAATTATTAATCACCCGTCGAAAATATTTCCGGGGTTTTTGAATTTCGAACGTAAACTTGTCACCCCGAGGCACAGTTGATAGCCATTAGGGGATCGAAACGTCAGTTTCCGAACTTGTTCGTTTCCTTCAAATTTCGCTTCAAAAGATGGATTCCCCCGGGAGAAAAAAAAATTAATTTGCCCCTCTGATTTCCGTTTTTTGCGTGAAACGAAGTTACTTATCCCTATGTTGTCCTTAATTAAATGATATTAGGGTTTGTTAAGTTAGAATTAAAAATGAGTGGATTCAAGTAAATTTATTAAGAAAACTGGTGTCTTGTTTCGTCGGAAAGAACTTGAGCTCACAGGAAGCTTCCCACTAATTGTTTAAAATGATCTTTTGGCAGCTACTGTACACACGAAAGTCATATACGTGATTCAAAACCGTTTTATTCATTCATGGTATTCTACTTATTTCGGGATGCTTTCAACTTCTAAGGGTTTCTCGAGACAGAGAGTGAATTAACTCTTGTTAACCCATTCGGACACTCTTCACGATTACAAGATGCACGTATAGATGGCACTAGAGTAGGGATTACAGGGTTCGTATAATCGCCACCAATATTAGAACTGTTTTCGATATTTAAAATCGTGTATTTAAAACGTGATTTGGAGGGTTCCTAACCATTATTATTAGTGTTCTACTCGTACCTATAGCGAGGACTTTATTATACATTATTTCCTTTTTCATTGTATGCTAAATTTTACCTTCCATCATGCATCATTAAGTATTTATTCTATTCCTGCTACTCCATGCTGCTTACCTGACATTCTCCCCTCTATCTCTCAATATTTCCTCACTTTCTCTGCATTCTTCGGACTTCCTCCAGGTACTTGCTCTCCCTTCCGACCGTATGTGGAAATTCGTCGTTTTCTTTTTTTTCTGTGCAATTAACATTCTCCATCTTCGATAAACGAACGGTATTAAATATTACATGTATGAAGAAAAGTGTGCAGATGAATCCAATGCACGACGACGATCATTGATGCTTTTCTTCAAAAGATATTTCAAAGCTATTTATCCGTCGCATCTTTTAAGAATGTGTCCAATAATGCGTATGAAGATATTTTTCAATGCAAGTTTAATACTCGAAGATTTTATTTCCCCATATTTCGTCGGTTATCAATTATTTTGAAATGTTTATGAGTCTTAAGTTTCCTCCGTTATTATAACCTCCTAGCAAATTCATTGTCAGCATTATGACACCTGACTGCATTTATTTTTAACCATTTGTACACTGGCTTATGATGGACCCTGGCACATTATTCTTGTGCTAGTGAATATACGAAAATAGAAAGATAAGGGCATTTAAGAAATGGAAAATTTGATCGATATTGATCAAAAGGTAGGCATTTAAACTTATACGTGTGGGGATAAAATGATGGTGATATCTTTTGGCTGTATCCTTCATTAGGTACACGCCGTTGAACTATCGTTTAATACCATGCATGTCATTTGATGCACTTAGCTACTAACGCCTATGGACTAACGAGGATCTCGGTGCATTATCCATTTACCGCATCGGCGTCCAGCCGTCCCTTCAGAGGACGCGTTGCTTAGCAGCATATCTATTAACTCCTTGTTTACCATGCTGTCCGCCCTTAACTACGCATTAAACCTTTGATGATATGCCCTCCAGACGCGCCTTACATAGCTCCGATTTCGATAATGGGGGAGCATTACGTGGTAATTTAGTATGCATAACCGTCGGGATAGAATATCGCCACTCGCCTGCAGATAAAATTCCATTACTCCTAATATTAAAAATTTCATTGCGCTCCCCCGACTCTGGTTATTGGCTTATTACACGACTTAACCTGGGATTTAAAAGAGGCGACTGATTATTTTATTCTGTGGATATTGTGTTAAGTATTTGAAAAAATGATTGATTTAATTTTTTGCATGTAATATCGCGCTCAAATTGGATTTAACTCACCGACGCGACGCCGGGAGTAAAATTTTATGGTGCCAATTTAAAAAAAGGAATGGGATAATAATATATGTTGACTCGAATTACGGGCGTAACGAGTTAAATTTCGCATCGGTGTGGACCGGGGGGGTGGGGTGGGGGTGAAAGGGCATACACACTCCTAAAGGGTTAATTTTTTCCCCTGCATTTTTAAGCGATTAGTTATTCGTTTTAGGGGAACTCGTCAGTAGAAAAAAATATGAAATTCATCGATGTCAAAATCAAAGCGAAATAATGTTCTGGATTACCCTTCCACGGATACCGTTTTTACCTTTTGGGAATGCGATAATTAATTCTTGATCGCTTTTCCGTGGGGTTGCGCGAATGCCAATGGGAGGAGATTTATTTAATTTTTTCAAAATAGTGTGACGGAAGGTTTTCCGGAATGCTGGTAGCCATAGGTCAACAATCCTTTTAATTAGTTCGCCCTATACATCAATGTTCCCTCATTCTGTCTATTCCATCTTGCTCCCTATGGTCGCTTTTTCCCTCATCGTTCTCCCTTTGCCTCGCCGTTGAATATTAATTTCCCCTTTCTCGCGACCGCCACGATTCAACTTCCACGTGGACATTCATCGGGTCGAGTGGATTGTCGAGTAGAAGCCGTGCGACCTCTGAAGGACTCGGTATATGATTAAAGGCATTTGGATGCTGGGAAAACATCTGTATCATTATTTATGCGCTCATGTGCGAGTGGTGGATAAAGAGGCTGGGCAGTGTTTCAGAAAGGGGAGAGGCACGCTTGATGTCATACAATCAGGGAATCTATTTTTATGTTTCGTTGATTTTCGTTGGGAAGGCGTTCGATTGGGTGAATTGGGTGTATTTAATGAATGCAATGCGTAAAATAGGAGTAGATTGGATAGATAGCTGCCTTTCCGCAGCTTGTACATTTCACAGACTGTTCGGTTGCGAGTGGCGGATGGAGAGTCAGTCGGGATGGGCAGTGATGGGAAGAGAGGTCAGATAGTGGTGTCAGTTATCATATATGCATTTAAACGTATATGTGGTGAAAATGGTGAAAGGGACATGGGAAGAACTGGAGATGGGAATGAAAATTTGTGGTTAATTCATAAAATCATTTTAGGTTTGTTGATGATCAAACTTTAGTTTGTCAGACCGCCAAGGGGTTGCAAAGTATACTATGAGTGCATTGTAAAGTCAGTGCGTTAGATATACGATGAAAATAAATGTAAATAAAACAAAGGTTATGAGGTTCTCGAGAAAGAGGAAGTCTTAAGTTGAGTATTCAAATAAAAGTTCATCAACGAGAGAAGGTAGATGGATAAAGGAGGGAAGGTAAAATTATATAGCTCGGAAGTGTTCTGCAACAAAATGGTCAAAGTAGTAGGGGCATGCAGACGTCTAAGTGAAGCTTGTCAGTCAGCGAAGGGGTTGCAAACATTCCTGAGAGTATTGAAAAGTCAGATATGTGTGGGATGGCAATGAATGTTGACAAAAGAAAGGTAACAAGGTTTTCGAAAAAGAGGAAAGCTTATTTTAAAATCAAAATAGGAGTTGAGAAACTAGAAAAGGTGGAACAGTGTAAAAGGAAAGTGCTGGTCAATAAGTTAAAAGTGTAGCACTCCCAAGGAGGCATCCATTGTACGAATCGTATCATCTAAGGTATTAGATCCATGATCCCGATTTCCCCTTCTTTGCACAGCTATACAGTTTGCAAGAGTGGATCTTCAAAAGCCCAACTCCGCTGATTTGTGATAGTGACGAGGATCGCGCTACCACTTTCAGGATTTTTATCGGAACGTTTCAAAGAGGGGGAGAGGTGGGAGTGTTCGTCATTCGTCGCTTAAGATGGCGATAGCGCACGCGCTCGTTAAAGGTCCACGTTCGACTGTCCCCACCTTCCAGACCGGGGCAACTATGGAAAGGGTTAACGGTCAACTGTTAGTCGCAGCCCTCACGTTTATCCGAGAACCACCAGTGTTACCACCGCGAGGATTACGACCAAGGTGAATCTGGTGACCGCTTCCATTCAGTCACTTTAAGAGATATCTCTTCGTAAGGGTCAGTAACGAAGATTGAACTAAGATACATTTCTTTGCCTCTCCTAACAAAACCCAACCTGAATTCCGCACAATACCATAATTCCCTCGTTAATCACGCAAACTTCCATTATTCCAACGCGACTTTTCTATTCCTGCCCCTTCCTCGCTTGCCTATCATTATCCACTCTATTATCGTCTTCGGCATCTCATTAAGAGCAAAATGCTCTTTGACCACCTTTCATACCTCCTTTGGATTTCTCCCAGCAACTCCCTCTCTCCTCCCCCAACATATGTTGTATGTGTGTGTGTGAAAAATATATACATGCATGTAGCGATAAAAGCAACCCTAAGCTTGAATTAACGTAATATTTAAAGATTTTGCTAATGTTGGCGTTTTTTTGGGGAATTACCTCGACACCGTCTCAATTTTAACGTATATTTAAACTAATGTTATGAGTATGTTCCCCATGTTGATTTAGATGTTAAATTTCGATTAGATGAAATATTTACCTTTAAGTGATTCCTCATTGAAGGCCCATGCAAATTAGGTAATATTCAGTTGCAAATTTAAAAAAAATTGGTTACAAGAAATTATGTTTTTGAGACAATATCTTTGGGCAGTGAATATCACTTAATCACCTTTAACCTCTTCTTAACTAGACAACTTATCTTATTGGTACATTTATTATCGCTGTTTGTTAATCCAAATGGAATTTTACAGTGTTACAACCATATTATCTATGACGTTCCAAAGGAACCGCTAGACGTAATGAAAATGCATAGTTAGCTTCGTTACCCCGATCCATAAAGGTTATTGTCTATTCGTAAATAAACATGATATATTTTCGAGAGTTTTTTCTTAATCTTAACCGCAAAAAAAAAGAAATTGGAAAGAGATAAATTCATCCATGTTGCGTCCAATATCCCGATAATAGCTCGATCAGAAACATCTTCAGGATTTGACAGCACGAGCGGAAATCGAAAAATGTTGTTATTTGAGAGAAAATATTGACAAAATTATTTGGGATGAAAAATTTAGCACATCAGGGTAGCAAGTTACCTCATTCGTTCTAACCAAACTAATTTTTTATGTGTTTTTTCTTCCTTGGGGGGAGGGTCGTTGTGCCAAGTTATATTTAATTTTTTAGCTTATAAGAAAGCAAAGTCATATTGAGTTGACTAATGAGTTATTATACTCGCTGGACGATAATTTATCACCTATTCGTAAGGAGAAAGGATGATGGATTTTCCTATTAAGTATATTAAACTAGATTCCCCTCTGTCCGCTGACACTCGTATGCATGGCGGTGTTCGTGAACGGTGTCAGTATTGCCATGGTAGTAATCGAAGAAATAAATAGGTTGGTAAATAAATAAATTACGTGTACATTAATAAATACACATAAATTAAATTCATTTCTTTTTTATATTTTCCGCATAGAATCTCAGCAATGACGCCTAATGGGACGGTTTTCGGATGGCGCTGAATTTAAGAATATCTTCGCAATATTTTCTCAAATTTATGGCGATTTCGAAACGGGAACAAGATTCGATCGTGAAAATGAGCAAGTTCATTTGATTCCCCTTTCACTTGTTGGTACTCTCGAGTGTGTGCGATAATTAGTTCTAATTTAATTTCTCAGTAATACCTGCCGGCAATTAAAAGGAACTTAACGTATATATCTAGACACCAGAGAAGAGGCTTTAAAAGAAGCATAAGGATTGGTCATCGAAGGAGTCGAGGTGACTGTCGAGGGAATTAAAATGTCCTGAATGCTATTGACCAAGTACTTCGGGAATATAATATGACCATCAAACAGAAGAAAACTAAAATCCTTGTGTATATGCAAAAGAGAAGCTGAAGGCGGACATCACGATTCGAGGAGTGACACTAGAGCAAGTGGAATCCTTCATTCACCTGGGCAGCAGTATACGGTAATACATTATAGAGTAATATACAGTATATACGTCCTGTAACTTGGGACGGAAGATGTTTGACCGACGCAAAGCGAAGAATAGCTCAAGCTAAGATGGCGTTCATGAAGGAGAGGCAATTATTATATTAAATGAAAACCTGAGGTTGCAAAGAATAAAGTAGTTAGTCAAAACGTTCCTATGGAGCATTGCACTCTACGGATCAGAGGCGTAGAATATTAGAAAGGTGGATGTGAAGAATAGAAAACTTGATTTTGCCTAGCAAGCTCAATTAGCAAGTCGCTCAATTGTGGAAGAGGAACTCCAAAAAAATATCAACCTTTGTGATATATGGTGACTGTAACATTATTACTTTAAGGGAGATGGATTCCAATACAGATAGATACAAATTCTCATTCTTCCCCAGAACAATCAGAAATCATTATAGTAAGAATCCGAAGTTCATTTAGAAATATTAAAACATTTAAGTTACACGTCGGAACAAAATTAAAAATTCAAAGATTGTGCATGTGTATGTTTGTTGGTAGTTTGTGGGTTTCCATGTGTATGAAAGGGTTGTGGCGAAAGGGTTCGTGCATGAATGTTTACCATGTTTGGTTTGTGGGCTAAAAAATTGTGGCTTCTGCATGCTTTTTTTTCCTAATTTGCGGGTGGTGCCCTAACACCCCCCGCCACACGCCCTTGCGGCGGCTTGCGGGGTATTGAGTAGATGATGTACTTTTCTAACTATTTCTGTTTTTATGTATATTGTCAAAACGTTTGTTTTTTGTGTTTTTTACACTCCTTTTCCTCTCTCTCTTTCCAGGTGAGTGTTCTTATTCTTCTTCGGACGTCGTTTTCCGTCAAGGCACCGCATTTATTGAGTTCAGATATTTTACTGGGAGTACTGGATTTGGTGAGTTAAATAGTCGAAATGGCAAATATATCCCAAATGAAAACGCTTCGAACTGCGAAAGTTTTACTCGATTTGGCCTAGGTTTAGTGACCAATGTTTAAGCCGGTAATTGTTTCGCGATTAGAGTAGTTGTTGTACTCCTCCGTGACCATTATTAATCCCTTTATCATATCAAACTTGATCAGAGATCGTAATATATGCATGAGACTTGACAGTTGCTATTGTATGGGAATGTTTCTTGGAATAAAAATTTAGAAGCAGGAGTTGTTCCGGTGGTAGAAAAAAATACCGCAAATCTGTCCTCTATATCCTAATTTTGGTGCAATTTCTCGTTAATTTAGAGAATATATTCGGTAAATATTATTTCGATATCTCTTCTACATAGAGGCTGGTTAGCAAATGCAGCGTCAAATTCATGCAAAATCCATTTGTTTTGTTTGCAGTTAAAATTTTTTATGGTATGATCTTTAAATTTGCCCTGTATTCTGAGTCCAAATGGAAATATGGAAATGCAGCAAACAATGACAGTGGGGCCTCAGTTAAAAGTTCAAAGTGCAAAGTTCAGTTGAGGAACTCATCGCGGGAAGTAGGGGGAGCGTGTCAATGTTACTGTCATAATTGTCGTAGTGCCATTAAAATGACTTTTCCCATATCACTAAATCTCATTCGCGACAACATGCATGTAACCGTTGCACTTAGAACCCTCTTCACGCGTTATCTTGACAAAACGCGTGGTTTCTTTCGACCTTGAGGGTTTAGAAGTATAAAAAAATAAGGACGAACTTGTAAAAAAGAGAGAGGAAGCAAACAATTGAAGGCGATAAGAGCGTGGGCTTCGCCATGGCGACGGGATGCAAATAACTGCAGATTCAGGAGGGGCTCTGCATTCTTTCCTCCTCCCCGTCGGTGCATTACTTGGGATGTGTTACGATAAGATGATGTCTCCGAAAGAGCTTGTCTTGTTTGTTTATTCAGTTCGGAGGAAATAGTCCTACTCAGGACATGCGTAAAGTCCTCATCCCTTCGGCGGGAGTAGTAAACACGGCATTATCAGTTCTTGCGCAGGCGTCATTTGAACCGTTCTTATCATGGCGGTGGACGACACTGCCGACTCATTCAAACGTCAGAATATTGTTGCGAAGGTCGGGAAGAGGAAAGACGCTTCTTCTCATGATGCTCTTCAGATCTATCAACTTCCGTGAACCATCCGAGACTCTGGTTTTTGAAAATCCCAATCATCTCTGGATTGGCTATCCTGCTGTGTAATTTTGACTGGCATTTATCGAAGTCTACGCAAATAGGGAGGTAGGAATTGACGAAAGGGAGGGTGAGTAAGGAGTTTAAGAAATGGGTCGTTTAAACGTTGATGTGGAACGTAGTTATCTACGGCGTGGAAACATGGTCACTGAAGCTGGAGGTTAGATGAAGGTTGGAGGCTTTTGAAATGTTGGTGTGGAGAAGGATGGAGAAGGTGAAGTGGACAGAAAGGAAAACAAACGAGGAAGTGCTAAGCATGGTGGGGGAGGAGGAGAGGGGATTGTTGTGAGAAATCCAGAGGAGGTAGGAATGGTGCAATTATCATTACTCCTGCCTACACGGTTCTAGGGGTCATCGGAACGCACAAACCCGTCCACTACTTCAAGGTTGTTGTCCATGGGAGGGATATATATATATATATATATATATATATATATATATATATATATATATATATATATATATATATATATATCCCTCCCATGGACTACAGCATTGACGTGGTGGAAGGGCTTGTGCGTCCCGATGACCCCTAGAGTTGTGCTGGCGGTAGTAATAATGATTTCTCCTGGTAGGGCCACCCATGCCAGATAGGTCGAAGGTTAGGAGACAGACGAAAGGTAGTCCACGCAGCGTCTGTTCCTCAGTGAGGCGGCTGCAAAGGCGTCTGACCTCAGTGATGGGCACTATAGAGAATATGAGTCCTGGCAACTACGGGACTCGGCCCAAGCGGCCGTGTGTCGTGCCCGGCAGCGGGGGAGGCAAGGCTTCCGAGGTCGTCATCCCACGAAACCCTTGCAGGGGAAAAACAACAGCACCAGGACAGAAGACGCAGAAGAAGACGAAACCGGTAGATTACCTAATACTAATACCTATATAGTGTACTCACATACATATGTGTATATGTATATATTTGTCCAAAGCACACTTTAAACATTAGCGCAGCATGTGTATGGTGCGTTTGTGTGTGGGTGTGTATGTACACACACACACACACACACACATATATATATATATATATATATATATATGTGTGTGTGTGTGTATATATATATATATATATATATATATAGATGTTTTAGGCCTCTGCGAGGTGAGATGGAAGGATAGCGGGGATTACTGGAGTGACAATTATAGAGTAATATACAGCGGCGGGGACGAGAGCCAACGAGGGGTTGCCGTAATTTTAAATAAAGGGGTAGGAAGAAGCGTAGTCAACATAGAGCAAGCGACAGATAGAATTTTACTCGTAGAGATTAAAGCAGAGCCGACGAACTTGGTCATTATTCAGGTATACATGCCACCGAGCAACCACAAGGAGGAAGAAGTCGATAGGATGTATGATGAGTTAGAGGATATCATCGCGAGTGTTCCTGCAGGGAAACATTTAATAGTGATGGGGGATTGGAATGCGACGGTAGGCGAAGGAAGAGATGGTGGTGAGGTGGGGGACTATGGGTTAGGCACGAGGAATGAACGCGGAGAGAAAGCAATTGAATTCTGCAGGAGACAGGGGTTAGTCATCACCAACACATGGTTTAGACACCACAAAAGGCGTAGGTATACATGGAAAATGCCAGGTGACTCAGAAAGGTATCAGTTAGATTATATTATGGTTAGGCACAGGTTTAGGAACAGTGTGATAAATTCGCACAGTTTCCCAGGAGCGGACGCGGACTCTGACCACAATTTAGTTGTTATGAAATGTAATGTTCGTTTCAAGAAGATAAGGCAAGGGCGGCGGGTTAAAAAATGGAATTTAGAAGCAGTAAATGAATTAACGAAGAAGGAGTATCAGGAGGCTGTAGAGAAAATGATGGATGACGGTAAAGAACTGAGTGCTATCGAAGAAAAATGGGAATGTATCAAGAAAGGGATATTGGAAGCCGCTAAAGACACTATAGGAACCGTTAACGGGAAAAGGATAAGGAAACCATGGGTAACGGATGAGATGATTGCAAAGATGGACGAGAGAAGAAGATGGAAAAATGTAAACACAGAGTTAGGCAAAATGAAGTACAAAGAGTTAAACAATAAATTGAGAAGGGCCACAAATAAAGCAAAAGAAGAATGGTGGAAAACGCAATGCGAGGATATGGAAAGTCTACAGAAGAAGGGTGAAATTGGTGCTCTATACAGCAAGGTTAAGTTATTATCGGGAAGTAAGAAGGCAAGATCTGTGCTAACAGTTAAAGATAAATGGGGTAAGATAATAGTTGAACCAGGAAAAATCCAAGAGAGATGGAAGGAATATATAGAAACACTGTATGGTAAAGAACTTAGGCCGACAAGGTTAGACATAGAAAAGGAACATGAGGTAGAAGAAGATAGCTTAGGTCCAGGCATACTCGACGATGAAATAGAAAGGGCATTAAAGGAGATGAAAGCAAACAAGGCTGTGGGGGTGGACAATGTTCCTGTAGAAATGTTGAAATGGTTAGGGAAAGGTGGGAAGAAGGCCATATATGGACTGATTCGTAGTATCTATGAGGAAGGAATCTGGCCGGAAGATTTTGTGAGATCGGTGTTAGTTCCTATTCCAAAAAAGGCAAAGGCTTCGTCATGTGAGGATTACAGAACAATAAGTTTGATATCCCACGCAGCTAAAGTTATTCTCAGGATCATCAACAAAAGGATAGAGAGTAAGGCAAATGATTACTTAGGGGATGATCAGTTTGGGTTCAGGAAAGGAAGAGGTACGCGTGATGCCATTGCAGTAATGAGATCACTAGTCGAGAGAAATATAGAATACAATCAGGACGTTTTTGCCTGTTTTGTAGATTTCGAAAAAGCGTTTGATAGAGTGAATTGGGAAAAATTAATGCGTGTATTGCAGAAAATAGGAATGGATTGGAGGGACAGGAGACTGATCCGCAACCTGTACATGTCTCAGACTGCTCAGGTGCGAGTGGGGAACGGAGAGTCCGGATGGGCAGTGTTAGGAAGAGGTGTAAGGCAGGGTTGCCCATTGTCACCGGTACTGTTCAACGTATATGTAGAGGAAATGATTAAAGAGGCATGGGAAGAACTGGAGGTAGGAATGAAAGTCGGAGGGGAATTCGTAAAATCGGTTAGGTTTGCTGATGACCAAGCATTAGTTGCTCAGTCAGCCAAGGGGTTGCAAGCATTGTTGAGTGAATTGGAGGTTCAGTGCGATAAATATGGGATGAGAATCAATATTAATAAAACAAAGGTTATGCGATTTTCTAGGAAGAAAAAGGCTAAGCTAAATATTAAAATAGGCGGGGAAAGAATAGAGCAGGTAGAGCAGTTTACATATCTCGGAAGTGTTTTGGACCAACACGGTCAAAGTGGTAGGGACGTAAGGAGAAGAATTGCGCTAGGCAAGGAGGCTTTCTCAAAGAGGAGGGAGTTGATGACGGGGACGTTGAGTAGGGATGTTAAGACAAGACTCGTAAAAACTCTGATATGGAGCGTAGCTATGTACGGCGCGGAAACGTGGTCGCTGAAGCAGGAGGATAGACGTAGATTGGAGGCTTTTGAAATGTGGGTGTGGAGAAGAATGGAGAAGGTGAAATGGACCGAAAGGAAAACAAATGAGGAAGTACTAGAAATGGTGGGGGAGGAGAGGGGTTTGTTGAGAGAAATCCTATGGAGGCAGGAAAAATGGATGAAAGGCGTATTGAGCGGTAGTGGAATGTTGAAGAGGGTAATAGAGGGGAGAATGTTGGGCAAGCGTGGTAAGGGTAGGAACAGGATAGGGATGTTGGACGGGATGAAGGGAGGAAAGAAGTACACCGAGATGAAGAGGGACCTGATATAGATTAGTTTGCTAGGTGGGGAGTTACAAAATGTTTATTTGATAGTTGTGTCCATCCAAAAACCTACCTTAACCGGTAGATTACCTTATAATAATAATATATATATATATATATACACACACACACACAAACGCACCATACACATGCTGCGCTAATGTTTAAAGTGTGCTTTGGACAAACCCAGTCTGCACAATAATAAATTTATCTCATCTTCTCTAAACTTTACATCCGACACTTCAATACATATGTATACCCTTCGTCAGTTCAAAATACTACCTCAAATCCGTCCAGAATGTCTAATCCCATCATAACCCTAACCTTGCCTGCTTAACGTTCTTCCCTCTATCACAGGACGTACATGTGTTTACAGACACACCCTTTTCGTGGCATCCCCAAGTTTTACTCTCATTCGACGAATGCGGGAAGGAGTAAACTTCTGAGAGTCGATAGGAATGTTGCTCACGTGGTAAATCATTCGTTACGTGTATCTTACGACGAGGACCTTGGGGGGTCTATCCATCTGGGGAGAGTGGTAAGCGAGGGAGGCTGGGTCAGCCGTTGCCATGGGCAACCAAGGTGTGGTCTCAAGGTCGTTCCGTCCCCAGGCCTAAGCCGTCGGGGTGTCGTTCCTCGCACGCCCCTCCGTCTGGGTGCGTTGCTCCGAAGTAGGTCAGCGGGCCCACCCGCGCCCCTCCGTGTTCATTCCAGGAGCCCCCCTCCCACCCACAAAGGCCAGAGGAGTGAGTAAGAAAGCTCGGCCCTGATGATGGAAAATATAAAAAAAAGGAATCGAACGGGTGAAGTAAGTTCGTGAGGTTCATTTTATCTTTTTCCATCGTGCCCACTCACGTACGCCGAAATTAATGCTTGCTGAGCATCGTAGGCAAACAAACCGGGATAGGGTGGAAAGCCTAAGGTATTAATGACTTCATACCATTAAGTAGAAAGGTGTGCATCATGTGGCGCTGCTTATATTCAGTTGAGTTTTCAAACTTAACGGGGACGCTCTTGCATCAAAATGAAAACTAATTTAATCCGATCTAATAATGCTAACATTTGTTAGATTTGTTCAAAATATTAATTCGTAACATACGCTTTCCTTGAAAAGCAGACGTACTCATGACTTCGTTGGTTAAATGTAATGTGACTGAGATGACATATGGTTAAATGTAATCTACTGGTTAATGTAGGTTTTGGATGGGCACAACAAATAAATATTTATCTTCTCTCTCCTAACAATAATGCAACCCAACATCCTATTCTACAGCAAGCGCCTTTCATATCCTTTCTGCCTCTCTTCATCCATCCAATTTCTGACCTTTCCTCGTTTTCATAACATTCTCCCCTCTATCATAGTATTTAACATCCCACTGCCAATCAATATGCATTGCATTCATGTTTTCTGTCCCCATAGGGTTTTTCTCTGCAATCCCCTCTCTTCCCCAGCCATACCTAGTTCCTCCTCACTTGTTTTTCTTTCTGTCCGCTCCACCTTCTCCAGCCTTCTCCACATCCACATATCAAAAGCTTCCAATCTACCCCTATCCTTCTGCTTCAATGATCATGTTTCCACGCCATGCATATCTACGCTCCATATCAAAGTTTTTACGATCCTTTTCTTAACATCCCTACTCAACGTCCCTGTCATAAATTCTATAGTATTATTTTCAACCGTAATCTAACGTGGACTTGTGGCGCGGGTGTTAGAGAACAGCCATACATGCATGAAAAAATATTAGTTCGTACATGCAATGGAATATGTGTTGTCTGATAAATCAAAACACTCTCGCACATACATGCCTATGTAATTCGTGCAATAATTTGTTTTCAATGTAATCATTAAATTTTACTCATGAAATAAATACATATTCGGGTACTTGGCTTTGATTTTTTTATTGCGAGTCGTGCGAGGGAAGCATGAGCCCTTGAATTTGTTGGTGACGGTGTCTATTTCCCAGTGGTCAAATCTCCGATTATAATTTGATGCTATAATTCAATCGGTTTCAAAAAAGCCTAAGATATCCTGTTGCTGTCTTGAAAGTCCCCCGTGGTCTATTCGTGAATCGAGAAACTTCCGTCCTTTTTCCTCCATCATATATCTTTGATGCTTATTCTTTTTTCGTGCTGTTATTTCGAAAAGAAATGGATTTCCTCTTAACCTTTTTGTGTAAAGGAATTAACTGTATATCCCATTCATATCAGAAGATTGTCGCCTATTCCTATTTTGTTCTTAGTAAACATCAATAGTTACCTATTTTCACCGACGTACCTGTTTTTCTAAGTTGACTTTTCTTGTCCTATCCAATGGTTGTAATTTCTGATTTAACTGCTTTTTCCCTCTATTAAGACTCCTTTATAAGAGCAATTCTTCATGAGTAAATATGAAATAAATATGCTCTAAGTATAGCTTTAGACAAATGTATGTTTTCGTGATAATACGAAGTAGGTAAACTCGCTCGTCATATCTTTAACCTCGTGAATAATGCTCGCATTTATCGAATTTTGCAGTGGAGTTTTTCGCGATTGATGGCGTACAATGGGATAAAATGTTCCTCTCCTGCTTCACCTCATTTTCATTCAAGCTCCATGTTGTTAACACGAAAGGGCTTAAGCACTTTAATCATATGCCCGGATGCTATTGTAAACCTGACTTCCTCGGAAGCCAGAAATAATTCGACTGCTAAACTCCGCTCGTGGGTTAATTTAGCGTTTATTTCCTTTTCATTCGAATCCCATGCTAATTTTTTCTCACTATCATGTCGAATTTTTAAATTAGGTATTTCGAGGTATGTAACCGTTGCAATTGAGTGCTTATTTACAGTTGATGTAACTTTTTTTTATAAGCCCTGTATTTGGAAAGCCACCTTATTTCAAGCATGCCCAACTATTATTTCTAATATTGGTAATATACCGATTAAGGTACGTGTTGGATGGACATAAATACTAAATATATATGTTGTCACTCTAAACAAAACACCACCCAGCATCCTACTCTACAACAAGCCCCTCTTAATCTTCGTATGCTTACTTACTCCCTTCCTTCCGTCCAACATCCCTATCCTATTCTCTAACATTCTCCTCTCTATCACAGTCTTGAACATCCCGTTGCCAATTAATGTGTCATTAATAATGCCTTTAATTTAATACGTACTATTGTAAATGTAACCACCACATTATTCTCCCTAGAATAAGTAGCCTTGCTTTAAAAAATGGAGGGCTGTAATAAACCAATCCTTGGATTGAAATACTGATGATAATGATTGTAAATGTTTTCAGCTATCTAATAATATTTAAAAATATTGTTGAGTCTCAGATCTTTGGACGAATGCATCTAATTTCGAAAAATACCAATATCCTCTCAGGCATTAGCTTAATGAGAGAACGATTACCTCCCTTCACGAGTATCTTTTTTTGCCCGTTATCTGTTGTTCAGCAACTTTTCATTATATATTAATGTAAATATGAAAGAATAAATATTTGTCTATGTTACGTTACATCACCTAAGTTATGTGACATTATTATTCATATAATCACGTTTACTGGAAACTGTTAGCATTTTCATCTGGTCAGTGCATCACCAATATGTGAAAAGAAGTTATGGCAGCATTACCAAAAGATAACTCCTTGATGGTAAAGTGCGAATTAGTTTTATTTTACAAATTTTTTATACGGTGCGGCAACCAATTATTGGCTCAAATTCAATGCTTATACTGTGGTATTTTTTATGAAAAACTCTTCTTTTTAGGGTCAGTTACACGTATGTTTCCCGTAAGTTTATACAATGCATTTAGTCAGGCTAATATTTTAGACCTAGGAAAAGAAACATAGGATACTCTATTGGTCGAATTCAACACCTAGGACGTGGCGGCGTTGGTGTCCACGGCTACCAGTCAGTATGTATGTCCATTGGGTATTGAAGGTGGAGTAATTAATTGAATTTAGTCATTTTGGAAACATTGAAACATCCGAGACCTATTATTTAGAGATTATTTATGGTACGAGTTAGATTTTATATTTGATGTACCGTGAGGATATGAGATGGAGCCACCCGTCTTACATAAGCTTTTAAGGAAATATTTGATATTATTATTATTATTTATATAATATATTAATAATTTTAAGGTCGGAAATACAGAAGAGCTGCCTGGAAATCTTGAAAATTCAGAGAATATTTGGAGTCTAATGAAAACCCGAAGTCAGGGAATGAAAAAAAATAACTGCACACATTTTTTGTGCTTATTCTCCGCTTTTATACTCTTTTTTTAAAATGTAGTGACTATTGTGTCAGATTTCATTTGCAGAGAAAGGCAGATAAAGTAATTTTTTCAGATTTTCCAACCCATCCATTAATCATTGAGAATTAAACGGAAGACTTCATCAAGGCGATAGTGAAAAATCTTGATTAAATTCACCTAAGGATTTATTAGTACGACCATAGCTTCGTGGCGTGGCGATATCTTCATGTCCTTAAAGTGAGGACACCCTGGTCCTATGGATCAATCATTGAGTGGGTTTAACTAATTGTTTTCATGTTTTCCGTGATGGATGGCTTCCGCAAAATAAAACCTGAAGCTCTTCCCTCCGTGAGAGGTTTGATTCAGGAATGATAGGTCTCCTGCCATGCCTTGGTTGTCATGAATGTCTTGACTTGACCGCAATCTTTATCTGAGTAAGGGTGATCAGGTTTTAAAGTTTACTCATGGATCCGGGAAAGAATTTTAGTTCACTCTTTCAATTAGGGAATGGGAAAATTTTTCCGAAAAGTACAGAGAAGAATTACGTTGGCCAGGAAAATCTCACGAGGAGTAGGGAATTGATGACGGGGACGTTGAGTAAGGTTGTTGGGAAATGGTTCGTCGAAACTGTGATATGGAACGTGATTTTATAGGAGCAGTAACATGATCGTTGCAGCAAGATGATAGGAGCAGATTGGAGACTTTTGAAATGTGGGCGGTGAGAAGGATGGAATATGTCTAGTGGAAAGAATGGAAAACAAACGAGTTAGTGCTGGTCATGGTTAGAGGGGATTTTTGGGAGAAATCCAAAGGAGGCTGGAAAGGTGAATTTAGAGCTTTTTGATTTGGAATGGTTTGATTACGACTCTGATGGAGGAGTTATGCAAGCGAGGAAGGGGTCGAAATAGGATAGGGATATTGAACGGACTGGAGGGAAAGAGTGTGCGGAATTGAAGAGGGGCCCACTGTAGTGTGCGATGTCAGATTGCGTTTGACGAAGCTATGAAATGTAGGCATTTTCAGTTGGTGTCCATCCCAAACCTACCTTTAACAATAGGCCACCAAATAATAATAATGTTTTTTATGCATACCTTCTATCCTTAAAATGTAACATATCCATTCGTTTGCCAATGCAGCTTATCTAATGTTGTTGTTAGCGTACCATAACCGTCTGTAATATTTGATTGCCACTCAATACCCTCTGCATTCGTCTCTTCCGTTAATTTTTATATTCTAACTACGTTAAACGGTAGACTATCAAATAATAATGGAATTGGAGGGAAATCCGGGGTCGGTATTAACCTACTCTTAAGGATAGGCTCCAAAGGGGTCATTCAAGTTTACGTCCCGTTCGACGGACGACGTGCTTCACTTGAGGTTCCCTCTACTCAAAGTAGGGCTCATGTTGCGACTGAAAGATCCTACCGTATCCGGGAATCGAAACCCTCCCCGTAGGTGGGAAGACAGTTCACTAGCCACCACATCAACCTTACCCACTTTCCTGATGACGTCTCATATGTTTTAAAAGGTTAGAGATGATTGTTGGGTGAAATTTAAAGACGTTCATTCAATTTGATGGTAGATTTACGTGGAATAAAGCCGTAATAGAAGGTAAAATTTAAGGAAACTGGCGACACAGTAATTTTAACGTGGTCCTGTAATTTGCATTAAAATAGAGCAATATCAAAATGGAAAAATCTTTCGACTTGACCGGAGTTATAACCCGGAACTCTCGATATCCGTCCGAGTGCTTTAGTCTATTAAGCTACCAAGGCTTCGAGGTTAGAATTCCGGGAATGGTTTTCAGACTGAAATTGTAGCATTTCAGAAAAGGCAATGTTTTGCGTGGAAGAAAAGTGATAATAAAACAAAAAAATTTTTGGAATACTTAGGTAATATGTATGATGGGACGAAGAAGCAAAATTATGGGGTAAAAGTTACTCCATGCAGTATGAAGTACTCGCTTAATAGCTGGGTTAGTGACCATCGAATACCTTCCCCTAGTGCTGCTTGATTTGAATAATTTATACGAACGTCAATTCAACAGAAGTCTCGCATGTTGAGTCTCCGCTGCGTCCTTGTGTTGGAATAAGTCGGCCACGCCTTCCTTAAATGATCTCCGCGGGATGAAGTGGTGGGCAGAAAGACGGGAGGTAGCGGTTGTGACCTTGGATGGGAAGGGACACAGCCTTGCCGTAGCCGCTTCTCCGTTGGGAGGATGTTAAGATGGGGGCAGAGGGGGGTGATTAGAGGGGGGTAGCGGTGGAGAGGGTGGGAAGAGGGTGTTTGGTTGGTTCTGGTTAGTTTTTCTCTCTCTCTCTCCCTCTTTTTTTCTCGTCGTAATTTTTTTATTTCTTTAAGACGTCTTGGAGCCGTTATCCGGACCAGTTTCGCCCATGCTTTGAGAAAACCACACCCTTTGAAGAAATACACCGGTCAATGAGGGTTCGTGCGTGTGTGTGTGTGTCTGATTGGACCTCGAAAAATACTTCACCCAAAACTGGAAGAACCGAGCGAAGGTCATTTTCCATGGTAATTAGTTCAGTTGGCCGAAATTATTAGAGGTTTGTTCGAAAAATAAGTAAAATAAAAGGCCATCGCCTCAGGTCTAGGGTCAACCGATTTCGGTACTGATTTCAGGCTACAAATAATCAGATCCCTTAAAAAATAAAAGGGGAATAGGTTCCCATTCGATTCATTGGCTTGCATTCGATTTTCATTCCTAGAGACAGAAATAATTACGACATTCATTTCGATGCTTCTGGCGTTTGTAGAGACTCTCAATTTGTGGCGCTGTTATTCACGTCACATGTGTCAGAAACAGAATTTCTGATTTCGTTTTTCTCGTTTCTGGTCTGGTTTCTGCATTTATATCCTCTTGGACGAGAGAAGCCGCCCGAAGATAAGAAAATTAGGCAATTTCTTGAGACTGCGCATTAACCGTAATTCAGCAGGTCTGCAACATCGCCAGAACACCAGCACCCTTCTTTATGTTCTCCTGCGAATCCAATTATTTTTCCAGTTTTCTCTCATTTTCATTGCTGGATTGTAAACAATTGATAATTTACATTTTCCCTAATGCCAATGCCGTTTCTTCATCAGAACTTTGTGTGGATATTATGTGAAATGACGATCAGTGAATGGTTTTTGGATTCTATGCGTAAGCACCGACTATTATAAAGAAAGCAAAAGAACAATGCGCATGCGCGTAATTCGAAAGTCGCAGGGAGATCGCGTAAAATCTATGCCCTACGTTGGCATCCAATATTGAAAATCCTGATTTCATTAAGTAAACTGAGCGTGGTATAAAATGGCTTCTAGAATGAAAATTATTTTGTGCTTGGGTATCGGACATACAGAGAGTGCAAAAAATTTAATATGAAACTCTTATTGTTCGTCTCCGGTATTGCAATCGCCTGGTAATTACGAGTGGATGGTGAAAATCACGTAGATTCTCTACTCTCACCGAGAGAAAATAGTGAATGAGAACACGCGACAAATGAATTAAGGACGTCGAGCCACATTGCTTCACACAGTAATGAAGCCTACTCACTCTGCCGTATTGCATAATTGAAATTAGTGACTTCTGTGTCCCGTAACGTTTTAATCACTGAACCTTGTGGGTAACGATCAAACGAAACGGTGCAAATGGAGTGCGTCGATTATTAAAAAATCTTGGGCGCGTTTAGCATTTGCAAACAATACGGTAGAAGCCAGCTAGTTAATGTAATGCAGCGGTTTCCGGGTACACGCTAATAATGGAAGCTAGTGAAGAGATTTTTGAACAGATGACTGTGGTATTATTTTCATTTAATGTAATTCATCCAGCTGTACCTATTTACGGCATTTGGTTGTGAAAATTCACAGAACATATTCACGTCACTGAAGTTAGTACCTATTTCCCCAGTCAGTGTGTGACCAGCCCGGTAACTCGAAAGATCCAATGTTTAAGTCCCGGTCATGGAAATATTTTTACGCTTGTGACTATATGTTTAATTTTGTGGGTTCCGTCATTCCTAGCTGAGTGCATATCCCCCACCAAGATATGTAAATAAGTTTTCTTAAGTAACGTGTGTATGTATATACATACACACATGTATATATATATATATATATATATATATATATATATAGGTTCAGTGCGATAGATATGGGATGAAAATCAATATAAATAAAACAGAGGTTATGCGATTTTCCAGAAGGAAAAGGGCTAAGCTAAACATTAAAATAGGAGGGGAAAAAATAGAGCGGGTAGAGCAGTTTACGTATCTCGCAAGTGTTTTGGACCAACACGGTCGAAGTAGTAGGGACGTAAGGAGAAGAAATGCGCTAGGCAAGGAGGCTTTCACAAGGGAGTTGATAACGGGGACGTTAAGTAGGGAGGTTAAGAAAAGACTCGTAAAATCTTTTATGTAGAACGTAGCTATGTACGGCGCGGAAACGTGGTCGCTGAAGCAGGAGGATAGACGTAGATTGGAGGCTTTTGAAATGTGAGGGTGGAGAAGAATGGAGAAGGTGAAATGGACCGAAAGGAAAACAAATGAGGAAGTACTGGAGATGGTGGGTGAGGAGAGGGGTTTGTTGAGAGAAATCCTATGGAGGCAGGAAAAATGGATGAAAGGCGTATTGAGCGGCAGTGGAATGTTGAAGAAGGTAATAGAGGGGAGAATGTTGGGCAAGCGAGGAAAGGGCAGGAACAGGATAGGGATGTTGGACGGGGTGAAGGGAGGAAGGAAGTACACAGAGATGGAGAGGGACCTGATATAGAGTAGGTTGCTGGATTGGGTTTTGTCTGGAATTACAAAATGTTGATTTGATAGTTGTGTCCATCCAAAAACCTACCTTCACCGGTAGATTGCCTGATAAAAATAAAATATGTATTATGTATAAAATAAAATATAAATATATATGCGGGTCGCGGTGGTCTAGTGGGTAGAGCGTTGGACTACGGACCGGAGGGTCCCGTGTTCGATTCCCGGGCAAGGAGCTTTGGGCACCTGCAGCTCCACCCAAGCTAGTTGATTTTTCGGGTACCAGATCTTCCTGAGAAACCATAACGGGCTCAGGGAAAGGAACTGGCTCCCTACCCTGTTCACACGCCGTCGGGCTTGGTACATGTGTGAGCTCTACCATCACCTACTAAACTGACCCTCGGGTTGATTACTGTGTTTTATATATATACTTTGAAGTAGACGCTCTCCGGCGACGCACAAACACACAAACATACAGATACAAAATATTCAACACACAGAAACAAAAAATGTATAGGTATTTGTGTATATACACACACACATATACACACGCACACTCACACACAACTGTATATATTTCCTTCATTAACGCTGTAATTCCTGCGTTACTTAAGAAAAATTATTGACATATCTTAGTGTGGGATATGTACTCAGCTAGGAGTGTTTTTTATATTATTCGCAGGTGAAACTATTGAATAAAAGAAAGACGCGTTGCGAGTGGAGACGAGAGAGAGAGAATTTTAAGAGGGGGTAAAAAGGGGGATGCGCGCGCGAGGCTGGATGAAGGAAACAAGTGCATGAATGAGTGCGCAAGGAGTTTTTATGTTTCTATATTTTATTTTTTTTAGTTTTTGTTGAAAGGGTTGGGAAGGGTTTTTAAGGTTTTTCTTGGAGGCTGGTCGTGGAGGAAACTAACACAAGCGAGAGGGGAGGAAAGACGACCGAAGAAAAAGAAGAAAGTTTTTAAAAAAATTGAAGTGAGCCTGGCGCAGCGTACTTATCGCGTGCCCGCTAAAAAAAGAATGGGAACCGCGTGAGGATAAAAATATGAATTCCCCTAATGGAAGCAGGAGGATCTGGGGGAGAGTGATTACTTGTTCCAATAAATATGCATGGGACTAGGTATGTACCTGTATTTCCGTAGGCATCTCTGTGTGTGTAAATACATTTTTTGTGTAGTTTACGCGGAGAAATGTGATTCCACCTTATTCCACTTCACTTCAGATCCCACGGTGGTGAAAATGTGGGATGGGATTATCGAAAGCGTAATGGGTCACCGCATCTTAGTGGAGATACTAAGGGTTATTTTGATTGGAGCGAAAAAGCCTGCTATCCTGCCAGATTTTGAATATATATAAATGTAATATAATATACATATATATGTATATAGATGTATATATATATATATACACACACATATGTGTGTGTCAGGGAAAGGAACCGGCCCCCTATCCTGATGCGTGAATTTCACGCGCCGTCGGGCTGAATACTGGGTGAATTCTACTATTACCTACCAAACCGACCTTCGGGTGGATTACTGTGTTTTATCTTATGTATATGTGTGTGTATATATATATATATATTCCTCTGTTTGTATAAATATTTTTATATTTATATAGAACACAGAATAAAACAGATAACACGTAAAAGAACACTCACATTGTAGATTAATTGAGCTTTCGGCCTACTCCGAGGCCTTCTTCAGGTCTGAGTCTGACCTGAAGAAGGCCTCGGAGTAGGCCGAAAGCTCAAATAATCTACAATGTGAGTGTTCTTTTACGTGTTATCTGTTTTATTCTGTGTTCTATTGTGCCGTCCAAAAGTTGTATTGCTCTCGTGAGTGCTTCCGCATCATCGCATCATATAATATATATATATATATATATTTATTTATTATTTATTAGGTAATCTACCGGTTAAGGTAGGTTTTTGGATGGACACAACTATCAAATATACATTTTGTGACTCCCCACCTAGCAAACTAATCTATATCAGGTCCCTCTTCATCTCGGTGTACTTCTTTCCTCCCTTCATCCCGTCCAACATCCCTATCCTGTTCCTCCCCTTACCACGCTTGCCCAACATTCTCCCCTCTATTACCCTCTTCAACATTCCACTACCGCTCAATACGCCCTTCATCCATTTTTCCTGCCTCCATAGGATTTCTCTCAACAAACCCCTCTCCTCACCCACCATTTCCGGTACTTCCTCATTTGTTTTCCTTTCGGTCCATTTCACCTTCTCCATTCTTCTCCACACCCACATTTCAAAAGCCTCCAATCTACGTCTATCCTCCTGCTTCAGCGACCACGTTTCCGCGCCGTACATAGCTACGCTCCATATCAGAGTTTTTACGAGTCTTGTCTTAACATCCCTACTCAACGTCCCCGTCATCAACTCCCTCCTCCTTGAGAAAGCCTCCTTGCCTAGCGCAATTCTTCTCCTTACGTCCCTACCACTTTGACCGTATTGGTCCAAAACACTTCCGAGATATGTAAACTGCTCTACCTGCTCTATTCTTTCCCCGCCTATTTTAATATTTAGCTTAGCCTTTTTCTTTCTGGAAAATCGCATAACCTTTGTTTTATTAATATTGATTCTCATCCCATATTTATCGCACTGAACCTCCAATTCACTCAACAATGCTTGCAACCCCTTGGCTGACTGAGCAACTAATGCTTGGTCATCAGCAAACCTAACCGATTTCACGAGTTCCCCTCCGACTTTCATTCCTACCTCCAGTTCTTCCCATGCCTCTTTAATCATTTCCTCCACATATACGTTGAACAGTACCGGTGACAATGGGCAACCCTGCCTTACACCTCTTCCTAACACTGCCCATCCAGACTCTCCGTTCCCCACTCGCACCTGAGCAGTCTGGGACATGTACAGGTTGCGGATCAGTCTCCTGTCCCTCCAATCCATTCCTATTTTCTGCAATACACGCATTAGTTTTTCCCAATTCACTCTATCAAACGCTCTTTCGAAATCTACAAAACAGGCAAAAACGTCCTGATTGTATTCTATATCCCTCTCGACTAGTGATCTCATTACTGCAATGGCATCACGCGTACCTCTTCCTTTCCTGAACCCAAACTGATCATCCCCTAAGTAATCATTTGCCTTACT
The DNA here is from genome assembly GCA_037158775.1 of Hetaerina titia. Taxonomy (NCBI): domain Eukaryota; kingdom Metazoa; phylum Arthropoda; class Insecta; order Odonata; family Calopterygidae; genus Hetaerina; species Hetaerina titia. Next base: position 39,059,467 of record CM073777.1, read on the forward strand.
CTCTATCCTTTTGTTGATGATCCTGAGAATAACTTTAGCTGCGTGGGATATCAAACTTATTGTTCTGTAATCCTCACATGACGAAGCCTTTGCCTTTTTTGGAATAGGAACTAACACCGATCTCACAAAATCTTCCGGCCAGGTTCCTTCCTCATAGATACTACGAATCAGTCCATATATGGCCTTTTTCCCACCTTTCCCTAACCATTTCAACATTTCTACAGGAATATTGTCCACCCCCACAGCCTTATTTGCTTCCATCTCCTTTCTATTTCATCGTCGAGTATGCCTGGACCTAAGCTATATATATATATAAACACAGTAATCAACCCGAAGGTCGGTTTAGTAGGTGATGGTAGAGCTCACCCATGTACCAAGCCCGACGGCGTGTGAATATTCACACATCAGGGTAGGGGGGCCAGTTCCTTTCCCTGTGCCGGTTATGGTTTCCCAGGAAGACCTGGTACCCGAAAAATCAACTAGCTTGGGTGGAGCTGCAGGTGCCCAAAGTGCCTTGCCCGGGAATCGAACCCGGGACCCTCCGGTCCAACGCTCTACCCACTAGACCACCGCGATATATATATATATATATATATATATATATATATATATATATATACACATACATACACACAAACAGAGGAATTTAGAATACAATCAGGATGTATTGCCTGGTAGATTTCGAAAAAGCGTTTGATAGAGTGGATTGGGAAAAACTAGTTAGTGTATTGCCGAAAAAAGGAATAGATTGGAGAAGAAAACAATTGAGGAAGTACTAGGCATGGTTGGCGAGGAGAGGGGCATTTTGGATGAGATCGTAAGGAGGTAGGGAAAAATGGATGAAAAGCATATTGATCAGCAGGGGGATGTTGAAGACTGTATTAGAGAGGAGAATGTTAAGGAAACGGGGAAAGGGCAGGAATAGGGATAGGGATGTTGCGTGGTAAGAAGGGAGGAGGGAAGTAAACTGAGATGAAGGTGGTGATATAGGCATGATGTTGGGTCGTGTTTTGTTAGTAGTCACAAAATATTTATTTGGTAGTTGTGTCCATTGATAAACCTACCTTTACCGGTTGATTACCTATTAAAAAATATATGTAAATACACCGCATCAATCTGGCGGAATTATGACTTCTGGATTTTGGTAAAAAGAAGTGTTAATATATGTTGTGTTCATCTAATCGAATTCATGTGTTATGTTTGTGTCTCTTAACTGTGCATAGCTTCTTAATTCGGTCTAATTCTATTGACTTAGCATATAAATTAATTATTTGTTTAATTTGCGGAATTGGAAGATGTTGAATATATATTTTTATCGGTCCAGTTGGTAGTAGAAGGTCAAATGGAGCTCCTAAATTTTCCATTGTCAATAAAAACACTTGAAATCCATCATTCCTGTCTCCTTTGGATTTCTTCCAAAGAATTCCTTCGCTATCGCCGTGCCTAGCCCGTGGCTTTTTCGTTCGTTTTCCTCCCTGTTCATTGTACCTTTGAACCCATCCAAGATTTCTCATAGCGGAAATCGAAGTTGTGTTTTCGATGGTCATCAGTGTTATTACGTTCTCTATCATCTAATATGCAGCATTTGGTTAATTTTACAATATCTTTTACCGAGTGTGAGTTGGTAAAGGAGTAGATTTTTTTTATTTCAAAAATTAGAGAAAACAGGAGATTAGGATGGTAGGAATAGATTTATAGTTTCCATTTCATACGAGTTGAATTGCTAAACGCAGTGTTTAATATGTATTTTGTTTGTGTGTGTAAGAACTTTTCGATTACTGTTTATCAAACGATTAGGCATCAGTTGGTGTCAAATGTCGCTGATCTTTAATTTTGTTTCGTTGAGTGAAGAAATGCCTACGGAAAAATGCGTTAAAAACGATGGGATTCCATAGGATAACATTTTTCGAAAATTTTCAGTGCTAAACTTCCTAGCCATCGCGATTTCTGTGGCTTTTAATAGCGAAAAGAAAGAACCAAGGAATTTTCTTTTTTTTTAAGTTACTGGGTTAATGGCTAGAAAATCCCGTTCCATGTGGGAGGAATAAATGATTAAAAGAAATCCCCCGCCGAGGACGTCATCTCGTGTCGTCCGTTAACCCTTCGGCCGTTGCCAACATCCTGAAATTCAAGGAGGACCGCAAATATATTCGCGGAGGGCGATATATTTCACAGGACGTCGCGCTCTTCGCTACACGTCCCTTCGCTCGCTGGCGTACCGAAAAAAAAAGAGAAGAATAGGGCAACTGTTTTTAATTTCACCAACCAGGCGCGCGCAACAATCATTTTGTGCCGCGCGACATTTAGTTGGGGCGTTTTAGTTTTGCGCTGTGGTTTTCTTCACGTCAAATGGCTCAACGAACACTGTCCAATAGCGCCAGGGAAGGATGGATAATATTCGCGTATTTATTCCAGCGAAGCACATGATATTTCAGCCCCCTTCCTCGATAATGGCGGCGACTGGAGTGCCTACAATCCCCTTGCCGTTCCTCTCTTCCCTCCTGCCCACGCGTCGGGGGCGGATTGTCGCGCAACAATGATTCCCGCGGAGGGATGGATGGGATTGGATGTCACAACAATGGCCGTGGCGGTAATGGCTTCGGAAAATGGACCCCTTTTGGTTGATGACGATAATGGCTGCCGCCGCGTACTACCTCCTCCCGTCTTTTCTTCCATTAGCGAGGGAGACTAGATGCCTAATGGAGTGGGGCTGCGTGAGATCTGCACTCCGGCCACCGTTCCAGGAAGGCGCTCGCGTGCAAAAGACAATAGACACTGGATTGAACTCATACATGTAGGTTGTCTCCTTCCCATTGCACACACCTGCAATGTGGTCAATAACGAGGGAGATGCTCAGGTAACATACCAATTTGTTCGGTTCAGGGTTTTATCGTGCCAGAACAACATAATGCCATCATAGTCGCGGTATATTAGCATACCTAGTTATGCATTGGTCAGCAGTTGATTATTTTTTGCATATCAACACAATAATCTTAAGTTCTAAGCGACTCATCCCAGAATATATTCTTGTTCAACCAGATAACTCTACCTTCATTTCCACTGCGTATTTTATGCAATATAATCTCAATGTGCCAAGGTAAACATCTCTTGAAATCATCCTTCAGCGAGCATCTCTTTCACAATAAGGCAAGCTGAAAAAAAACATGATTTTAAGTTCTTTGACTGTAAAACATACTCCTTTTAATCTCATTTTATCCCATATTCTGCCTTTCGAGTGTGATGCATGCTTTTGCCACTATCTATTAATTATTCCATAACCGTGATGACATAGTAAAAAAGATACAGGAAGAACAGGAGATAGGATTGAATTGAAGTCTGTGAGGAATCCATTCTATCAATTAGGTTTACGGATGGCAATCTTAATTGGCAGCCAAGGGTTATGAGGTTTTTGAGAAAGAGGAGGGCCAAGTTAAATGATGAAATTGGAGTATATATGAACTAATGCAGTTGGAACAGTTTCCTTATCCCGGAAGTGTTTGAGGCCAACATGGTCGAAGTAGTAGATACGTAAAGAGAATTGTCAGGCAACGAAGCATCCACCAGGAGGACAGTCGATGACAGGGATATTAAGGATGTTAAGGCTCGTCAAAACTTTGATATGGACCGTGGTTTTGTACGGCGTGGAAACATGGTAATTGAAGCAGGATGGTAAGCGCAAATTGAAGGTTTTTGAAATTTGGGTATGGAGAAGATGGAATGGATATAATGGAAAACAAACGAGGAAGTGGTACGCATAGTGGGGAGAGGTGATTATCGGAAGACATCCGAAGGGGGCAGAAATAGTGGATGCAGAGCGTTTTGATTGGCGTTGGAATGCTAAGCTAAAGACTATGATAGAGGGGAGGACGTTGAGCAAACGAGGAAGGGGTAGGAATAGGATAGACATATTCGACAGGATGAAGTAAGTTTGCGAAAAAGAGTTTATTGTAGCGTCGGATGACAGGGTCGACAGTTTTTCTGATTCGACTCTTATCCATTCTCTCCATATGACCAAACGAGCGTGGTGGCTGGCTCTCTTCCGTCGTTCTTGTATGTATGTATCTACGTATCGGCGCACCCAACCCGTGTAATCTCATATGCCTCTCCTTCCACGTCTTGGCTAATCCCTCTCCTACTTACAAGCATATCGAAAGACCTCAAACCACTCCGAAGCCTCTGCAGTATGTCAATATTCTCTCTTATCCTAGTTTACAGACGTTTCAATCAATGCAATGATTGGCGGCTGGTTTATCTGTGTTAAGCAAACGGAAATTTTCAACGCTATAAAAACTTACGTAATATATAAACAAATATTCTTATGGTTATGTGGAATTTTGGCGTCTTCTTAACTATTTCGATAACGAGTTGCCTTCAAGTTCTTTAGGCAGCCATTTTATTTTCTCTACTGGCAGTTGATAGGTAAGATACGGTTGACTCTCTGTGGGCACTATAAAAACCACAACTAGATGGCTCCACCTTACGGTGCACGGGGTTCGCACAGATTCCGCTAGAGCGAGAAGAATATCCAACAATTCATTAAACGTGGTATTAAAATCGTTTAGTGTTCAATAACAACGTGAACTAGTGGGTTAGGCGCGTGTATTGGCAATCGATGGACCGGTATAGGTAACAATATGAAATCATATATGAATCGTAAGCAGGGTGTGAAATAGTACATTTCCTAATGGTTTTAATTGTTATTCTTTACATTTCCGTACAATGACCCAAATGGTCCGATAGCAATGGTCCTGTGATACATCCTAATAATGCACAAGGAGAACATATATGAAACAAAGTGTACATTAGTGTAAAAGTGTATAGGAGACGAAGTTTATGTCAAGACTGTTTTTACCTTTATTTCAAATGCTTCGTATTAGTCGGCAGTGTCTGTATACGTAAAGGTGCTACACGGTATCCCTTCCGGGGTTATCAATCGTTAAACTTACGTTCTACCGATTAGGGAATAATCCAAAATGAAGGCTGATCATAAGGGGTAATGAATTGGTTTGGTGAAATTGTGTTAATAGGACGGGGGAGATTAACCTAAAGATCACACCTGAAATGAGTCTAAAAATATCAAAACTCTCTTCTAATTAAAAGTACACTATTTGAGTAAAAACCTTAGTACTAAAAAATATGTACAATTGTTTAGTGGTAGTTATTCAGGTTTTGATACAAATTATAAATTATAGTTGGGAGGAAATATTGATTAAGGGGTTTAAAATGAATTCCCTCGCCATTCTAGTACATCCTTGTCCCCCAAAAGTTGCATTAATTTTTCCTCGGATTCATCATGCTGACGTAATAATTCCACTCTTATTTTTCTACGATTTCTGGATGATCTATTGTACCGTCTCGCCATATTCGTGACTCATTCGTAATGGAATAATGCGTGACTGTTTGGATCCTCGTTACCGCGCAACCCCTGTCGCCATAAATAAAGGTTTGTTCGAACGAATAGGAAAGACGAATGCTTTGCAATGAAAAATGATGATGAATTGTTTGTGATTATCGCGAAATACGTGAGATTTGTTTTTATCTCTTCGGGGTTTTGACCGATATCTCTCGCGGTCAGTACTCTAGCAAGGCAAATTGAAGGTCGTGGGTTCCAATCAATCCTTCTCCTTGTTTCTTTTTACCGGTACGCAGTGGAAAGATAATTTTGCGTGGATGTTCGAATGGGGTGAGATCTCTGGCTCCAGTTGAGGAAACTTTGAACACAAATGTAGCCTCATCCTAACGATTTCATAGGGTAGCTGGCATTGTGTCATGGTGATTATAATGATTAAATCATTTTTATCTTTCATATAAATATGGAGGAGAGAAATTTTTTACGCGTTGCCAAGAATATGCACTGTTTTCAGTGTTTCCATAAGTGATATGCCAATGACTTTTTAAATGAAATATTATATATGTTTCTATATAATATATATGCTGTAGGTATTAATGATTAAATATGAATACATGACAATCCGTAAAAATATACAAACTTAATTGAATACGAGAATAATAGTTTAAAGTCGTGATGAAGGTTGAAACTTTCATAATCGTTGACAAAATGGCCGACTTTAGGATACCGGACGTTGATATGTTATTAATTATCGGATCGTGATTGAACTCGATTAATAATTCAATTACATAAAATGTGAAAAATGGCTCTGCGTTGATATAATTGATAAAATTCTTGAGGATATAGACGGTAAATTAAACATTATTTAAATTTAATGATATTGTTTATAACTTTCACGTTTATTTTTAAGTTCGGTTCGATAAAGATCGAATTTCTCAAATTGTATCCTTCCATTCAGTCTTTTTCGGTTCGAGCAGGACACATGAGTTCCTCGTATTAGTATTGAGTTCCTCGTATAGTCCCTAGGTGCTCGTATATAGGTAACGAGGAGGGACATATGGTAGGCATTGTGCGTTTTCTTTTTCTGAAAAGCTGAAAAAATATCCGGCAGCTTTCTTTTGTTATTTTCTTCGAGATCCAAATTTTTGACGGATGTGTTATTGACAATAATTACGAGTAATAATACTCGTATTAATATAATCGGCGAGGGGTAAAACCAGCCAATTCTAAAATATGGTTGTCTACGGTGTAACTTCATGGAATCTGTATGACGTATTTGAAATGAAATTTTTGACTCTGTAATTCCAAACACAAAAGCGGGTGAAAGTATGGAGTCTATGTTTCTGTTCATTTCAACTGTCAAGTATTCAAATAAACAAAATGAGATGAAGCGATATATCCAGTACGCATGGTATAATGCATTCCCTTTCCACAATACATTGAGATATTCATATGAACAAATTTAATTACAATCAGTCATTGCAAGTAATCACGGTTAATTGAAAACAGTCGCCATCAAGATTTTGCGGGGAGTTTGACTTCGCCAAGAAACAGCTCTCTCTTCTCAGCTGCAAATCAAGAGGCGGAACGCGAACCAATCAGATAAAGGACTGAGATGGCGTAAGTGCTCGCAACAATTATGCATATTACATATATTTACGGGCATGGCCTTTGTTCAACGCTTTCATACATTCGTTTGTTTAAGCAGGGAAAGGAAATTGTCAAAAACACAGCAAAAATATGCCGACGAAAATTGATTCTTAGATTTGAATTGTGAGCGTGAAAATGTAATAAAATAATTTTTAAATTAATACATTGAGTGCAGCCTAAATTTGGCCCATTCACCAAATAATAGTTAAAATGGACACATTACGCAGGACGTTCAGTGAGTCGATTACCAAGGTTTATAAAGTGTTACTGCTAAATCAAAACGATAAATGTTTAACACACTGGAAATATATATTCTAAGCAAATCATCAGTGTAGACCAGTATTAAACAAGAAAAGTTTCCTGATTATTTCCCTAAATATGTCAAATTTTCCAACCCGTTCTCTAATTAACTAAATAGCTGCCATTAAGCTCTAATTATTGTCCCTTTTCATTTATATATGCAAATATATATATATATATATATATATATATATTTAAAAGGTAATCTACTGCTGAAGGTAAGTTTTTGGATGGACACAACTATCACATAATTAACTTTCGTCTCCAAACGAAACCCAATTCAGCTGCCTACTCTACATCAGGTCCCTTGTGTACATATACTCGTATTCTATGTACGTGTATCGGACAGATACATACATGTAGGAAAATCTAATACCCTTAAAGTGACTGGGTTAGTATGAAGCTGATAGTCCCCAGAACGTTTCCTGGAAACGAACCCTAGCCGCCTGGACTGCCGCGTCCCCGGTGGATGTTAAGCAATGATAAATAGCTACTGGTACCTGGGATCTGGTGATACATTCATGGAAAGATACTAAGTAACTAGGTTATTATTAGGTAATCTACCAGTTAAGGTAGGTTTTTGGATGGACACAACTATGAAATAAATATTTTGTAATTCCAGACAAAACACAATCCAGCAAACTTATCTACATCAGCTCCCTCTTCATCTCTGTGTGCTTCCTTCATCCCGTTCAACATCCCTATCCTGTTCCTGCCCTTTCCTCGTTTGCCTAACATTCTCCCCTCCATTACCGTATTCAACATCCCACTGACGATCAATACGCCTTTCATCCATTTTTCCTACCTTCATAGGATTTCTCCCAACAAACCCCTCTCCTCACCCACCATCCCTATTACTTCCTCGGAAGTAACTAGGCAAGGGAATATAAATTATTAGTGATAAATAAAGTTGTCTAGGTATTTACGAGGCCTACGAGTAACTTGGGAATCGAAAGTAATTAACTAAATTAGGTAAATCGGGAATATGCGAGTAAACTACAAAACGAATTAAGTTGATAATTGGAAATGAATACTGCCCCTAGGTATCTTGTGGAAAATTCCCTAAAGCGATACCAGGTAACTTTATTAAGTTACCAGTATATTTGGGAAAAGAATATTTGGTAGTTTTCGGTATCTAGTTGATATTTGATAATGGCAAACAAACTGAAACTTGGTATATTTTGAAAACTTTCCAAAAGCGAAAATACGCACCAAGGTGATGGTTTTTAGTTACAAGTATAATTGGGAAATGAATACTAATTTTTTTATCGGCACCTATCTGCTAGTATCCTTCCTCTTCAAGCGTGTTGTGTTATCCTATTTTCTAATTCAATGTTTTCCCCACTGTATTTTCAAAACGAATGAATCACATGACAGTCGCCGAACTCAAGGACATCCCTCTTGATTTCTCAGTCACGATTAAGTGAGTTCCTTGATGCATAAAACCCGATCTGGGGGACCTCGGAGAGTTATTGCCGAACCCTGCCTTTGGAAAACGTATTTTGCAATGGCGTCCTAACGCCGACTGTGATTAAGTTTCAAACCTTCAAAAACGGCCGGCGGGTTTACGCGATAAGAATTTCACGAAAGAGGAGTGAAAACGCTTCCCTTAGCGTGAAGCGTGGAATTCATTTTAATTCATGCCCTATGCCATAATCACTGCTTGCCGTCTTCCTCCATTGCATGAAAACCTTAAGGGTTCGGGATCGTACGTAAAAAAATACGACTTGATCGAAAGTATGTACTCGTACTTAATGCGGCCATGGTTTCATTCAAGGTTAATGAATAACATGGTTTCGTCAGTTCATTGTGTACAGAAATGTTAGAATTGATGTAAGAATAGATACAAAAATATTGGACGGAGAGGAAGACTTGATAATGAAAGCTTAAGCTGTTGAATGGGAAACGAGGGAGATTCCTTTCGTTCGTGCATTATCGACGAAGACTGAAAATAAATGTAACCCGAAATCATCAAACAAGTATAATGCGAACCAGATATGCTGTTATTAGGCATTCCAAAGCACTTATTAATTTTTTTGAAGGTTATTATTTAAATAATTTTTTTATTAGTTTCGAGGCGCCTATTTTTGAAACTAAACTTTCGGTCGTATTTCTCCGCCAATTAATTTTCCTCTTACAGCAAAACACAGCCTGGCATCGGAAACTACATTAAGCTCCTCTTCAATTACACATACGTCCTTCCTTCATTCCGTCCAACATGCCCATTCTATTCCATCTCCTCCGCCGTTTGCCTAACATTCTCACCTGTATATCGCAATCTTCAACTTCCCATCGTCAAACATAATGACATAATCACTCTTAATCAATCTTTTCTACCTACGCGGAATTTCTCCCACCAATCCTCCCGCATCCTCTCTCACCATGCCTAGCACTTCCCCGTTTGTTTCCTTTCAGTCCACTTCACATTTTACATCATTCTCCATACCCATATTTCAAAAACCTCCAATCTATGAGATGTATTAAAAAAGTAAGGTGACTTTTCAAATTTCGCGTGCAACATACTTTCGTTTTTCAATTTTTTGTGTTGGTACACATGTCTCCAGCATTTTTTTACAGTGTCAACAATATATCGTATTTAATTTGTTATTGACAGATACAAATTTTTGACCTGTTTTGATGTGATCGGCGATTTTCCGCCATAAAAAAATGGATCAAAGAACTTGCATCAAACTTTGTTTAAAAAAAATGGAATTAAGTGCTCCAAAACATGTGAAATGTTGACATTGGCATACAGTAAATCTGCTCTGAGTAAAAAAAATGTTTATAAGTGGTACAAGCTCTTCCAAGATGGCCGAGAAGATTCAAATGACGAACCTCGCTCTGGACACCCCATCACGTTAACAACAGATGAAAACGTTGAAGCAGTCAAGAAAATTTGTTTAAAAATCATCAAATCAATATTAGAGAATTATTTTTAAATTGGATAATGATATCCCACCATATCGCGCTTGAAACGTCTCTTTTTAATATTAGAGAAATTGCTGAGAATGTTGGCATATCGGTTGACTCGTGCCATGCAATTTTTTTGGACGTTTCGGGCATAGACGTGTGTCAGCGAAGTTAGTTCCTGAAACTGTTTAGTTTTGAACGGAAGAACCGTCGCATAAGCATCGTTCAGGAGCTGTTGAATGACGTCAATGATGATCCTGATTTACTCATAAGGATCATAACTGGTGACGAATCGTGGAAATATGGTTATGACGTCGATATCAAAACCCAATCGTCCCAATGGATGAACTCAGGAGAACCAAGACCGAAAAAAGAACGCCAAGTTCGATCAAATGTCAAGGTTTTGCTCACTGTTTTCTTCGATTGCCGTAGCGTAGTGCATCTGGAGTTCTTCCAATAAGTTCGTACGGTTAGTATGAAGTATTACCTTGAAGTGATGCGCGGAGCAATACGTAAAAAAACGTCCGGAATTTCGGAAAAACAATTAATGGCTTTTGCATCACGATAATGCGCCTGCTCGTTCATCGCTGCTTGTGAGAGATCTTTTGGTCAAGACAACACAACAATCATGCCTCAGCCACCATATTTGATCCTCTGCGACTTCTTCCCTTTCCTAAAACTGTGGAGACCTATGAAAGGACGGATTTTTGCAACGATTGAGGAGGCAAAGACTGCATCGCTGAAAGAGGCTATACCAAAAGTGCTTATTGCTTCGAGGAGTGGAAAAAGCGTTGGCGCAAGGGTATTATATCTTGGGGGATTACTTTGGACAACTTGGATATTGAAGAATAAATAATATTCTTTCATAAAAGTAAAGTCACCTTATTTTTTGAACACACCCCGTATGCCTATCATCCTACTTCAATGATTGTTTCCGCACTGTACAAAACCCTGCTCCATATTAAAATTTTGACGTGTATTTACCAAACGCTTTTACTTATTACCATCATCAACTTCCGTCTATGTGCTACTTTGCTAGACGCAGTTTTTCTTCTGATCTCCCGACAACGTCACTATTTTGAGTGATGACGCATCCATATAAAATAGATGAACTACATTATCTGCCCTAGTTCATAATCTCGTATTCAAGTAATACTTTCTCTTTCTCGTTAACCATATAACCTTTATTTTTTTTTGCATAGAGTCTCTTACAATTCCTGTCACACTGACTCATCAATACTTGTAACCCCTTGAGTGACTGACAAACTAAAGTCAGTTTATTCGCAAACCTAATTTTATGGATTTCCCTTCGACTCTCATTCCTATCTCCAATTTTACCCGAGGAGGAGCTGAGCCATGGAGGGGGATGTGAGAGACAGTTGTTGGGGGAAATCCAATTGAGGCAGGAAAGATGAATACATAGCATTTTGATTGACAGTGGGAAGTTGAAGACTGTGATAGAGTGGAGAACGATGAAGAGGTAGGGATAAGATAGGCATGCTGGACGGAATGGAGGGAGGAAGGAAGTGTGAAGGAATGAAGAGGGGCTTATTTTCGTGTCGGATGTCAAGTTGTATTTTGTTAGGAGAGGCAAAGAAAAATAGTTGCATATCGTGTCCACCCAAACCTACCTGAAACGGTATACTTTTGAATATTTATAAAAATAATTGAGATTGAAATTTTTACTTTTTAATATTAAGAGCCTCTCCATTGGCACCATCCAGAGTTATCCACTTTTTCCAGCGTTTCTTGACCTTTCGAAGGCCCTCATTGTGTATAACTGAGCCAGATATCGTCGAAAACCATCGTTCCACGTCTTGATTGATGTCATAAACCTTCGGCCTCGCAATGGTTTTTTGATTCCTGGGAATAAAAAAATGTAGCTTGGGGCGAGATCGGGAGAATAGGGCGGATGTGGCAAAATGCCTTCGCCACATCGCTTTGAATGTTGGTCGCGCCGTGTTTGCTTCTTGAAAGGAGTCACTATTCTTAATCTTGGAACCCAGCATGCTGATACCTCTGACATGTGCAGTACTTCGTGAATAATTTTCCACACAAAACCTTCACGAACAGTTTCATTCATGATCAATTGGATGGTTGCTTCTTCTTCGGTGTAATACGGTGAAGTCCTCCACTTTCTTCGCTGTGGCAACATCGTCCGTGAGTGATGATCTTCCTCTTCTTGGATCGTCTGTGAGGGTTGTGTGGCCAGTTTGAAAATTCCCGTTTCACCTCAAACTGTGTCATGACAGAATATCATTTCCATAAGCTGACATCATTTCATCATGCATTTTCCGGGTCCTGTAACCTTTCCAATGAGAAAACTAAATTACCATCCGAGCCTCTATGTTCTCCATGCTGCGAGTTACTTCAAAATAACAGCTTCTTGAAACAGAAAAAAATCTACAAGAATAGCTTGAAATTACAAAATTGTGTACATAAGCATCAGTCAATATCCAGTATAAATTTTATCTAAATATCTCGATTATTTTTTTTAGTAATTATTACTTGAAAACAATACCCTCGCGTATTATAACTTCAAAAGTTTCAGGCAAATTTCATTATTTATTTTGTTTCCTTTTATCGATCTGAATTCGTGGTTATAGTAAAATGGAAATGCAGATTAAAGTTTATTTTTAAACGCCAAATGAATGGGATCCTTCACTCTGGTGTTTTTATATTGAATTTCTTTTTTTGGCAATAAGAAGGTATGTTTTAGGTCCCTATTCATGGCTGTCGGTCTAGCATTAAGGTGCTAGGAAACTAGTGTAGATTCTTAATGGGTTTCTACATTTCTTGTGTGCTATTATTGACAGTTTTTTTAAGAAAATGTCTTGGCGCGCATGCTTGTCGTGTTTTATGGAGAACACCCATGAATTTTTTTATCTATTCTCCCTAGGTCGATGGCGAAGAGCATTCTTGCCCACGTTTACAGACAGTCCTACGTAGTACACCTCGCTTCTTGAGTGTGCAAAGACCGTGTTCTCGTCAGAAGCTATCTGATGGAAAAGGCGCACACGTTGTTTGACGCAAATAGCATATGACAAGTGAAAGGCGCCTCGCGAAGTCAGGCACCTTGAGTAGTACTAATACTATCCGCGGCCCGCGCTGTTGTTGGATGACGACACGCTCCTTCCCGCTTGTTATACGAATACAGTGACGTCACGCACTTTTCCATGAGAGTGAAGGTTGTTTACTCCGTCGAAGGGCTCGGTGTGGCGATTCTCTCTAGTTCCACATGTGATACGGAATTCATTTATTCCAACAGCCTACGAAAGGAAAATGTTCTTTTACATTCAATTTAGAAATTTGTTTGAGGGACTCTGTGAATGGTACTTAATAGTTTCCTAATTAATATACGAAATACTTAATCATCTCTTTCGAGACGATGAATTATTTCGTACATGGGTATTGCTCCAAGATAATCAAATCGTCGAATAAGAGTATCATTGTTTATAGGTCCAAGAGGTCTTTTAGAACTTAAATACTATCTGAAATCCAGTGCATCTTTATTAAGAGTGCATAATTCAAGGAGGTTGGATATTGAGTGCTCGAGCCAATTTTTAACCTTTGTTCATATGTTAATGACGAGTGATATTACGAGTAGTGAAAAATAATTTCAAATCCATTCATTGTGCGTCGTTCGTAAACAGATATGATGAGAATATGAAGTTTTTAAGGCTCTCATTAATTTTTGGAACGTTCTCAAAAACCTCTTTTGGACTAGTATTTAGGCGCCATTTTTTAAACTTATGTGATTTCTATTGTTTTTCCCAATAAGTTGCATATACATTTGCTAATCTTGAATTTCAAATGTCAATTTCTATTAGAATTAGAATGGTAAGGCTATTTTCTATAACCGAATTTTGATAAAGTGCACTTGAGAGTAAAAATTTAAAAAAATATTATCAAAATGTTAAAAACTTGATACCTCGATGCAACCTTTTGTGCTTTCGGATGAATTATTACTATTTTCAACTATTATAACTTTGTGCAATGCTATTGTAAGCGGATTTCTATCGTTTATGTTAGGTTTTCAATGGGCACAGGCTAAAAATCACTACATTCTGATATATATGCATGTATGCGCGTGAGTGTATTCAGGAAATTTCAGAAAAAATCTCTAGTATCTTCGTTAGGAAGGAAACTTTTCCGACCACCCTTGTAGGTATATATCGGTAGACTGAAATAAGGTGTAACAATATATTATGTCATGTTTCATACTCAATAATTCAATATTTACTGTAATGACCAACGGAACTATTTTGGTTTTACCTCACAAGGTCAGTTTTTAACGAATCCAGGGACTAAGCGATGTTTTATTTCTTAACCTTATCACTACAATATATGCACTAAAACCATTTATTGTGATAAACCATTTTTTTAACTCAACACATGATCATCATTCCTCCTCGATAACACGGTCTTCAAAAATCCATTGCCACCTAAGATCGTCTGTCATACTCCGTCTTCTACTTCTTCTTTTGTTTTCTCTCCGCCAATTTTATTACTTTGTACTATTCTTCATCGACCCCAAATCTCTCAAAATCACAAAATTACGTTCATATACTCTGGCCTCAAGGAGCAGGTTTACGACTCATGCAGAACCACGTTCCAGTACGAAATTTTCATTTATATTTTCCTTTCACCTTCACTTGGGATCTGCCATCATTTAGCGTTCTCTCCTTGTAAGGTATTTCTAACCTTGGAAGTACTCCTCCTCCGTTCTTAAATACTTCGATCAATCCCTTGCAAAATAATTCCTGGGAGAAAGAGTGCTGTTACAAGTGCACAAAATTGCTTATAATTGATTCTCATCCCGTTCCCATTACACTTTCGACAACTTATATTTTCTTCCCCTTATTTTCCCATCTCCCTGGAATCAACTCCGTCCTTCTCTGATTTCCTTTGCCTGATGCAATTATTCTACTTTTAATGTCATCACTTATAAGATTGAGACAATAATTGCATTAGGTATGTAATCATTAACAGGGAGGGGGGTGAGAGTTGATGGCAAGGAATAGTAATGTGATGATCTCCCAACAATTTCCAACTTCCCGCTCACTCGTTGAGGAATCTCGATAACCTGTTTTCCATTCGAATGCCCGACTCGTAGTAGGCAAGTGGAAATATTTTATCTCCGCGTTCGTGAATGGGGGCTCTGCTCCGTTTCGTCGATGGCATTACTGCAGTCGTTGCGGATTATCGTAGGTATCCGCGTGCGTATATATTGGATCAAGTAAGTACCACTTCAAGGCTATGTTACTAGAATGGGTCGGGTAAGGAAAAGGAAATTCACTCAACATGCGGAAGAGGGAAGCTGGTGGCATTACGTTAAGAGTTTCGAGTATAGAATACGTGGCAAACGCAGTAAAGCGTTCCGCCTCTTTTTCTGTTTGACGTACCTCCATAACATAAGGAGTGTGACGAATCGCTGGAGTCACTGGAGAGCGGCAGCGTATGAGAGAGAAAAAATCCTGGAATCTCCTCGCCCTTCTTCACATAGAAGAGGACACACTAAAGTATTTATACACATATATTATGCACATGAAACCCAAGTTTATTTTTGTTAATTTACGCGTGTAGATATTAATGTATATTTTTGCTACAAATAGGAAACCAAGGAATACTTTATGTGGAGCGTCGTTTTGTACGGCGCGTAAACATCGTTGTTGAAAAAAAATTATGGGCGTAATTGGGAGACCTTTGAACTGTGTGGAGAAGGATGACAAAGATGAAATGGACAGAAAGTAAAACAAGCGAGGAAGTGCTAGGAATGGTGGGGGAGGATAGGGGATTGCTTGGAGAAATAAAAAGGAGGCATGAAAGATGACATTTTGATTGGAAATGGAATGTTAAATACTAATATATACTATATACATGTATGAAAGAGAATGTCAGGCAAGCGAGGAAGGGGAAGGAGGTAGGTATACTGTAGACGGAATGAATGGAGGAAGGAAGAATGCGGCTTTGAATAATTGAACGAGAGATTGGTATTACCAGTTTGTAGAGCGCTTGGCTGCTGAACAGAAGACCTGGATTTGATTTTCGGGGATGCTTCTGGGCACCCTCAGCTTCTCCCAAGCTGCGGATTTTTCGGGGAACTAGGACTTCCTTTGAAATCTCAGGGAAAGGAACTAGACCCCTTTATTATCGTAATGATTGAATTTCATACGCCTTTGGACTTAGTACTAGTTGAACCCTGCCCTCACCTACCGAAGGAACATTTGGGTTGATACCTGTGATTTTTTTATCGTAGTAAAGGATATCATGTTTTTTCGTGTTAGGTGGGGCTTAGATTTATGGCAGTGGCATTAATATTTGCGCGCATCCATAACAGTGGACCAACATGCATTAATTAATGCATCTCAGACGGCACACATGTAGTTTTGTAGTTCTTGTATTTGCCTTTATTCGCCGGTATTTTCAAGTCATGTTTGTCGAGAAAATGTTCAAGGGTGAATAGGAAAGGATTAGCTAGGAATTAAAGTTGACCGCGAGGTGATTAAGACAATTAGGTTTAGCAGTAGTTTTAATAGTGAGGCGGCCGAGGGAGTAAACATTAAATTATGTAGGAATAATCTAGAGCAGGTGGAGATGTTCACTTTTTTGAGCAGTATCTTAGAGGATAATGGACATTTTTAATGAGAAGATCGTGGAATCAATAGCTTTTGCGAAAGATGAATGTACAATATGGAGGAAGGATTTGATGGTAGGATCGCATAATTGATGGTGTGAAGAAAAGATTGGTAACGAATATGGCGTGTAGAGCTGTATAGATCTGAAACCTGATCTCTGAGGAAAAAGGCATTTGAAATTAGGGCGTAGTCTTAAGTTGTGACAAGAAAAGTGTTTCAATTTGTCCAAGGTACGGAGAAGAATGGAGGTCGTTAGAAAGAGAGGAAGACCACGGAATGTAGTTAGTTCGAGCCGAGGGCCTTAGTAGCATCACCGGAATGAGGCCTTCCTGAAGATTCTGTGGGCGTTCAGCTTTAATTCCGAAAGATCCACTCTCACATATGTTTGTATGTGTGAGAGTGGATCTGGAGTGGAGAAATGTATTATAAACAGCTAATTAAATATCTTTAGAAAAAATAAGAATTATACTTGAAATGTTTTGCATTTGAGATAGCGAGAACATTTGGGTGATTTGGCGTTGCTTCGCGGTGCAATTTTGGTTTTCACAAGGAGGAGGGAATAGATGATCTGGGCGTTGAGCAAGGATATTAAGAAAAGGCTCCTCACTACTTTGATATGGATCGCAGTTATGCACGGCGCGGAAACATGGTCACTGAAACGGGAGGATAGACGAAGATTGGAGGCTTTTGAAATGTGGATGTGGAGAACGTAGGAGAAGGTGAATTGGACGGAAAGGAAAATAATGAGGAAGTGTTAAGTATGGTGGTCGATGAGAGGGGATTGTTGGGAGAAATCATGAGGAAGAAGGAGAAATGACTGAAGGGCATATTGATCGGATTTGGGATGTTAATGACTGTGATAGAGGGGAGAATATTAGACAAATGAGGAAGGGGTAGGAATAGGATAAGGATATTGGACGGAATAAAGGGAGGAAAGAAGTTTGCGGGATTGAAAAGGTAATTTCTATACATATCCCGATTTCAGTTTGTGCCTTTGTTTAGGAGAGGCTAGTAAATACATTTTTGTACAATTGTATAGGCTGTGTCCATCCAAAACCTACCTAAAATGGTAGAATATTAATAATAGTAATAACATTAGCTGACCAAATGTTCACGATTTCATGGGAATGGATTTAGGTGGTAATTAAAATGGACGGCGACGTGATTAAGTCAGTTAGATGTAGCAGTAGGATCAATGGCGAGGCAGCCGAGGGATTGTAGGCGTTAAATTAGGAGGATACTCTAGTTTTGAAATATTTTGAATTTGAGATTGCGAGAATTGTTTGGTGAATTGACGTTGCTTCAACATGCATATTTTATTAAGTTCGTAATGAACACGAATAACACAACCGTGGCCTCTCTGTTCCAGTGAATAATATTTAAATCGGAAAATTCTCAAATTTCCCTTTCGAAATTCCAACTTTATTTACTTAGTGGGCCAGGGGATAGTATACGTTATATTAAATAACTGGCATAATCTCAGATTTCGTACCGCAGGAAGCCATTTAAATGACTTATCTCGGTTAATAATAACAACGAGACATTTTTTGTGATATTATTTTAAATAAATTACGTTTCCTACAACATTATCAGATGGTATTAATAAAAGAATCGCCGCGAAGAAACGTTGACGAGATTGTTTCTCAGAATCAAGTCTCTAAGGTTTGAACAAACAGACAAAAGGGTGCAAAAAAGGGTTTAAGACCACATTTTCGGAGGAAATACGCGCCTCTTCGAAATCGCTCACCCGACCTCATCTCAGAGATATGCATGTTCCATCTATAACACCCTTTGGCTAAATATGGCGTTTTGATGCCAATTCTCTGAGACCCTCAGTTCTGATGACTCTTTGTTCTTGTATTCCTTGATTCTAAGGTTTGGAAGATGGAAAGGCAATCAGGTTTCGCTTCTTCGTATTGTATCCTGAATAAAGCACCTTCCGCAGCGATTCAGTGCGGAACATTACGGGAAGTCTCGTAAAATCTCAGGGGGAATTTTAAAGGAGCCTGTTTCAATTTCCAGCGGGCCTCATGGGATTCGACGTCTGTGGAAGATAGCCATGACATGAAAGGGATTTAGAAGGACCGCCTAAATGGTCGATATGCCTCCATCCTCATATACCTCTCCGAAAAATAAAATTACGAAAAAATATATTTATCGTGTATGTATATACGAGGTCTGTTCAAAAGGTATCACGAATTTTGAATTTTCGCCAGTTACGTGTATTTGATTTTTCATTTTTTTGTGGCGTTATGTTGGTACTTATGTCTCTTACTTACGCCGAAAAGTTCGGCCATTTTGAATGTTCAGTTAATTGTTGACAGCTGTTTTGCTTGGACGTGTTTTGGCTCGTCTTCGATTTTTGCCTGTTCCAAAAAAAATGGATCAAAGAATCTGTATCTCACGGGTGTTTCATGGTGGTAGGAACCGCTGGAATAATTCTAAATAAGTACTTTTTCTTTTGTGTTTGACCATATTTTTGGGGCTACAATATATTTCGCTATTACCAAGATACAAAAATTCTGTTTGACTGCTTTTTTTTTGTATCCTACCTCTTAAAGGTAGGGTTTGAATGGACAAAAACTGGACAACGATAAAGTTACTTGCCTCTCGTAGTAAAACACAAGCTGATATCCCCACTTCAATACCTCATAATTCTTTCCACCCTTCATTCTATCCAATGTGCCCTCACTATTCCATCGCCTTCCTCGTTTCCTAACTTAATCCTCACCAACCCTGTTTTCAACATCCTATTTCCAATCAAAACTCTCTGTATCCATCGATCCTGCCACCTTTGGAGATCTCTCAACAATCATCTCTCCTCCCCAACAATACCCCGCTCTTCAGTGTTTGTTGGTACGCCTTTCCACACCCACAATTCAGAAGCCCCCAATCTACTCCCGTCGTATTGCTTTAACGTCCATATTGCCGCGCCGTACAAACCCGCACCCAGTATCAGAGTTTTCACTAATCTTATCATCCTTACTCAGCGTTCCTGTTATCAATTCCGTCATTCTTGTGAGAACTTCTTGGTCTAACGTAATACTTCTTATGTCCCTAACACCTCGACCATTTTGGCCCAGAGTGTATCACGATCGTATTTGCGAATTTATAAATTTAATATGAATGACTTGCATTGCTTGGCTGCGATTCTCTCTTTCTTTCGCAGTTGTATCAATAGTTACCCTTACAACCTAATAATCTACCCAACCTAATCTATACAATAATGTAATATAATAATCTATACAACCTAATAGTTACCCTTCAAGCCACCGCCGCGAAAATCTACGCAGCCATATACCCTTACAACCTTCCACCAATTTCCGCTGTGAGTTTATTTCTGCCAAAATCGTCGTCTCTTGCATATGGCTACAGATTTGCAAGTGTTCCCTGGGAAACTACAGAAATCTCTGGTTTGGTTTCATTCCTTCTAGTCTTTTTTCTCCGTAGGCTCGACTTTTTATAGCCCCTTTTTTAACCTACTTGCCCTCCCCGATTTGGCTAAAAAATCATAAAACGTTGCGACTTATAGAAATATTTGCGAATCTTTCTCTGGTGCCTGTATACAAAGACTGCTCGCCATCATTTCCCTTATTGAAAATGCATCGTTTGCCAGGTACATTCTCTTGATGTCATAATTTTTGTTTTTTTTTCTTCCTCGATTGCAATGCACAAATACTTGAAATTTTCCCCTGCCGATATTGGCATTTCAAGTTTCAGTGTCCATTTCTTGAGATTCTCCAAAAAATTCCCAAAGGAAGGTGTTTAAAAGCAATGGTGAACGCTGCTAAATAGGAACCCAGGAATACTACAGTTTAAAGAACTGAAATTGTTGATCCTGCCATGTATATAAATCTTTCATCGTTTCTTATATGTGGAAAAAGAATGTATATTTGTTTTCTCCTATTTTAACTGTACGTACTCACTTGATTCTTTGAAGGACAAATGTGCATATGAAAAACAATTACTGACTTTATCATGGAAAGGATCTCCGCTCAGTCTCACTTATTCTCTAAGATAAGTCCATAGGCATAACAAATTAGTCCACTCTGACTGCTTTGTAAGATATGAAGCTGTTATTGATTAGTGTTACTACAAGACTGGGTAATTCTCGGGGGACATATTGTGTTTATACTGATATCCCTTGTGTAGCATTGTGTTCTGACTGATAGTTATTATTTTTGCATTATCTCCATCTGTGTTGACTGTGTTCTATGGCACTTGAACAACAGAATCATATAGGTAATTATTAATAATAACCTATTTTTTTAATTTTCTCGTGATTATCCCCCATATCGCCAGGCTGACACTGCTCCTGTTCCTCGATAAAATGTGTTGTTTTAACATTTTGACGGTGGGAAATAGAATGCTTGATTTTGGCATAGACTGGTTAAAGCAACATTGTCACAAAAACTCTCCCTGCATTACGTCGGTACACTTTTTTGGATGAACTGGCCAATTTGTTTTTTACCTCAAGTTGTTCATTCTGTCGCAATTCGAGGGTCACCTCCTGCGTTCATTAAAAAGGACTCCCACGCTCTATCATTTTCGCTTAGTGTTTCGCTTTTTTCTTTTTTTCTTGGTTCCTCCTCGATAGTCGGAAGAATAGAGGTCGTGCGTCCTTTCCATGATGTGTGGATGGGTGGAGGGGCGCCCTCTGTCTTCTCTCTTTAGAGGTTTCAAAATAGAAATAGGATGGCGCGCCAAAACGACCAAGGGGAAGCATGGAAAAAACAAACACGAGAGCATCGAGCGAAGGGGGAATAGTAGGGATGCGTGCGTAATATGGGCATTCGTGCGATCGCGAGGTGCAGACTTCAGATGCGAGACATCTGCCGGAGGTTCTGATTAACTGATTATTTGAGGGAATCCGTTAGGATTGTAATTAGAAGTCTTACCTTTTTCTTCAAGTAGTAAGAAATATTTTTTTTTGATTCGCGACATTCTGATCTGGTCTAAGGAATTGAATTCGAAATTTTCGAAATGGGAATTTTGATTTTCGTTGAAAGCTGGAGACGTTTCCATTAGAAGGAATTGATTATTTTGTTTCCCTATGCGCCTTTAAAAAAATGTAGTTAATATTTGATATAAAAATCATTGCTTAGCGCATTACATATCAGTGTGTTAGGCAAAGGGTGAGGATCAATCATAAGGAAAAAGAAGGCAATTAGATTATAAAACAATGGAATGCTTGAGATTAACAATAAAAATTAGGTCACAGAGAAGTTAGTACAGTTAACCGATTTCGGAAATGTTTTGTATGAGAGCGAGCAGATTGTTGGGCACATAAAAAGAAGCATACTAGACGTGCGAAGCTTTTACAATAAGGAAAGAATTGATAACATGTACCTAAAAAGGTGTAAAGAAAATACTAGCGAGAACTGTAGTGCGAAGCGTCTTTTTAAATGGCTCGGAAACTTGGACGTTGAGGCACGATAATAAGCATGAATTGTAAAATTTATGAGATGTGGGTATACAGGAGAGTGAAATGAATAAAATGGGCTGAAAGGAAAACAAATGATGAAGTTTTAGGTATCGTGGGAGAGGAAAGAATACTCTTCAGTTAAATTCGAAGAAGGCAGGACAGGTGAATGCAAGAGATACTGAGAGGCAATGAGATGCCGAGAGGAATAATTGAGGGAAGGAAGCTGGAAAAGCGAAGCAGAGGTCGTGACCAAGTAGTCATTTTGTATGAAATTAGAGGTGTAGAATATTATTATAATCGTTGATATACATGGTTAAGGTAGGTTTCGGATGGACAAAAGCTACCAAGCGGCACAGCTAAATTCCTTTTGCCTCTCCTATTAAAACAAAACGTAGCATCCAACATTACAACTAATTCTTCGATTCCGCATTCTTTCACCCTTCATTCCGTCCTGTGTCCGTATCCTATTTCTTCCCCTTCCTCGTTTGTCTAACATTCTCCTTTGTGTCACAGTCTTTAACCATTACCAGTAAAAGAGCTCTGAATTCACCTGTCCTGCCTCCTTTTCATTTCTCCCAGCAATCCCTTCTCCCCCGCTCTCACCATGCCCAGCAATCCCTCGTTTGTTTCATTTCAGTCCACTTCACCTTTTCCATCCTTCTCCACACCCACATTTCAAAAGTCTCCAATCTACGTCTATCCTCCTGCTTCAGTGTCCACTTTTCCGCGCAAAATCGTGCTCCATATCAGAGTTTTGAGGAGCCTTTTCCTAATCTACTTACTTAAAAGTCCCTACCATCAGTTCCCTCCTCCATGTTAAAGGTTCCCTAATGCAAGTGATGGTCCTACGTCCCTACCGTTTTGTCCATTTTGTTCCAGAACTCTCCCAAGTTATGCTGTTTCATGTACATTAGTTTAGGTACTCCTATTCAGAGATTGATAATGAGTTATTGAAATATATTATGAGGTTTTAGGATATTTTTCTTCATGTTATTTTGGTAAAGCAAAAGGGAACGTACTACGGCCGAATGAATGCAATAAAAATACAAATTACCCAAAGCCGTACTCTTGGGGGCACTAGTTAGGGGACACGGGGGAGGGTGCAAAGAATAAGGATAACAAAACTGCACACACTCTCTCACTCCGGTATTTGCAGTGCAAATTGACCGTTGCAAGTCACAAACACACACGCACTCAGGGTTTACGGGGGAAAAAACCCTTCGCCAGGGACCACACACTCAGACAAGGCAAACAAAACCACACGCACTCCTTCACTCCGGTATATGCAGTACAAATTGACCGTCGCAAGTCGCAAACACACACGCACTCAGGGTTTACGGGGCTTTAACCCAGCGTCAGGGACCCTTCACACAGACTAGGAATACGGAAAGGGAAGTACACTGTGATGCAGTGTACGTGGGGAAAAAAAATATTGCCGAAAAACCTTCGTTTCGGTTTTTCGGCACTATTTTTTTTTCCCCACGTACACTGCATCACAGTGTACTTCCCTTTCCGTATTCCTAGTCTGTGTGAAGGGTCCCTGACGCTGGGTTAAAGCCCCGTAAACCCTGAGTGCGTGTGTGTTTGCGACTTGCGACGGTCAATTTGTACTGCATATACCGGAGTGAAGGAGTGCGTGCCGTTTCTTTCGTATTTCTACTTTTACGCCTGTCTGTGTGAAGGGTCCCTGCCGTTGGGTTAAACCCCCGTAAACCCTGAGTGCGTGTGTGTTTGCGACTGCCGACGGTCAATGTGCAATGCATACTATACCGAAGTGAGGGAGTGCGTGCCGTTCCTTTACTATTTCTATTTTTACGTCTGTCTGAGTGAAGAGTCCCTGCCGTTGGGTTAAATTCCCCGTAAACCCTGAGTGCGTGTGTGTTTGTGACTTGCAACGGTCAATTTGCACTGCAAATACCGAAGTAGTGCCCCTAAGAGTACGGCTTTGGGTAATTTGTATTTTTATTGCATGTTATTTTGGGCTTTAGTACCATAGTATGTAGTCTCTTAATCAAACCAAAACCTACAATAGGCTGGTAGAAAACTCCTAATAGTGGATGTTTTTGATCATTGATTAAAACATCGCAACTACTTATCCTATTCATTTAAAGTTGGCTGTTGAAAGCTTTTGTGAATGTTTTTGTAAAATATTGGACATATGAATGGCGTTGTCATACCCTAAATCTTTGGTAGATCAATAGTTTTCTTGTAGGTTTATAATCGTTTGACAGTTCGCAAAGTTGTCATTTGACTGGAATTCTAATATTTCGAATGATAATATGAAACTATAGACATTAATCTGTGGCATCGCCTACTAGTGAGTACGTATTTTATGGTAAAAAAAGAACGATTGGTGATTTCCCGGTGACCATTCATGATGTCTTTGTAATTGACCGTGATTATTTCAAATCATTAATCATCTTTTTTAATGTTTCATTGCGATTTGTTAATATTTCAATGAAATTAATGACTTTGTAATTCCACACACCTTATTTCGACGTTAAACGTCGTCATCAACACCTGGTGATCACGTTCAACGTCGAAACTTGGGTCCTGTTTAAAATTAAGTGTGTGGAATTACAATGTCAATACTTTCATTGCAATGTTATGTAAATTCCCTAAATTTACGCCGGAGACAACAATGTTTATTAATATTAACATTTAATTGGAGTATGTGATCGTTAGGATTGGGCTTAACGGTGGTAAAAAATAACATCGCCAACCTTATACGTAGGTTGGAAAATTAAAACGCGAAATCAGGACAATGTTTTTTGTGGGTAGTAATGGGCCTCTTTTTGAAGTAATTTGCCTAGAAATGTGAAACTGTTGTGGAAATGGATTAAGAATTTGTAAACTTAGCAGTTATTTCTATATAGATTCTTTGGAGGTCACCCTTATTGGAAAGTACTTTCTTTGACGACGTCCTCGCTTGCCACAGCTGTAGGGACAATACGAATACACTAGGAAGACAACGGAATGTGAAAATAATGGAAGACGTTCTACAAAGGCTGGGCGAATACATGATTCCCTCAATGAGAAAAGCGCTCGAAAGAAAATGGGGATTTGATATCGCTTTATCGAACGTATTTCGTGGCAAGGTGGTCCGCCGCAGACAATGCTGGAAGCTGGACTGGAAGATTACCAGAGAAGACAAGAGAGTGGAAGAGGAGAGGCGAGATGGGAATGATATGACACGGAGGTCGAGAGAGGGAGGAATTATCTTTCCATACTCGGATGTGAACTGTTGTGCATATAGTTTGGTCTATATTTTTCTAAAAATTTCGCATCCAAGCGGATAAATGTGACACGATCTTGATTCGGTTGCAATATTGGAATTACAGTCGCTCGCCCCCCTCAGAAATAAGCAATGAGTATCAGCCATCTTTTTTCGAAAACAGATGTCTTTGCCGATTGAAAAATGTGGGAGTCATCTAAATTTTCACATACCAACTGTAAAGGGGACTTGGTAGTTACAGCGGCAGCCTTGTAGAGAGGACTCTGGAGGAATTGAAATATTGAAGGCGGTATTTCGCATTTATTTCAGAGAATCGGTGAATTATGTCTTGATTTTCTGAGCGGTCGACATTTGAGGGCGTGTCTTTTTTTTTAAGTACCCTTTTCAATCCAGATTTGAGTCAGAACTTTATTTTTATGGCCTCACTTGAGTGGCATTATCGTAATGATTTAATTATTCGCGCCTAAACATGATTTTTAATACTCTCCCGCGGTAATTCTCTTCCTGAAAATGTTCGTGTCGTGCAGTCGAATACATGTACTCAATACGTAATTCCCTTAGTTTTTAGTTATAATACCATCTTTAAATATTTCAATATTAAGTTATTCATTCTGTGATCTGCTAACATGTTTACCATGGGCGTGCAATCGTGTACAGTTTTTATTTCGTAAAACCCTCCTATTTGGGAGAAATAGTTGTCGATCAAGCCTGCGAATTTTCTATTCTAAAAATATGGTAACTAAAATGCACATTCCGTCAACTTCGCTTTTCATGCTTGCCCTTTATCATTCCAATTCTTCATCACTTCCTTTTCCCCCAGCGCACATTTCGTCGTATTTCGGGGCTATAGGTATGTCACCGGCATGTCAGATCCATCTAAAATGAAATATCTCCCTGATATATTTCTCTTCTGCTATGCTGTCGTCTTCTTTGCCTAAATCTCCAAACAGGCATATACTAAGCACCCCAGGCAGTCCCCTTTCTTGGAATACAAAGTTAAAGAAGGCGTGATTTGAAGTTATTTCAGGGTACTAGTTTATTCCATGCCTGGGGTTCACTTCCTCTTATTTGGTGATGCGACTGTCATTGATTTCGTATTGTAAAGAATCTGCGTTATGCACTCATGGTTCCGGAGAAAATGCAGTAGTAGCGAATAATGACTACGTCTAGTCTTCCCATAAAGTGAATTACCTTTTTGCCAAAATTTTCAGAGGTTTCTTGCAAATATTTGTGTTCCGAGGACCGAATCTTTGCGAAAAATAAAGTCCGTTGATACAGTTTTTTTTTAACTTGAGGGCTGAAGGAACTTTATGAAAATTTTCGTCGTACTGCGGTTAGTTCCCAACTGGAAGGGACCTGAACACGTAAAAAGGACAACGGTAATGGAAAAATGCGTAGGGGAAGAAGTCGACATCATAATTTGGCGTAAGTAATTGGGTTATTTGGCATCATGTTACTCGCTGACGTGAGGTCACGGCATTAAAATACAGATGGTAGAACGGATTTAATATAAACCTATTTTTTTAAAGAATAGTCGCTGTCTAATCCTCAGCATATGTAGAGCGCTCACGAAAAACTCAAAACTTAATGCATTTCGACTTTGAAATAACGGGATTCCTGGCCTACTTGACAAAGGGCACAATTTTCGCCCAGTTATCATACCTATGGACCAGAAATTATTGTTTGACTTGTAAAATTATTATTAATGTTGCCCTTTATAAAGTGATTACGATCACTCAATGCTCATCCATGTTCGATTATCGTAACCCTAGACAGCTTGTGACATTGGGCAGGATTTTAAATGTACTTTTAATGTTGTGCATTAGCATTTTCCAGGACCATCTAAATGGACATAAGTGACAAATACGAAGTTTTCTTCGATAGTTCACCGTATAGTTTGTACGTGAGCATGAAGAGGACTCTGGCATTGGGAGTCGGCACCGCCATCTGTCTTCAACGTATGGCACTACCAACCACACACTGCTCATTTCAGGCAGGGGTTAGCGGTTGCAGTTTCCAATATTATGCATAAATCACGAACGTGTCATATTTAATTTATCGCCTCAGACGTGGAATAATTCGGAAATTTAAGTTGTCCGAAGAGAAATACAGTATATGCACAGCAGATCGTATCTTGAGTGCAGAAAGATTACTCTTCGCTTTCTCGTCGGCCCCGGAAAACGTGTGGTATCTCTCGCATCTCTCCCTTATCCTTCCTCCCTTTGTCTCCCCTGGTAATCTTCTTGCTCACCTTCCGAGGCTGTCATTGGTGAGCCACCTTGCCTTTAGATACTTTGATAAAGCGATATCAAATACCCATTTTCTTTCGCGTTTAATCCTCGTTTCGCCAAGCGTGAGTAGAAACTCACCCATGATTCAGTTTCAATTTTGATTTCAATTATCGTTGTTACATCATTCGCAATTCCGATTGGTGGTTTTAGTATAATTTTTACCCCATTTAATCTTCGGGTTGAGGATAATCATTGAATATGATGCCATTCTATTATGGTATTAATTGGCTCTATCCGAAGTGTTCGTAGACTATAATTTCGTACGATACTTGTTAAGTTTAAATATGCCACTATGTCAAGACTCAATGCGTCGTAATTGACAGCAAGTATTCCTTTATGGTGAGTTCATCATTATTATTTGCATTGTCCTTGTTCTTCGGCCATGTCCGTGTTTAAATTGGTCACTAGTACAGTATTAAATTCAATTTTCATTGTTCTCCCCTCGTCGTATTTTAGCTGGTATCTCGTGTTTATAGTTCATAATGCATATTGTATCTTGGCCGGAATTCATTAAATCATTACGGACAAGGCATTACGCATTTCAGTCATGGAATACGCATAAATAAATATATAGACACACATAATATATATTATTATTAGGTAATATACCGGTTAAGGTAGGTCTTTGGATGGACACAACTATCAAATAAGCATTTTGTAATTCCAAACAAAACCCAATCCAGCAACCTACTCTTCATCAGGTCCCTCTTCATCTCTGTGTACTTCTTTCCTCCCTTCATCCCGTCCAACATCCCTAACCTGTTCCTGCCCTTTCCTCGTTTGCCCAACTTTCTCCCCTCTATTACCGTCTTCAGCGTCCCACTGCCGCTCAACATGCCTTTAATCCATTTTTTCTGCCTCCATAAGATTTCTCTAAAAAAACCCCTCTCCTCACCCACCATCTCCAGTACTTCCTCATTTGTTTTCCTTTCGGTCCATTTCACCTGTTATATATATATATATATATATATATATATATATATATATATATATATATATATATATATATATATATGTGTGTGTGTGTGTGTGTGTGTGTGTGTGTATAATTTAAATGGAGAAGCGCGACAGCGCGAGCGAACAAAAAACAGAGGAACACGCACGAATGAAACTAAACTCACACGTATTCCGAATTTTCGGTGGTCAAACAACCTTCTTCTGAGATTCCTGCATTCCCCCAAAGGAAGGTGGCTTGGTCACCGAAAATTGGGAATATGTGTGAGTTTCATTCGAATGTGTGTATCTATGTTTTTGTCCGCTAGCTCGCTATCTGGCTTCTCTGTTTAAATTTTTATTCACATCCGGGACTTAAATTTGAAATGCCTTGTTCCTAACAACTTTATGCCTATGAATCACCAAATATGTTCACAAAAGTGAATATAAAGTTAGTCTCAAGTGTCATATGAAACTGTGAAGTGTGAATAAAACACATAAAAATGCACTGATTTTTTTTTGTTTTAATATGTCGGTGGCACAATCACATTTTTCAACGGAATGAAGAAGAATCAAGTCTGAATCTATCTACAGTCAAATCAGACTTCATCAGGTACCTTTTTGAATGATAATTAGCGTGCTCAATATAAAATGCAAACTCAAAATAATGAAATTCATATTCCAGTTACTCTTTGAACTTCGTAAACCCTTAGCAGCCTTCCTAACTTAGCAAACCTTAGCAACAGCATTATAGGATTCATTTTTTCAAGTATAGATTAGGGGATTTACATTAGAACTTAACACTAAAGGTGCGTCCCGAGATCTGTCACAAATGTTGCCTTAATTTGAAACGCAAAGTTTGCCGTTTCCCTGGGTCACCTTAGCGAGGCATTTTGTAACGCCCAGCGGTATAAATCTGTGTAATGTCAAAAAATCAATAATTTTGACGGGATATATAAATTGTGTGTACCTAAACGAATTAATCGGATTTTAAAATCGGTCTATTTATTATTTATATTTTATTTTCTAAACACTATTCAGTATTAGTAAATATTATCATTTTTGGGATAAATAACAACCTTGTTTTAACCGATTCATATGCGAAAATGTTTATTTTTGTCCAGGGATGGACATAGAATTATTTATATATTCATGATTTTGCCCCAGGCAAATTTACAAAATCATAGTATTCTTTCACACCACAGTTGCAATTTTTATGAATCAACTGTTTGTTCAATTTTTTTTTAAGTTAGCATGCCGTGGAGAAAATTGTTAGTTTTACCTGGAATTCAGTTAAAAACGGACGGAAAGTGATAAGATCGGATGGAGATGTTATGATAGCCAAGGCTTAAGCCTGGGCCCGGTAGGCTTGGGTTATTTTTCTGCTTTGCGAAGCAACCTTGGTGTGTGACCTATATTTGTAAGGTTGTATTATTATACGGCAGAGTGAGAGTATTTACTGCATTGAAGAGGGAGTAACGTTGGGCAGGAATTGCCATTTAATGTCTAAATAGAAGGCTGAAATAAAATTCTCTGTGATTTCGACCGTTTATTGTGATGGTACGTTTGTCATTTTTTTATTTAAATAGTACACGGTCCTGTTCGATAGCTCCATGATCATTGCTCCATTTGCTCCATTGCTAGGGACGCCATTTTGCAGGAAAGCTCCCAAGTTTTACCTCCCAACTCCAGCATATCGGCTTAAGTAACGTAATAGATCTCACGGTTAGTAACTGTACACATCGTATTCAATGGTCACTCATTACCTCCTGTTGTTTTACACCCGGACTTGAAGATCTAGCTGTGAATTTCAGTTTGCCACTTTCATATACAATTATTGTATATTGCCCCTTGTATTAACGTCGTTGTTCAACACAAATGGTTTAAAAAAAAGGTTCAGGTGATTGAATGATCTTTTTTTTTTTAATTTTTACAATATTCGTTATGCCCGGATTACAGGTATTCTCCTACGAATGTTATTTCACAATTTTGACAGTCACAACTGACCTTTTTTTGTTCTTTATCTTCGCTAGTTACCAGATAATTTAATATTCAACAGGCTAATTATGATCACATTTTACTGTCTATAATCGCTTATCAGCAATATTATTTTTTAAGAGCCGTGAATTACAATGATGAATATGTACATTTGTTTCCAATGGTTGTATTGTAATTTACAGACGAATGTAGTCGGGCTATCGCCAAGCCGTGAATTCGTAAAATGTGAAAACGTTGGTTAGTTGTTATTCAGTGGTTGTCCGGGTTTTTTGGGCGAAGTAAAACTATCGCAACGTTATTGTCTGCCAGTCATTGAGTGCTGACAAAACCATTACATCCACCTTTTCCCAATTCTAAGCACGGCGATGGCTGCCTACCGACCTATATTAGTGGATATTGCGCAGTGTAAAATTCGGATGAAGGGCTACCAAAGAGTGGTTATTGTCTCCCTCTCTGTCCTAATGCACACTTTGAAGCAATGGAGCCCTTTTGATCTACAGTTATAGACGAGTACTGGTGTGACAGAATGGCGTTTAAGTCTTTCAAACCGTCCGCCCATAAATAGTCCTCGTCATCATGCGTATCTAAGGGAACCACGTTTTTGCAGTGATCATTTAGCCTTTAAGAAATGCAGTCAGGCCGTCGCCATTTGTGAATGCCCACTCCGCATTGGGTGAGTGTGAGTGAGCTATTTCTTTCTTCCAAGTCCCTATAAAGCGCTGAGAGAGGAAAGAGTTATAGGTCCGGCTATCACGGTCAAGACGTCTTTTTTATTTCCTTGTACATGGCAATCCATCGTCTTGAACTTCAACTTGAAGTGTACTCAACGACCACTCTCCCGCTGCTTCTAGGCTTGCCCTAGTTTTTCCATTCGCAATAGTTCGTAATTTCCACTCTTTCCCACATTTTATTGTTTCGAAAATTTTCTGACCCGTTGATCTCTATCTTTTTTCGAGTTGAGGTCACTCTTAAGCAGTAATCTATAGGTAGGACTTTGATGGTCACAATTTGACATGCCGCACTCTGATACCCGCATAATACGACCGCAACTAAACTTACAATCATGAATTAACGCCCCATAATATCTACCCTCCTTCATTATTATTTTATTGGGTAGTTTACCACTTAGGGAGGTAGGTTTTGCATGGCAGAGCCTGAACATAGATACGTTTTTATGCCTCTTCTAACAAAACACAACCTGACATATAACACTGCAATAATCCTCCACCGTGCGTATTCACTTCCACGTTTATTTTCCTTTCCGTTCATTCCATCTTTTCAATCCTCTTCCACGCCCACATTTCTAAAGCTTCAAATCTATGCCTATCATCTTGCTTCAACGACCATGTTTCCGGGCCGTACAAAACCACGTTCCGCATTAAAATTTTAACGAGCTTCTTATAATATCCTTACTCGACTTCCCCGGCATCAATTCCCTCCTTGTGAAAGCTTCTTTGCCTAACGTAATTCTCCTTATTTCCTAACATCTTTGACCGTCTTGGTCCAAAACTCTTCCTAGAATGGTAAACTTTTTTCACCGGCTCTAAATTGTGACCTACTATTTTAATATTTTCCGGAGCTTTCCTCTTTCTCGCAAACCGCGATCCCTACAGGTACGATATAAACGTGACGACAATAAACAATTGTGTTAAATACCTCTAAATGAACCATTGTGAAGAGATCGTTGGCAACATTAA
Organism: Hetaerina titia; assembly: GCA_037158775.1. Taxonomy (NCBI): domain Eukaryota; kingdom Metazoa; phylum Arthropoda; class Insecta; order Odonata; family Calopterygidae; genus Hetaerina; species Hetaerina titia. Next base: position 39,091,894 of record CM073777.1, read on the forward strand.
TTCAAATTTGAAAACATTATGGTGTAAAGTAACGTTCGAGTGTCACACTACTAAACTAACTGTTTAAACTAAAGGAAATTTGAGAACATTTTTTCGCCACACACTTTGTCCATACTAGTGTGCCTATAATCGTATTCGTGATTTTACACTTTTAAGATACGTGATATGTATCAGCTGTTCTAGTTTTTGAGCTCCTATTTTAGCGTTCGACCTACCGTTTCTCCTTATCGAAAACCGTAGTAAGAGAATCTAGAAACTATCCCCTCCCTATTTCGTGAAATCATCACTTTCCAATTACGAGTCTCACGCATCTCGTTACGTTGGCAAGGACGAAATGGAAGCGAGGAGATAGTTTGCATTGCGCGATATTACATTTTATTTTAATCAATACTAGGCAGGGTGGCAACGGTACGGAGGTTGTAATACTGTGAATCATCCCCACCCTGTGTCATGTTGCGTCTTCATCGGTGACCGTCAATCCCACGATTGTTTGACGTTTTTGACTCTCCCAGTCACTCTCCTATCGGCTGACCTTTGCCCACGTTTTCTGCATTTCTCCGCTTTGACGCATGTCATTTGTTTCTTTCTCTTATCTCTTCTTCCTCTGATTCTTTCCGTTCACCATTTCCTTCTACGTCTGCCTTCGTTAAGTTTTGTCGCGGCTTAAAAATGTTTTCGATAACTCCTTGCCTTTCTCTATGCAGAGATTTTAATTTCGCCTATTTTTCTTCTATTGGTGATGTTTCCTATTCTATCAGATTAGTCCTTCGCAGCTTCGTCGGGATTTCGAAATAAGATATTTCCATGCATATAATCTTCATTTTGCTGTCCATGCTGTTATGTTCCATACTAAAGTATCATGGAAACTGATATCATTAATCTTACGAAATTGTTGTTATAAGGGAATCTACCGATTAAGGTAGGTTTTTGGATGGACATTACTACCAAATACATATTTTATGACTCCTGACAAAACACAATCCAGCAGCCTACTCTACATCAAATCCCTCTTCATCTCTGTGTTCTTCCTTCCTCCCTTCATCCCGCCCAACATCCCTATCCTGTTCCTGCCGTTTCCTCGTTTGCCTTACATTCTCCCCTTTATTCTCCCCTGTATTACAGTATTCAGCATCCCACTGTCGATCAATACGCCTTTCATCCATTTTCCCTGCCTCCTTAAGATTTATCCCAACGAACCCCTCTCTTCACCCACCATACCTAGTACTTACTCATTTGTTTTCCTTTCGGTCCATTTTACCTTCTCCATTCTTCTCCACGGCTGCAATGGCGTCTGACCCCAGTGGGGCGGCCATTAAGTGATGGTGTCACGTTAAAAACACTATTGAGGAAGGCAACGGGAAACCACCTCAATTATGACTCCCAAGAATATTATGATGGGCACTATAGATAATATGAGTCCTGGCAACTACGGGACACGGCCCAAGAGGCCGTGTGTCGTGCCCGGCAGCGGGAGAGGCAAGGCTTCCGCGGTCGTCATCCCACGAAACCCTTGCGGGGAAGAAATAACTTCAGCAGGACAGAAGACTCAGAAGAAGGCGAAAGTAGTTAGAATAGGAACCTGGAACGTCAGGACAATGTTGAGGAGAGGCAAATTAGAAAATATTAAGCGAGAGATGGAAAGAGGTAACATAGATGTTTTAGGCCTCTGCGAGGTGAGATGGAAGGATAGCGGGGATTACTGGAGTGACAATTATAGAGTAATATACAGCGGCGGGGATGAGAGCCAACGAGGGGTTGCCGTAATTTTAAATAAAGGGGTAGGAAGAAGCGTAGTCAACATAGAGCAAGCGACAGATAGAATTTTACTCGTAGAGATTAAAGCAGAGCCGACGAACTTGGTCATTATTCAGGTATACATGCCACCGAGCAACCACAAGGAGGAAGAAGTCGATAGGATGTATGATGAGTTAGAGGATATCATCGCGAGTGTTCCTGCAGGGAAACATTTGATAGTGATGGGGGATTGGAATGCGACGGTAGGCGAAGGAAGAGATGGGGGTGAGGTGGGGGACTATGGGTTAGGCACGAGGAATGAACGCGGGGAGAAAGCAATTGAATTCTGCAGGAGACAGGGGTTAGTCATCACTAACACATGGTTTAGACACCACAAAAGGCGTAGGTATACATGGAAAATGCCAGGTGACTCAGAAAGGTATCAGTTAGATTATATTATGGTTATGCACAGGTTTAGGAACAGTGTGATAAATTCGCACAGTTTCCCAGGAGCGGATGCGGACTCTGACCACAATTTAGTTGTTATGAAATGTAATGTTCGTTTCAAGAAGATAAGGCAAGGCCGGCGGGTTAAAAAATGGAATTTAGAAGCAGTAAATGAATTAACGAGGAAGGAGTATCAGGAGGCTGTAGAGAAAATGATGGATGACGGTAAAGAACTGAGTGCTATCGAAGAAAAATGGGAATGTATCAAGAAAGGGATATTGGAAGCCGCTAAAGACACTATAGGGACCGTTAACGGGAAAAGGATAAGGAAACCATGGGTAACGGATGAGATGATTGCGAAGATGGATGAGAGAAGAAGATGGAAAAATGTAAACACAGAGTTAGGCAAAATGAAGTACAAAGAGTTAAACAATAAATTGAGAAGGGCCACAAATAAAGCAAAAGAAGAATGGTGGAAAACGCAATGCGAGGATATGGAAAGTTTACAGAAGAAGGGTGAAATTGGTGCTCTATACAGCAAGGTTAAGTTATTATCGGGAAGTAAGAAGGCAAGAGCTGTGCTAACAGTTAAAGATAAATGGGGTAAGATAATAGTTGAACCAGGAAAAATCCAAGAGAGATGGAAGGAATATATAGAAACACTGTATGGTAAAGAACTTAGGCCGACAAGGTTAGACATAGAAAAGGAACATGACGTAGAAGAAGATAGCTTAGGTCCAGGCATACTCGACGATGAAATAGAAAGGGCATTAAAGGAGATGAAAGCAAATAAGGCTGTGGGGGTGGACAATATTCCTGTAGAAATGTTGAAATGGTTAGGGAAAGGTGGGAAAAAGGCCATATATGGACTGATTCGTAGTATCTATGAGGAAGGAATCTGGCCGGAAGATTTTGTGAGATCGGTGTTAGTTCCTATTCCAAAAAAGGCAAAGGCTTCGTCATGTGAGGATTACAGAACAATAAGTTTGATATCCCACGCAGCTAAAGTTATTCTCAGGATCATCAACAAAAGGATAGAGAGTAAGGCAAATGATTACTTAGGGGATGATCAGTTTGGGTTCAGGAAAGGAAGAGGTACGCGTGATGCCATTGCAGTAATGAGATCACTAGTCGAGAGGAATATAGAATACAATCAGGACGTTTTTGCCTGTTTTGTAGATTTCGAAAAAGCGTTTGATAGAGTGAATTGGGAAAAATTAATGCGTGTATTGCAGAAAATAGGAATGGATTGGAGGGACAGGAGACTGATCCGCAACCTGTACATGTCTCAGACTGCTCAGGTGCGAGTGGGGAACGGAGAGTCTGGATGGGCAGTGTTAGGAAGAGGTGTAAGGCAGGGTTGCCCATTGTCACCGGTACTGTTCAACGTATATGTAGAGGAAATGATTAAAGAGGCATGGGAAGAACTGGAGGTAGGAATGAAAGTCGGAGGGGAACTCGTAAAATCGGTTAGGTTTGCTGATGACCAAGCATTAGTTGCTCATTCAGCCAAGGGGTTGCAAGCATTGTTGAGTGAATTGGAGGTTCAGTGCGATAAATATGGGATGAGAATCAATATTAATAAAACAAAGGTTATGCGATTTTCCAGAAAGAAAAAGGCTAAGCTAAATATTAAAATAGGCGGGGAAAGAATAGAGCAGGTAGAGCAGTTTACATATCTTGGAAGTGTTTTGGACCAATACGGTCAAAGTGGTAGGGACGTAAGGAGAAGAATTGCGCTAGGCAAGGAGGCTTTCTCAAGGAGGAGGGAGTTGATGACGGGGACGTTGAGTAGGGATGTTAAGACAAGACTCGTAAAAACTCTGATATGGAGCGTAGCTATGTACGGCGCGGAAACGTGGTCGCTGAAGCAGGAGGATAGACGTAGATTGGAGGCTTTTGAAATGTGGGTGTGGAGAAGAATGGAGAAGGTGAAATGGACCGAGAGGAAAACAAATGAGGAAGTACTGGAAATGGTGGGTGAGGAGAGGGGTTTGTTGAGAGAAATCCTATGGAGGCAGGAAAAATGGATGAAAGGCGTATTGAGCGGTAGTGGAATGTTGAAGAGGGTAATAGAGGGGAGAATGTTGGGCAAGCGAGGTAAGGGTAGGAACAGGATAGGGATGTTGGACGGGATGAAGGGAGGAAAGAAGTACACTGAGATGAAGAGGGACCTGATATAGATTAGTTTGCTAGGTGGGTAGTCAAAATGTTTATTTGATAGTTGTGTCCATCCAAAAACCTACCTTAACCGGTAGATTACCTAATAAATTCTTCTCCACTCCCATATTTCAAAATCCTCCAATCTACGTCTATTCTCCTTTTCAGTGACCACGTTTTCGTGCCGTACAGCGCTACGCTCTATATCAAAGTTGTGATGAGTCGTTTTTTAACACCCTTACTCTACCTCGCTGTCATCAACTCCCATCTCCTTGTGAAAGCCTCTCTGCCGCAATTCTTCTCCTTACGTCCCTACTATTTTGACCGTGTTGGTTCAAAACACTTCCAATACACGGAAACTGTTCTACCTGATCTATTTTTTCCCCCTATTTTAATGTTTATCTTGGCTTTTTTCTTTTTTGGAAAATCATATCTTTGTTTTATAAATATTGATTCTCATCCTATATCTATCGCACTGAACCTCCAATTCACTCAGCTATGATTTCAACCCCTTGGCTGACTGAGCAACTAATGCTTGGTGGTTAGCAAACCTAACCGATTTTACGAATTCCCCTCCGACTTTCATTCCTTCCTCCAGTTCTTTCCCTGCCTCTTCCATCGTCTCTTCCACATATACGTTGAACGGCAGCGGTGATAGTGGGCAACCCTGCCTTACACCTCTTCCTTACACGCGAAATATATTCTACCATCTGAAGTTGGAATGAACTTATGAACCTAAACACTGCTGAAACCTCTAGGTCCTGCCTGATTCTGCCCTTGACTCCGAAATTTCTGATAAAGAGAACGTTCATTTTAATTATGCCCATTTACACATCTTAATGTATCGGATAATATGCAATATGTTTTGAAATTTTGAATACTGTAAAATGAATTTTTATCGCCGTCCCTTGAACATAGTTACAATTAATTGTTCACATAGAGGGGGAACTTGGGTAGGGATTTCGACAGATTAGTGTGACGTGGAAGCCATTTTAAGTACATTGAGAAATTTTTAAGGGAGTAGCCAAGCAAGAAAGAGATAAAAATACCCTGATTCGCCTTATTCTGGAATACTCTTCCAAAGTATAGGACCCGTATGATGTGGGAAAAGCATAAAAAGTGCAACTAAAGGCTGGCAGATAGCTAGTCGGTAGTTATTGAAGTACGGACGATGTAATAAACATGTTGGTTATTCTGTAATTTGATAGTTTGCTAAGTAGAAGAAAGAGGAGTAGATTAAAATCGGAATGTATGGAATCACTTAAAAATGACGAAGCGTGGCAAGATTGAAGGAAGAAAGTGCTCGGAAACTTGGTTTTTAAGGCATGTGTGTAAGCAAAGATTGAACTGATTTGAAACGTTTGTTTGGAGAATGGAAAACGCACATTGGAAAGAAAGAGGAATAAAGGAAGAAGACACTTGGGGTAAGCTGCAGTGAGAGAATGTTGTCCGGCGGAAATTCAAAGAAGGTGGAGAAAGCGGATGCGTGAGTTTTGAAGAGTCAATGGAATACTGGCTTTTGTGATAACGGGGAGAAAGTTGAGAAAAAGTGGCGGAGAGAGAAAGAGGAAAGGAATGAATGGAGGCAGAGATTATGTGGGAGTGGAAAAGATAGGTTATTGTGATGTGATATCTTTTGAGTGCTTGCGTAGCGTGTGACAGAAATATGTCACATCCTTTGTGTATAAAAAATCTCTCTTCACCACTAGAATACCATTCAATGAATAACGCTATACGCTATAATAAAGAAGTGGAAGGCGTAGGAAACGTATCTTCTCCGCGGAGTACTCTGTACACCTCGGAAACGAAAACGGAAGCGAAGGTATATGATGAGGACGGTGAAGTTTTTTTCCGGATTGGAAATGGGAAAAGAGAGATTTGGCAGAGGTATCATGTATCCTCTTTCCAATCGCCACGCGACCTTTTATACCCATCCTAATGGGATTTTGGTCCCGGGGGATTAGAGAGGCAGAGTTGGGGGAGAGAACAGCGGGGCACCCAAAAGGTCACACACCAACGATTGAGATCATGGTTTTCCCAAAGTCACCGCTTTGCCCTGAGGCTCCCCTTGAAGTTGATGGGGAGGGGAGGAGGGCACGTCGGCAGCCCCGGCTTCTCATTGTCACGATCACGAGATTCATATCGCTCGTAGGAAGGGAATTCTTCGCCTCGGTTTTCTAGGCCTTACTTTGTTTGACTCGCCATTGTTCCTTTCCACCTGCTTCGCCCATACCCGGAAGATAATCCTCAGACGCGAAACGGATGACTTTCGCTGAACTGAACTGTGACCGAAGGGGAAAAAATGGGACGGTAGTGCTGAATGTACCGGTAGGCCAATCAAGAAAAGGAAAAAAAATGGTTCTCCGAATTTGCGAAGCGAGAATACTTGTTTCTCCCTTGTGCGGCTGCCGGCCATGTTGAAACTTGTTCTGTTTTGCTGTGATAAATTTGGCTAAGAACCTCTGCTGCACTTACATTATCTGCATCTTAACCCTGACGGGGGATTTAGGTCATGAGCTTCGGGCGTAATTTGTAATCAGGAACATTATTTAGGTTTTTCCTTGTTTTCCGGAATTTTTGGGAAATTGGACTTTGTCGTGCTTGTTGAACTTAACCTGTCGTAACTGTGTTGAATTCAGAGAAACTGCTTTAAGCAATATAATCAAGTGACGGCGGTGTATGACAAAATTAAAACAACACGAATGATTGCCTTCGTGGGCCATTTTATTGTCAGTTTAATATTTCTAGTGAACCACAAACTTTTAACAATTATATCTTGGAAAAATATAGCTTTTCCAAATTAAGCAATTTTTCTTCGGATTTCCTCACAATCAAGTATTTGAATTATGAAGCAATTTGAACTGTTTATAATGAGCTACGATGCTCATTTTGAATTTCACATTTTTTTTTGAGATCCTCATCCTGTAATGGAAAAGAAATTAAATAAATTTATATTTTTGTCGCGAGAAAAGCACCAATACACGGTTGGCATAGGACGCCCCACCTCCCTGAGGCCTCCCTATCCCTGACGCCGACGGGATAAGACGATGATCCAGACACCTCGGCAAACTGATCACCTTAAGGGGATAAATCGATGAAGTTCAATCTCGCATGCGGAACGCGCCCGTCGGGTTTTTTAGAGTCAAAAAGCGTGTGGACATTTTGCGGTGGCAACCAGCGTTATTGAGTTAAATTTCGATAACGAATCTAAAGCATTTTTTTTTCGATAACATCGGCCACGATGTTACCGATAAAAAAACTCTATCGGCATAAATTTCATCAATGGGTACTTCTTTAATATTATAACCGACGTGATTGATGTTGTTCAACAACAAATGGCGGGTATCACAACCTGTGCGAGGCCAAAAAAATAAAAATGGCACCCGAATTAATTTATTTTTCTTCCACTGAGGAAGTAGTCTTCCATTATTTATTTTGGGTTGATTAAAAATGGGACGGAAATGAAACCTCGAAATTTTTAATTAAAAATATTGAGCATTTCTTACATTTGCCATTACTCCATTCGAGACTATTTACAAGGCGGCCATTTGGGTTGGATTAATTTGGGACGCAAAATGGAAAAAGGTAATATTAAAAATGCAAATCACTACCGTTGAACCTTATGCAGGATTGTTTGTAACTGATTAAAGTGGAGACAAATGACTATTGTTTGTAGGGAAACTTTTGTTGGCAACGGAACCAAGAAATCTAAATGATATTGGCTTGTTTGGTCAATAGATAACAATTGCTATCGTAAGGTATTTGAAAACTGAAATGGCGTAAATCCATCGGTGTTTATATCTTCAATATTTTATTCTAATAAATGGCTAATCTGCTGGTAATAATTCATGTGATTCTCTATACGCATGAGTGACCTTAAACTATTTTCTTATAGAATTCAATTTTCACGCTTTTAGATCAAGCGGGGTACTTTCGCAGAATATTGAATACTTTCATAAACGATTTGCCCCTTGCTATTTTTTATATGGATATGGAATTTTGTATATCGAATTTTCTGTAGTATCGCGTTTATCTCGACGGTCCAAGGACGCTACAAGACCTTAAGGACAACATCTGGGCAGAAATTGCCAGCATACTATATTTGCTGAAATGGTGGTAAGGGTCATGACAAACGCCAGAAATCGGCTTATTCAGTGTATGGGCAATGGGGGGCGTCACCTACCTGATTTGAGTTTTAAAACTGTGTAAAACAAAACTTTAAATATGTACCTACATTAAAAAATTATAAAAATATTGTTTCATAAAATGGGTTTTATTGGATTTAAAAAAAATGTAAGTTATGTTGCCGCACCCAGTACAAGAGGGATAAAACTTCTTCAATCTACCTTTCAAAATGATATTCCTAAATACATAAAAAATTTCTAGAGACGAGTACACGATTCCCTGGCCGCCGAGAACCCATATTTCGTAGTCTCTTTTGCAAAAAGGAAAACCAGCAAATCCGCGGTTTCCAGCTTTGGTATCACAATACGTTCGGCCTTCTTGGAACTGCAGTCGCACCCATGAAAGCACATTTGGACATCGAAGGCACTAGGTAGGGGAAGAGAAGTATGGCAGGGGTGTCCATTGTCACCTATGCTTTTCCACATATATCTGGTGGAAATGATTAAAGATGCATGGGAAGAACTGGAAATAGAAATTAAAGTGAGTGGGGAATCCATCAATTCAGTTAGGTTTTCGATTAATCAAATTTTAGATTGTTAGACTGTTAAGGGTTCGCAAACACAGCTGGCCGATTCGGAAAGACAGTGCGATAGATATAAGATTAGAATAAATGTAAACAACACACGGTGTTGGGTTATTGAAAGATGAAAACTAATTTGCACGATAAATTAGAAGTTCATAAACTAAAGCAATTAGAATAATTTACGTATTACGGAAGTGTTCTGAAGAAATATGATTAAATCAGAAGGACATAAGAGGATGGATTGCGCTTGGCAAAGAAGCTTTCTCAAGTATGAAGGAATTGATGATAGAAACGTTGACTAAGATAAAGCGATAAGCGGTAGTCCAGGGGTAGAGCGTTGGACTACGGTTGCCCTAAGGATGGCCTGGGTTCGATTCCGGGGCAATACTCTCTGGGCACCCTTAGCTCCACCCAAGTTATGCGTTTCTTCGGGTACCAGATAATCCTGGGAAATAACACACAGCCAGTATTGAGAGAACTCCACCAACCTCTATCACCCCGACCTTCGGGTCGATGGCTGTGTTTATCATTATGTGTGTGAATGTATGAGGATGTTTTATTTATTCAGTTTTTTTAGAAACATCATTTAATTTTGCAAGTGGGATGTCATCCTATATTTCAGTGGCGTTATTATTTTAGTTCTTAACGAAGTACATGCAAAGGTTGATATTTTTTCCGGTACGTCATTATGGCAATAGAACAATTTGGTGGGTGTACTGAAGTAGGCAGGTTCAAATGACGTTAAGTCTCTTCAAAGAAAATTCTGTGTGCTGAGGAAAGGAGCGAAAGTTTTTTGAATTACCCTTGTCATCACATATATAACGTTATATCCTCGTTATCCTAGTTAATTTGGAATAATAATAACGCTAAATAATATCGGTGCTTAGATTAAGGAGACAGTAAGTATGGGGAAGGTAATGCGATGACCATATCTTTTTTGTTTGGTTATATATTCCCCTATGATTTTATGGAGTTGATGCTAATCTTGCGATCGTGACATTGGAAAGAGATGGAGAAATATATTTATTTTTATCTGGGATGTCCTCGCCGTTTAACTGTCCGACATCCTCTCATGTGACCGCGAGAATCCTTAAAAATAATAATTGGAGATTGAGTGGGGTAGATTTGGAGGAGATTTCGATCGAATGTCCACCAACAAAACAAACGACCTTTTCCTCCTTTTTTTTCTTATTTTTTAACCCCTTTTCCCCTCCGCCCTTTTCTGCTCCGAGTCTCCCTCTCCCAACAATAGAGGCATCCTACCCCACACCCCCGCCCTTCACCCACCCCCTGCTCTTCATGTATATTGCCCGTGTCAAAACCCTATAAGGTTTCTCTTGACTTGATGTATCAAAAAAATGACTTGTGAGATTTACGCGTTGAGGTTTAATGAAGGTGAAGTGGGTATTTTTGCGATTTTCCGATCGTGTGATTTCGCTCGATGGGAACAAATAATGATAGTATTTTTTTATTTTCGAAATTCGACGGCCCTAGCATACGACTGTTAATTTATTTTTAAATCTCCATTGGGAATAACGCATTCGCCAGATTAGATTGTGCGCACCAGGAAATGGCGATCTGTTATACAGATACAACCTATAGAGCACAACCGTAAATATCATTAAGAGCTATCAATCCGATGATTGGGTTGTAGTGGCTCTCCAATCAACATCCAGTACCCTGTAAAACTGCTAATTCCCTCATAGTTCCAGGCCCAGGTATTTTTCATTACTTGCCTACTATAATTCACCCATGGCCTTCCTCTTTAATTCTTCCATTCAGTACTTCTTCAATTAACCATTTCCTATATTTTTGTTCACTCTATAAACTGTACTCAGTAAACTAGCATGCCTCAGGATGTGTCAAATTAATTTCGGTGTCTTCTTTTCGTAAATATCCTTAATACGATTCTTTCTCCGCACACATTCTAATAATTATCTTCAGTTTTACTCTATCAATGTTATTTACATCATTCTTCTGTATCACTGAAAATCAAACTCCTTGAATCTATTTTTCTCCACTGACTCTTTTACTCAAATCTCTCATCAGTACAAAATGGCTATTCTTATTGATGATGGGAGATTTGATATATATATATTTCTACATATATTAGGTTATGCTATTTTCCAGAAAGAAAAGGCTAAGCTAAACATTAAAATAGGAGGGGAAAAAATAGAGCAGGTAGAACAGTTTACCTATCTCGGAAGTGTTTTGGACCAATGCGGTCAAAGTAGTATGGACGTAAGGAGAAGAATTGCGCTAGGCAAGGAGGATTTCTCAAGGAGGAGGAAGTTGATGACGGGGACGTTGTGTAAGGATGTTAAAAAAAGACTCGTAAAAACTCTGATTAGGAGCGTAGCTATGTACGGCGCAGAAACGTGGTCACTGAAGCAGGAGGATAGACGCAGATTGGAGGCTTTTGAAATGTGGGTGTGGAGAAGAATGGAGAAGGTGAAATGGACCGAAAGGAAAACAAATGTGGAAGTACTGGAGATAGTGGGTGAGGAGAGGGGTTTGTTGAGAGAAATCCTATGGAGGCAGGAAAAATGGATGAAAGGCGTATTGAGCGGCAATAGTGGGATGTTGAAGAAGGTAATAGAGGGGAGAATGTTGGGCAAGCGAGGAAAGGGCAGGAACAGGATAGGGATGTTGGACGGGATGAAGGGAGGAAAGAAGTACACCGAGATGAAGAGGGACCTGATGTAGAGTAGGTTGCTGGATTGGGTTTCGTTTGGAGTTACAAAATGTTTATTTGATAGTTGTGTCCATCCAAAAACCTACCTTAACCGGTAGATTACCTAATAAATAAATATGCATTGGTATCCTATTAATACAATGTCTGTAAATTAAGTATTGAGAAGGATAACGTAGCGTTCGATCTGGCGACACTGGAGGCGGTGGGTTTGCAGGGGTGGCAGGGGAACATGTGATCCGCCTTCAGAAGCGATATTTTTTGTGAAACAGTTTTTTCTATTGTGTTCTAAAAATGAGTGAAATCAATTTCGAGCTGCGGCCTCATCGATCAGGTTTTGCTTCAGGCTTGGGCACAGGGCAACGGAAACTCTTGCTAAACTTCAGCAGGCCTATGGAGATAGTGTTTTTTGTCAAGAGCCCAGGTTTTTCGGTGGTTTAAGGCATTTTTAGAAGGAAGAAAGTCGATTGAAGAGGAACCACGAAGCGGAAGGCCTTCATCTTCAAGAACCGACGAAAATATCCACAGAATCTGGGATCTTGTGCGTTCAGATCGTCGTCGGTTGACAGAATGATCGGGAAGAGTTGAATTTGACTCACACCATCGTTCATTAGATTTTGACCAATGAATAGGGGATGAGACATCTGCGCAAAAATGGTCCAAAAAAAACCTTTCGCAAGACCAAAAGGATATCAGGAGGGAAAGGGGTCTTGGATTCGATTAAATAGTATCCCATTTTCTGGAACTGTCATTACTGGTGAAGTCTTGGGTGTTTGAGTACGACCCAGAAACCAAGCGCCAGAGCATGGAGTGGTACACTTCAACCTCTCCAAGGCCCATAAAAGAAATAATGAGGAAGTCGAAGATGAAATGCATGCTGATTTTTTTCGATATGCACGGAATCGTCCTCAAAAGAGTTTGCACCTCAAGACCTCTAGGTGTTGCATCACGATAATGCTCCTTGTCACACAGCAGTTTCAAGAGACGAGTTTTGGCCAGTAAAAAATATTCGTGTGGCTCATCAGCCTCCATATTCGCCTGAATTGAGTCCTTGTGACTTTTTTCTCTTTCCGTAGCTGAAAAAATACCTCAAGGGAACCCAATTGTTAGACAGTCGAAAACATTCAAACCACTGTAACCGACCAGCTGAAGGGTATTCCAGTATCGGCGTTCCTGCATTGCTATGAGGAGTGGAAGAACCGTCTCCGATGTTGTGTGGCTTCAGAAGGAAGTTATTTTGCGGGTGATAATATAAAATTGTAATTCCAGTTGAATAAAAAAAATGAAAAATCAGTCTCATTATTTGATTTACAGACCTCGTACAATGTAGTAGTTCTTTTTTCAGTTCCGAAATCCTTCATTCTTTACCTCTATAAAAATCAGGTTAATACTGTGCAAATGAAAAACAAGAGGAAAATAGGAACCAAAATGAACAAAAAGTAGGAACATACGCAACATCACGCCCGGACTGTTTAACGGTTATCTACGATGATTGGCTATAAAAGGAGTCAAGTTGAACGGAAAATAAATTAATATTCTCCCGTTCGCAGATAACGTCGCTGTAGTGGCGATAATGCGAGAATACCTGCAAACATTTCAGAGCGCTATGGGTAAGTACTTCGGAAAAGTAATATGAGCATCAATAGGAAGAGAACTAAAATCCTTGTGTCTAGAATAGAGCAACTGAAGGCAGAGATCACAAATCGAGGAGGGAAATCAGAGAAAGTGGAATTCTTCACCTATTTCACCTGCAGTATAACATGAAATGGAATAAATTTGACCAACATCAAGTGAAGAATAGTTCAAGTCTAGTCAGTGTTCATGAAGAAAAGGCAATTAATATGTTCAGGGAACTTGAGGTTGCAAACATCAAAGTTAGTTCGTATAGAGTATGGCACTCTACGGATCAGAAACATGGAGCATTGGAAAATTACAAGAGCGAAGAATAGAAGCCTTTGAATCATGGAGCTGAATAGGAGAGTTTGGAAGATTAAGTGAACCGACAAATTGAGGAACGAGAAATTTTGTAAATGAACCGAATAGGTGAAGACAATGTGGAGATAAATCTACGGCAAAGAAAAACTGGATGAATTGGGCACTTCTTGAGGCACATTGGATTAGTTAGATACATTAAAGAAGGGAAAATTGAAAGGAAAATCGAGAGACCGGATAATTGAAGACCGAGAGACAAGTACATTGGACAAATTAAGAAGGATGGAAAATGGAGGTTTCCGGGAGTGAGGGAACGAACATTGAATAGAGAATAATTTTAGTTCCCAGTAAACTAATCTTGGTAGGATTGAAATACTGATGACGATATGTTTCCTTTTGACGAGAAAGTTTATATGCATAGAGTGTACGTAAATTTTTTTCGAAACCGCATATTTATTCAGCTAGGTGACATCCCCATCTCGTCGCACTCGATCGAGGAATTTCATTGCCCTTTGAATGGATAAGAGGATAGTATCTATAAATATCGATAAAGGCGTTCGATAGGGGTGGGGCTGGGTACATGAGGGAGGATGAAACTCCTTGCTAGGGTCTCCCACTTTGGGAACACCCCCACCACCCTAAACCAACGGTCGCTGGAAAAAGATGGGGTGAGAGGGAGAGATAAAAAAAAATATTATCCGAACGACCAAAAAAATGCGGGAGTTATAAAAAAAGAAATATCTGTGCGGAAAAAATATGTGCACGAGGAAGGAAGGAAGGAAGGAAAGAAGGATGAGAAAGGATTCGCAAAGGGCGCACTTTATCCTCGGGAGGGATCGTGTCGTTTCCATATACTTTATTTTGTTTTATTTATATATTTTAGTGTTTGCCTTGAATACTTACTGGTCGGCGATATTCGTTCGTGTGAGCGTCGATGGAAAGCGTTTTCCGTGAGCAATTCTTGGCTAAGGAATTATGGCCGAATATTTCGAGTGCAGTGCAATCCAGCGTTTATGTACGGAATCCCACGACACGCAGTGGAGATTGCTCGACCCAGTCTCGTAAAAACCTCGGCATACCTCCTTGAAGATACGAGTCAATTCACGTTTGCTTGAGTGAGCGTTTTTCTTGTGTGCCGTTTTTCGCTTAGGCCTAGCAAATGTGAGAACCACGTCTTATCTTAACATAAAGTCGGTTCTGGTTCTGGCTACGTGTTATATGTAAATGTTAAACTTAAATTATGTGTGATATATACACACAAATGTGTATAGCATTATGATTAGCAATAATATCGTTAATCTATCAGTTCAGATTTTCGCTGGATTCATCCAACGCTACAACAAGCTCCTCTTCAATTCCGCATACTTTCTTCCTCCCTTCATTCCATTCAGTATCCCCTTCCTCGGTTGACTAACATTCTACCCCCTATCACAGTCTTTGAATTAGGATGATAGGCGTAGATTCGAGGCTTTTGAAATGTGGATGTGGAGTAAAATGGAAAAGTTGAGTGATGAATTAAAAACAAACGAAGTGCTAGGTGTGTTGGGGAGGGAGAGGGTATTGTTGTGAGAAATCTAAAGGAGGAGAAAATATGAATGCGAGGTATTTTGATGCATTTATTATATTTTGAATGAGTATATTGTGAGTGTTAAATTATTATATATACATAATACGTGGGTGCTCTGAAAAGTTTCCGACTTTTCTGCCGAAAATTTCAGGAATAATGTCTTGTATCTTTGTTAGGTCGGAAACTTTTCAGACGATCTTTGTGTGAGAAAAAAAATATATTAAAGCATCCACCCGGCATGTGGAAAGATCCGGTGTTCAAGCTCGGGTCAAGGAAATATTTTTACGCTTGTGATCTGCTCAATTCCGCCTTCCTCACCTCTCTTGTGCTTGTCCTTTATGTGTGTTCCTATCCCCTTTCCTTATATCTATTTCCATGTGAATGAAAAAATATATATATATATATATTTATCAGGGTCGTGGTGGTCTAGTGGGTAGAGCGTTAGACTACTGACCGGAGGGTCCCGGGTTCGATTCCCGGGCAAGGCACTCTGGGCACCTGCAGCTCCACCCAAGCAGTTGATTTTTCGGGTATCAGATCTTCCTGGGAAACCATAATCGGCACAGGGAAAGGAACTGGCACTCCTACCCTGATGTGTGATTATTCACACTCTGTGAGCTCTACCATCACCTACTAAACCAACCTTCGGGTTGATTACTGTGTATATATATATATATATATATAATATATATATATTATATATATATATATAATATATATATATATATATATATATATATATATATATATAGATATGACTGTCAATCATATCTTATCTTCCGGAGGTCGAGTCCGTCGAAATTATCAAGATATTTTTGTGAGTGTTCTTTTTATGTGTTCTCGTGCTGTGTGTTACTGTCTAAGTTTTTTATTCAACACTTCCGTGTTACTTCGAAGAAATCATCTATCTATATATATATATATATATATATATATAGAGATGATTTCTTATATATATATATATCGTATGTATATTATACGATATAAAGCGGAATTGGAGCGTGACTGAACGTTGTGCCCGAATTCAGGTTGTGGTAGCTAAATTAATGTCAGTATTGTTTTATACGTAGACTGTGTCTATGCCAAACCGACATTAACTAATCGAATACCAAGGTGTGTATATTTACACTCATATCCTTGCATACATGCTTTTCTTCATACACTCACACATATAAAAGGAAAATACAGTAAAAAACTGAAAAGTAAATTTCGTTTTAAAAGCTTGACTCAAAAATTTGATACCATTTTCTGCCCGCAGTTGAAGATATAATTAATTCAATTCTTCTAAATGCAAAATGTCCATTACAAAATTAGGTCGACGCATGTTTTGAATGCATTTATAAAATCTCATAAATTTGTTCATCTTCTAATTTTGCTAAATTCTGAAATATACATTGCATTCAAGTGAACGTTTTATGTTTTGGTTGCTAGCCAAGTTCAAGGAAGAATTATGAAAAACGGTACCTTGCTCAGGAAACCCATTTTTTTAAATATCCAAATCGATAAAAATTTGGATATGCTAATTTGAAATTTTCAAAAGCATCTGGAGTCAGTCGACCTACGGCCGGAATCGGAACCTTAAACTTTAATAAATAATTAAAAGTAAATTTCCGCGCCCGTAGTGATTCATGGAACGTGGAGTTGAATACTTAGTAGAGTTCCTGTTTTCATTAAAACTTTTCTTGAATCCTTTGAATCCGCGCTTATTTTGGAAACAATTTAAATTCGTTTGAAACGAATTAACATTAAAATTACGGTTGGAATTGGGAACGGGTTAAGTAAAAGTGAGTGTAGGTTCAAAGTTTGTAATTAATTCGGGATTATCTCATCCAGGTAAAGGTAACGGAGGTTAGGCTAATAAAAAAAACTCTTAATAACTGATGAAACGAAACCAACCTATGAGTTCTTTTCCTCGTGTGCTCACATTAAAGACCCTAGACATTAGTTCGCCAAATCTATTCGTAACTTATAAACCTTGTGTAGTTGATCCAGTATCTTGAAATTTTATGTAGTTTACTAATGGATAATCGTACATGTATGCTGAGACTAAATCTCTTTCAATGCGTCCGATTTTTACGGTTTCATTAAAATGTTTAACATGTTTACGTGATGCCTTCACTTTCAAAGGTGACTCATTTTTTTCTTGCAAAATATTTTATCGAGAAAGTTTTAACTTTTACCCGGATCTCAATATAATCCTTGTGCATTTATATTTATAAGGTAATCTACCGGTGAAGGTAGGTTTTTTGATGGACACGACTATCACATAATTAACTTGCGACTCCAAACAAAACACAATCCAGCAACCTTATCTACATCAGGTCCCTCTTCATCTCTGTGTACTTCTTTCCTCCCTTCATCCCGTCCAACATCCCTATCCTGTTCCTGCCCTTTCCTCGTTTGCCCAACATTCTCCCCTCTATTACCGTCTTCAACATCCCACTGCCCCTCAATACACCTTTCATCCATTTTTCCTGCCTCCATACGATTTCTATCAACAAACCCTTCCCTCACACACCATCTCCATTACTTCCTCATTTGTTTTCCTTTCGGTCCATGTCACCTTCTCCATTCTTCTCCACACCCACATTTCAAAAGCCTCCAATCTACGTCTATCCTCCTGCTTCAGCGACCACGTTTCCGCGCCGTACATAGCTACGCTCCATATCAGAGTTTTTACGTGTTTTGTCTTAACCTCCCTACACAACGTCCCCGTCATCAACTCCCTCCTCCTTGAGAAAGCCTCCTTGCCTAGCGCAATTCTTTTCCTCACGTCCCTACTACTTTGACCGTATTGGTCCAAAACACTTCTGAGATATATAAACTGTTCTACCTGCTCTATTTTTCCCCTCATATTTTAATGTTTAGCTTAGCCCATTTCTTTCTGGAAAATCGCATAACCTTTGTTTTATTAATATTGATTCTCATGAGTATGCCTGGACCTAAGCTATCTTATTCTACGTCATGTTCCTTTTCTATGTCTAACCTTGTTGGCCTAAGTTCTTTAATATATATGCACACACTCATACACTTGTATTTGCCGCCCTTGTAGCGGCGGGGTAACTTTCTCACCTGCCAACCATGGGGTGGCGGGTTTGATTCCCATCTAGGTGGGTTTTTCTCTAACTAAGGCTTGGATGTTTGTAATTATCTTCACTGTAATGCGTAAGGGTTAAGTGGAAGTGTGGACTAAGATGTTTCAATTTCTTCTCAATGAAGTCGTTAAATAAATAAATGAAATATGTATATATCGATATTCGATAAACTGTTATTTCCGTTCACAAAAAAGTATTCCCATCTGCGATGAAGTGACTTTTCGTATAGGAAGGAAATCCGACTGCCATCAATTTTTTTGATGAGATTCATTGTTAGATCTTCTTATTTGTTGCTTATTTGTGTGCTTTATTAATTTTTCGTCACCTACAGCTACATTTTCCATTCCTGGCACCTTAGGTGAAGTGGGCGTTTGGTTCGGAGTCCATTACTTTTTTGATATTTGCTCTCCTTGTATACGATTGATCGATCGAGGTATCACCATTTGAAGTCGGAACGGAAGCGCCCCCCTCTCCCCCAAGTATGTTCCCTGTCCGACAAGAGAATATCGGAATGCGACGTGTGACGTAATGCGACCAGATGCTCAACAATACCTGCGACGATCGTCATTTTTTTCCGATAGAATTCCTTCCTCCTCCCTTCTATTCCTTTCCCAGCAATCTCTCATATGTCATCATCTTCGCCTGGCGCTCGTCACCATGACGACGGCGTCCAATCAAGAGATGGCAGAGATAAAAGCTTGATGGGGGAATGTACGAAACCACTCTGGGGAATCTTCATTGGATATCGAAAATTTTTCTCCAAGCGAATGACTGTAGCATCGCAAATTGATGTTCATTGCTCACCCCTCTCTGCTCTTTCCCATCCCCCTCCCCCCCCACCTCCTCCAATACCACCGGACTCTGAAGCCAAACAGGCTAGCTATTACGCCTTAAAATAGAGTGACACACTTCAGTGAGAATAAAAATCTAGGAGTGCATAGATTATTCAATTACTGCAATGTTTGAACTCGGTGATAAGGAATTAATTGCCTAAAACTTTGACGTAATGAAACTAGTGTTATGCCTTTTAAAAATAGTAGATTTTGGGGCACCCCTAATGA
This sequence comes from Hetaerina titia, assembly GCA_037158775.1. NCBI lineage: Eukaryota > Metazoa > Arthropoda > Insecta > Odonata > Calopterygidae > Hetaerina > Hetaerina titia. The sequence goes on from CM073777.1 coordinate 39,111,290, forward strand.
CTGTTATCTTCTGCTTATCACAAAAAGTTCCTATAGCCCTGCGAGATTTTATTCCTCAGCTCCTCATACTTCTCTGCTACTTGTAAATAATGCTTTACAAGGCACTGCTCGGGCGGGTGACGGGGTCACACCAGTCATTGAACATTCAAGTTTAAGTTTTTCTCTATCGTCAGTAATCACTAAATTTGTAAAATGATTCAAGAAATGCAGATGGGCATAACTATAGATGCATGCACTACGTTATTTAAAGTTCCAAATACCTCTATGCAAATGAGAGGAGCTGCTAGTTGATATCCTTGCCTTCATGCTGTCCAAAAGCGTATTCTCTTCCATTCTTCTGCGTTTACCCAACATCTCCCTAATTTAGCTGTACTTAATTCCTATGAATATTTCCTGCACCCATACTCTCTGCCTTCTTCGGATTTCCTCTATCTTGGGCAACGCAATTTTGAAAAATCGTTTATTCTTAACTTTCTCTATTCCTTTCCATGTCGACTACTCAGGAGTCTGTCATTTAACGCTCGCTCTCTTGTATCAAATACGACGTTTCTTGTCCATGACAGAGATTCGCTCCTCATTATAACAATAATTACTAATATATTCTTTCATTTCTTTGCAGGTAAGCTATGAGAGCTGCATCGCGAAAGGTCCCTTATATTGGTGAGATGTCGGTAATGGATGCAAGGCATTAAGGAAGGTAAACTTTTCCAGGATAAGAATTCTCTACGTTTCAGTAGAATTGAAATGTAAGATAAACAGTTCCAGGGTTGAAATAGCCTAATGTTTTCTAATTCATTCCTTGTTAGTGATGTTATTACATTACCTGAGGCCATATTCGGCTTTTTTAACCCCTCCTTATTTCATAAGTATCAATAATATGTGAATCTTACATTCCCCCAATTTCCTTAATTATCTTTAATTATTAGGCGCTGTTAATGACAACAGACGCTATCGTACTGGTACAGAGAAACTAAACAAGCATCTCGGAAACCTCCGGAAAGTTCCGAAGGCAGAAGAATGCTTCCACAGTGTTGTCTGCTCTCCCTGGCATCGTTTTAGGCGCATCAAAAACCGATCATACCAATCTTTGGTATGGTCGGTTTGGTACGATAGGCGAGACTTAGTGGTTTAATTCTGAAACTCTTTTAGGACAATCAGCTGATAGAGTACCACCCTGTGATGATATATATTTTATTTATTTATGTAGCGAATTTATTGGGGAAAATTGAGACATCATAGTCCTATCTTCCACCTAACCTTTATACATTACAATAAAGACAATGACAAACATCCATGCCCTAGGTGGCGGAACTAGAACCTGCAACCTCTGGATTGACAGGCGAAGGCGTTACTCACCTTCACTGGGGCCGGCTATACTTCCATGCCAGATTTCACTCACAGTGGAATATTTTTATTTGAATCGACAAACTATCCACACAAACGGTATGTGGTATCTTTGAATGACCAAACGTGATAAATATGGGAAAGGGGTAATTATGAGCGGATGACAACCGTGTCCCTTATTCCCCTCTGTTCTTCGATGTGTTTCGATTAGGGATGAAATAAGATTTTTTAGCGGTGACTTACCGGAAAGCTGGAATTCTTGATGTAGGATAAGAATTTGTAAGATATTACTCTGGATTTAGTTTCTCTCTCCTTTGTGCAGTAGTTGTCTTCTGGATGCTTAATTATGATGGTGGAAGCGTGTGCACCATTGAGATATCGGCGAGTGCTGACACGTGGCACATCTTCCTTATTGAACATAGATTACAATCTTTCCCGACTTCCTGCCGGGAGAAGTGGTTTTTTTACGCTGGGTGTACTGAACGCTGGAACACGTTTTAAGAAACATTATTTTGCATTCGGTCATGGTCCGTCGTTGGGTCTGGGTGGAATGAAGTGTCTCGTGTCAATTCTAGATGGTGACACTGGCGAGCTGAAGTATCTCCATCTATCTCTAAAATTAGTTATTACTTCGAGGTTTTTAGAACGGCGTACCATGATTTAAACGGTGTTGCCCTCGCCTGGTCTGAACGGTTTTTCTGTGTCGGCGATCGCCCCTCATAAAAAGCCACCCTCCTTCCCCAATGAATTATTCCCGAACATTAATCGCATCCTGGCCCACACAAACATGCATGCGATTCGTATCTCGCTTTCAATTGAAATACATCTTCCTGCCACCCTAATCATTTAGACGATCCCCCCCTTTGCTATCTCCCTTTCTCTCAGGGATGTGTGTTTGTAAGGGTTCGGTTTAGGGATGGAGAGGAAAAGGTTTGGTAAGTGGGGGTGGGGGGTGGAGAGGAAGGATTTCCACCCGTGTTGTAGTGGCTCCCGAGTGGGGTTCCGGGACATTTAAGGGGGTGGTGGAGCAAAAGGGTTCATGGCAAATCCCACCCTTCGTGCCCTGAAACTCTCCACCCCTCTTCCCTTCTCTTCAAATGGAGAGCTGCACACAAAGGACTTCCGGGATCGTAAAAAAAGGAAGGGGGAATAATAGTACATGCGGATGACATGGGTACCTACTCAAGGACGGATTTACAGTACCTCTTCTCGCACACACAAGTTCGACGACCGGCGGAGAGAAGGCCCTACAGAGATGCTGCGATCTCAATAAGGGTAACGACGAGAGGGATCGCAAACGAGGAAGATGAGAATCACGTCGCATCCGTGCGTACTAAATCACCCGAGGTGATCCTCAAGGATGAACTCACTTTTTATGACGCGATTCGTCTAGACGAGATATCGAGGGAAAAATATCACCGCAAGTATAAGCGTTTCGTGCATACATACATGAGTGGTACCCTGCAAGTCACCGCTAGGGTTTGTGACACCGCTAGGGTTATTCACACCAGACTATTTTTACACTAAATACTTCCCTCCCCCTAGCGCGGTCATACTATATTATTCTGATCCCTTATGATGCGTGGAAAAAACATCTTAAATCTATATATCTGTTCTACCCTTAATCTCTTTCATTTTATTTACATGATCTCTTCTCGTTGTGCGATGGGGCTAATAGTACAATTTACAACATTGTCACTAACGACATATTCTTCCAATTAATGCAAGAGATTAGTAATCTGTAATGCAACATTCGCCTTTGAGTGATTCCTAATCTAGCTCCTCTACGCTGGATGCGATCAAATTCGGAAGTCAATCCAACTTTATGAGGATCCCATATACTAGCAGCATATTCTAAATGAAGCTCAACCAGCAAGATATGACATTCTCTTAAACCACCTCGTCACGTTTCCCTAGTACTTTTATAATAAATCCTAATTTTTGTTAGTTTTTCCACTACTGCCCCGAACATTTTTCGCCCAGGAGAGGTCGTGAGTGAGGGTAACGCTGTTTCAAGCCGTATCAAACAAAAATATGACCAGCAGTACCAAAACCATGCAGGGTTAAATGAAAGCTGTGCGGATATCTTCCCAAAAACTTTACAGACGAAACAATTACACCGCGGTGCCGCAAATTGGTTTTCATTTTCCATTAGACAATCGTAAACCACACCAAAAAATTCGTTCATGGAGTTGCAGTTTTTTTCCTTTTGTCTGTGCGATGTAAATATTTCTCCAAAAACGAAATTAATATTGTCTTTTGAGCTCATTCTTTCCGAGAAAGAAGAGAAAAGGTGGATTAAGGAAAGAAGGGAAAGTTATTGAGACGTTGGCGGTTGTGGGTTAGGCACGGTAGATAAAATAACGTATGTATGCTTTTGAACATCATAAAGGCAGGTAGTAGTTAACGAAGAAGTGAAAAAAACAATTAATACTGGGTAAAAAAGGAAGTTTTCGAGATGCATAGATGATATTAGTCATTTGGAACTGTCCAACATCTGCCTTTAAATTGATAAGACGGTTTTTAACAGTTTATGATCATAACCCCAATCCAATTAGTGTATACAGCAGAAAATTAATTTGTTTTTTTTTTGTTTGGCGAAAGATCACGCTTAGATGGTACGGCGTAGGGTCTTCTAATTTTTTGCATAAAAAGCGTAAAAAATAGTCAAAGTAAGATAGGTTAATTCCGATTTGGATACGCTTTTCTGGAAAATTTTTAGACAGAAAAAAATGTATTTTTAAATGTTTTTTTTCACACAAATATGGAAGCACATGACTCATCAGAATTAAGATTTTGATTCCTTCACTTCACTGAGGAGCGAAAATTAAACTATCGCATCCCGTGTCTAGTTTTTGTATAATTTACAAACGTATCTGTGTACATTATGATGATGACTCATCGTATCTGTATGATGATTTATCCCGACAGCTGAGCAGACGTTTCGTGCATTGTAAACCACTGCTGAAAAGTTTGATAGTCTTGTATTATAATCTTCGAAATTTTACTTTAAGTATGCGTCATTAGTTTCGATTAATTACTGCTGTGAAATTCGATAGTGTCGAATTATTCCTTTAAGAGATAACTACTAAAGTGCATCGTAATGTTTTTCGAGTTCATTGACCATTATTTGCCTTTCTAAATCAAACGCATTTGTCCAAGCATCTGCAAAATCGCGAACTAACAGACGACACCGTGACGGAGAAACAGCCCAAGTACATAAAAAGCCTTATGATATGAATTAAATCTATTTACAGCTACAATATGTTCGTCTGAATTGGTTCGCCGAACCCGGGTGTAGCTCATGGTACAATATAAAAGTTTTTGGACGATCTCTTAACAACTTTTATTGACTACGTGTCACTAGAACTTCCTGTTGTATGCCGTGTATTGTTGGTTAGGGGAGTAGAGTGACAGCTGGGGTAATTTGCCATTGCCATTAGGGGTATAGGTGGGTAATTCTGTCGGGGTAAGATTTTCAATAAAAAAGGGGAAGGGTGGAGAGAGACCCGGCGTCTGAATAAGGATACCCTTGACAAACGTCACCATGGGGTCACGAAATCTAACGTCCCATTTGACGGTCGCGATACTCCTCTTGAAGTGCTCTCCACAAAGCACCCCAAGTAGGGATCGGGAATCGACTGAAAAACTCAGCCACCTCCGAGGTTCAAACCCGGGCTCCAGGGGGCTGGAAGTCATGGGCACTCCAATTTCCGCATATTATTTCTTTTTCCTTTTCTTCGCAACTTTTTTTCTGGCTTCATGCTATGTAAAAAACCTATATCTTCCTCCCCCTACCCGCTTGCAGAACGTTAAGATAGGAATGTTGGAATAAATGGAAGGCTAACCAAGTGGAGAGACAAAGAAGCGTATCGTTGTGCTGTTTGTGTCAATACAAAACCTACCTTCAAAGTCAGAGTAATTAATTTTGATGCTGTAGTTTAATGAACAAGGAGAAATTTCCTCTATTTTTGGGACCGTGAAATTAGTCTGTGCATAATTGTGAAGTGACGGCGTGCTAGAACCCTATCATACATTTTTCTTTGATGTGTATGCGTCAAAAAATATTTTGAACAAACTGAGTTGGAGATAATTCGGTATATGATGCGATGTGTCCGCTGACCGCATAAACCCTTTAGCGTCCCTTAGTTTGGACGCTATGCTAGGTACGCTGTCCTAGCACTAGTGATTGTATTTTTTTCTAGCATGTTTCAACCTGCGTTCACTTTTTAATCTTTAAACCTTTCCTGCTCACCGTGACATCCCATCGTTTGTCACTCCGGACAGGGCGATAGGAACACTCAGTTGGGCCGTTATAAACAGACTTGAACTTGTTAGCACTGCGATATTTATATTTTATCATTTTACTGCGGTAATAAAAACCTTCTTTTGCCTGGATATTTTGTGACGGTAGCGGAATGGAGAAATGGAAAGTGGAGTGACAGGCGAGTAAGACAGTGTAAGACGAGTGATATCCGTGTTCTGTCGCTCGTGCTTCTCAAACATATGCCTACACATGAAAGGAAGCCTGGGGAGGCATCGGGATGGGGCGTGTAAGGTGGCGGCGAACGAATGAAGTATAGGAGAGATAGAGGATAGAGACTTTCAATTATGAAATAGTTTTAAAAACTATTTTGAAGCGGAAAGGTTAAAGATATTCATGGAAATCTGGTTGCAAATCCTGCTCCGTGAATGAACGTAGCACGTGGATGGGGAGACTGAGAGTGACGCTGTCAATTATTTACTATTATTATTGGAATTATGCAGTTTAAACTAGATATTAAATGGACACAGACTATACAAGGATACGTTTCTTTGCCTCTCCTACCCAAACACAACCTGACATACAACACTACAATATGCCTCTCTTATATTCCGAATACTTCCTTCCTTCATTCATTCCGTCCAACTTCCACATAGTATTCTCACCCCTTCATCGCTTGTCTAATATTTTCTCCTCTATCACGACGTTTTTCAAGCGGCGAATAGATCAAGGAAAGAAGACGTCTATGAAGAAGATGCAATTAGTATGTTCTAAGAAACTGCGGTTGCAAACATGGAAGCAATATCGTCTAAACGTTCGATTGGAGCATGAGATTCTACCGATCAGAAACATGGAGCATTGGAAAATGGGCCTTTGAAGAATCTAAGCCTGTGAAACACGGTGATAAAGAAAATTGTGAAGAATAAATGGATGGATAAGGTGAGGAACGAGGAGGTTAATTGAAGCGCAGAAGAGGAAATGGCCATCTGGAGCCTATGGGAATGAAGAAATATGGATGGATTGGACACACCCTCTGGCACAATTGATTAGTTAGGAATATATTAGAAAGGTAAATGAAAGGGAATATCTGGCGAGAAACACCTAGACACGAGCACGTAGGACAAATTAAGAAGAACGTAAAACAAAGTTGGGAGCGAAAAGGAATAAACCCTGGACAAGGAAGAATGGACAGTAAACCAATTTTATCGTTGAAATAAATACTACTGATGATGATGGAACCAATTATCAAGTTTGAATTCCGTGCAAGTGAAAATAAATAGAAACCATTCACACAGCACATGATATTAGCATCGAAATGTTATGAAAATTAAACACGCCAGTGGAAATGAATAGACCAAAGTTGTTTCCGCCTACCGCGTGCAAAGTATTTTTTTTATAAAGATCACGCATTCTACTCGGGACGTTTTTTTTCCCCTTCTTCCCACGAATGCCACATCATTGGCACACATGCATTAGCGGCTTTGCGCTAATCGAGGGTATTTTTGTAAACAGACAATTTCTCCTCCTCTCTCTCTCTCTCTCATTCGTGAATCACCAATCAACAGCGAATGGGATATGGGAAGGGGAGAGGGAGGGTGAGCTGGTCGAGGTATGCACCCTAAGCGTATATTCGCTTCCGTTCGTTAATGAACGCTTGGAAATCGACGAATCACGTTCACTGGGAAAATCACGCCACCTACGTACCGAACACGCATTGCATTGGCGACACTACTCAATAACCCTCCCCTCCAGCCCACACTCAATCACGCGTACCGCACACCCACCCCATCCCCCCGTTAGCGTCTCTTCCCCCTCCTACTTCAAACGCCACCCGTTTCTAAGAATTTCCCGCCTCCCCTCGTGTTCCTTTGGCGAACAAGGAAGGGCGTCATGGCCTCGATGAATTGTGAACTTTTGTGGCTCGAAATTGATACTCACGGGAATGGAAAGGTGACAAAGGTATTGAATTGAGAATTTGTTGTTCGCGAGATTGGAATAATATAATATGATTGGGTTGTAGACGTTTCCATACGTTGTAATACTTACTGTTATTCGTTTAGTTGCACAAAAAGTTTAGTTTGGTTTTTTAAAAATGACAACTGATTATTAATGTCTGTATCAAATAGAGAATGTTGTTTAGACAAGTTACGCTATTATTATAAATACAAGTTAATTTTTATGCCAACTATTTTGGGCCACGTCTCAATGTATGATTGCATAAGCATATTTTATGAATAATATGTATATGTGGTGCGTCTGGAAAAATGCATTGATCATAAGGGAAAATAAAAACTTGAAGACTTCGGCCTCCTCTCCGTTGTAATAATAATTCATATTCTACACTTGAACATTCAATTTTCAAGTTTGAAGTGGACACATTGAAAAACGAGACATTTATTTGCTTATTTATTTACAACCTGACATCCAATGCTACAATAAACCCCTCAGATTCGCACACATCCCTTCATTCAACAACATGACTATCTTTTCCTCCCCCTTACTCGTTTGCCTAACATTCTCCCCTCTATTACCTTCTCTGATATCCCACTGCCGCTCAATACACCTTTCATCCATTTTTCCTGCCTCCATAGGATTTCACTCAACAAACCCCTCTCCTCACCCGCCATCTCCAGTACTTCCTCATTTGTTTTCCTTTCGGTCCATTTCACCTTCTCCATTCTTCTCCACACCCACATTTCAAAAGCCTCCAATCTACGTCTATCCTCCAGCTTCAGCGACCACCTTTCCGGGCTGTACGCCTACGCTCCATATAAGAATTTTTACGAGTCTTTTCTTAACCTCCCTACTCAACGTCCCCGTCATCAACTCCCTCCTCCTTGAGAAAGCCTCCTTGCCTAGCGCAATTCTTCTCCTTACGTCCCTACTACTTTGACCGCGTTGGTCCAAAATACTTCCGAGATACGTAAACTGTTCTACCTGCTCTATTTTCCCCCCTCATATTTTAACTTAGCTTTCCTCCTTCTCGTAAGCTTCATAACCTTTGTTTGATTTAAATTTATTTTCATCCCATACCTTTCACGCTGATTTTTCAGTGCGCTCAGCAATGATAAGGGCAAATCGGCTGACTGGATAACCCAAGCTTGATCATAAGCATACCGAACTGATTTTAATGTATTCGTATCCTATTTTGCCATTTCCTCCGTTATACCTTGTTAGGCATGATTAATGGTGGACATGGTTTATAATGGGCATACACTGAGTTACAACCCTGCCTACATATCCACCTGAGCATGAGTTTAAGGTATAATATGTTCAGGGAAACATCGAATAGGAAATAGTTTTGAAATGCTTCATTTAATGAATTGTATCCGTATTCGTGTATTCGTGAATGAATGGAAAGTTTCAGTTTTATTCACCTATTCCCTGGTAAGTTAATCCTTTTAAAGAGTTTTTAGTTAATCCAACTCATAAAAACCGATGTTTTCAGGGCGAAAAGTCTTCTAACCATCAGCCTACGTATTTTACAAACCATCCACAGGAATTAATCGGAGGTCGGTTTGTTTCCGCCGAGGTTACAGCTAAGCTCGTACTAAACCCTATGTATGGTGTGCGAAATTGGTCCATCCATGGCGTTAGGGCTACAATTCCCTTTCCTTTTCACCGCCTGTTGTTTCCCAGTGAGATCTGGTACCCGAAAAATCACACACACCTTCCTCCGTCCGAACTCTCTTCTCATTACGCTCCTGTGTCGTTGCCAGGGTTATAGGGTATGTGGGGCACAATGGTGTTTGGCAATCCGCGAAACACGCAATTGCTCAACATCTAAATTTGCTGAATTGAAATGAATACTACCATAGTTATATCTAACCATATTATATTTCATGAGTGGGATTCGTATTATATCTCGTTTCTTCATTTACAGATGCAAAATGTTCATGTTTACGTAAAAACATGGTTGAGGAATTGGTTATTGATAAGTGCGTTTACGATTTGTAAAAGGTCAGTTATAATAAGTATATATTGCCAAACTGATTAGGATAATTGTGAAAAAGACCTCGGTGTATTACCAAATGGGCACACGGTTAGGTAAACAAGTTGTTGATGCCCAAAAATTTAAGGCACAACGTATGGTAATGAGGGAAAAACAATTATACGCCATGTACAGCGTCTACGTAATCATATAGGATATTATTAGATTGTTGATTGTTCCTGGCTAATCATACATGATGTTATTGGGTATTCGTTTTTGCAATCGATCAGCGTTATGTAGAAGAGAGCATAATGAACTGAGGCGGGAAACAAATAAAGCAGAAGAAGCTTGATGGAAGACGTAGTGTGAGGATATGGAAAGTTCACAGAGAAAGGGTGGAATAGGTGCACTATACAGGAAGGTTAAAACACTTTCAAGATATAAGAAGGGGAAATTTATGATCAAACTGAAAAATAAGCCATGAAAAACAGGTTGAACCAGATATGATTCAAGAGAGATGGAAAGAATGTAAATAGGAACCATATTGTAAAGACATTTCCATGCATTGTAATGCTTACTGTTATTTGTTTGGCCAGCAAGGTTAGTCATAGAAGGAGAATATGACTTAGGTGAGGATAGCTTAGCGAAAATTGGCATAAAAGTAAAAAGTTGTGAAGTAGATTAAAGTAAATTATGGAATAAGAGTAATTAAAATTGGCAATTTTCCTCAAATATATACTTGTGGAAAATTGCCAATTTTAATTAATCATGATATTCCACCATATCACGCCTGAAACGTCTCTTTTTATGGGATTAGAGTTTTAGTTATGACAACATCCACCGTATTCAACAAATTTGACCCCTAGTAACTTTTTGTTACATCCAAACTTGAAAAACAATGGCTCGGCGGAAAACTACTATATTCTCCTCGAACGATGAGGTCATCGTCAACACAGACACTCATTTAGGGGAACTTTCGAAATCCTACTTTTTGGACGGCTTAAAAAAGTTGGAGAAACGCTGGGAAAAGTGACTTCAGCTAAAAGATTATTTTTAAATATAAAAACAACTAACCAAAATAATTTGTTTTCTATGTTCTCCAGGAGATGTGATTAAAGAGCAGGGTTGATATAGGTCTTTAACGTAGCAAGATAGTTTTTCAAGATGTTCGGTGAAACCACCGACAAATTCTTACGTTTGTTTTCCCTAGCAAAGAATTTAAGGAATAAAAGTTCCCATGAACATGGTTCCGTGTTTTCTTCCTTACGAAGACGTCGTCGTCACTGCTGAATATCTTTAAATCAAGTTATTCAGCAGTGGATCGAAAATGGAGTTGGAAGGAGAGGCGTTGGAATGGGATGGTCGAGGAAGGGGGGCGGAGGCGAGGGCGGGAGGAGGACGAGAAAGAACTTAGAGAGCCAGACTTAAGGGGGTTATCTTCAGAAGTTAATTCAGTTGAGCGAAATGTAATGTATGTTTAACTTCGAGTAATAATAGTTACAGCCCGTTGAAAATTTTATTTCAGTCCCATCAAGGTAATTCCGTATTAAATATTCCCTTTAATATAGAGCGTAGTGTATGAATATGAAATCTTGTCTTGAGGCAATTGAATGAGCTTAGATAAGTGATTTTTGAGATGTGGTTGTAGCGAAAAATGGAAAAAATAAGTTAGACGGAGCAGAATACAAATGCTGAAGTATGAATTATGGTAATGCGGAAATGCGAAAAAGGTCGAGAGAAAGTGAGTGGAGGAATATTGAAAGGTAATGTTGAGATGTTGCAGACCGTGATATTGGTTAAGCAAGGGTTGTGGAAGGGGGATAAAAAGCTTTCCCAACTACATGGAGAATGGCAGAAGTTGAGAATAAATAATTTAGGAAACTAATTTTGTAGAACAGACAAAATTGAGTTGTGGTGATGCGTAGAGTCGTTACTTCTACTTCTACATAAATACCCTGCGAGCCACCAAAAAGGTGTGTGGCAGGGGGCCGTTAGGAGCCGTCCAAAAGCTTTCAAATAAGTAGTTGGCGTACCTTGAATGAATGCAATGATCGTTGTTTATAAGTTAGTCAGCCCATAAACCCACCCACTATCAAATTTACCGGAAATATTATTAATCCTCCGAAAAGTATTGGCATGAAGTAATTTCAATTCTCGAACAAAATTAAAAAATCTTACAAATGGTAACTAGATTTATAAAAAGCGAGAGTACTTTGTTGAATTTGGAGTCTATTCTCGTTTTTACCAGGTTTACCTCATCTATGTGCAAATTTATAACTTTATTCTTTGTAGGACCCCCAATTCTCAAGCGGGATATTAACTTTTGAAGTTTTAAGTTTTACGTTGTGTCATCAAATAGAAAAAATAAGTACTGTGAAAGAGTTCAAACAAAATAAATCAACTTGTTAAGCTAAGGGTTACCCGAAAGAGTATATATTTCAAATTACTGGTATAAAGTTTGACGCGTCCATGTCTACAAAAGGTTTGGTAGAGGTTGACGGTAAGGTGAGAAGGAATTTGACAGCGGCATGGTAAATAAATTACGGTCATTTACGATATAGTAACGTGTATAGAGCTCCGGATCTGCAATCGACAGAGGCAAAACTTGAATTCCTTAAAGGGTTCTTACATTTATTGGAACTCTATCGTTTAAGGTAGGTTTTAGATGAAAAAACAAAAAACCGAAACATTTCTTTTACTCTCCTGACGAAAACAACATCACATCAGGCACATAGACTTCTATTCAATTCCGTATGATTCCTTCCTGCTTTTATAATGTCCAAACATTCCAATCCTATCCCTACCCTTTCCTCACTTGCCTAACGTTCTCCCCTCTCTAACAGTCTTCGACTTCTCGTAGCCTATTAAAATTGCTCTCCATCTATCTTTCCTGCTTCCTTAAGATTTCTGCCAAAAACCCTTTCTCCTTCCTCATTATGCCCAACACTTCCACGTTTGTTTTACTTTCTGTCAACATCACCTCTTCCATCTTTCTCTACAGTATCATTTCCAAGACTCCAATCCATGCCTATCCTCCTGCTTCAATGACCCTATTTCCGCTCCATACAAAACCAGGCTCAATATGAAAGTTTTTACGAGCCTTTTCTCAACCTTCTCACTCAAAGTCCCTGTTATCGATTCTCTCCTCCTTGTGAAAGCATCTTTGTCCAACGCATTTCTTCTTCTTAAGTGACTACGTTATTGAACATTTTGCTAGCATCCGTTTAGTTCCTTATAGAATCATGGCTGACTTATAGGGCAGGCGGGTGTCGATTGGTTAAGACCGTTAGTGAAATGATAAACAGTCGATGACTTTCAAATGAAGTGCTATTACGAACCTGTTCTTATATTTTTTCTGCAAATCAAAGATGAAACTTCATGGTTGGAATTAAGAAGGCAATTGGAGAGCTGAAAGAGATAATATCGCACCTCCCAAAATATTATTGTATATTTTACTCAAACAATTGCTGGCGACGTCTGGAGATAAATAAGTGATTTGATGAAGGCTAGTTTTGGCGTACAAATAAACCTTCTATTAAGATTACTTTATTTTATTGTAGTACAAATCCCTCAGATTTTACTGATATCAGGTTATGTTTATGTTTGCATGTATGAGTATATATATATATATATATATGTACATATATTCATCCAAATACACCAGAACTTTCGACTTGCCGGAGAGCATCGGCCTGGCAAGTCAAAAGATGGTTCAAGTCCCGGTGAAGGAAATATTTTTGGAAGTAGAGGTAGGGAAGGCGCAACCTAGCATCAGCTAGGTTGCGCCTTCCCTACTTCTACCTTGTTCGTCCTATATATGTGTTCCTATCCCTTTTCCTTATATCTATGTCCATGTGGATGAATATTTGTTCGCCATATGGCGGGTTTTCATGTTTGAAGGTATGTGTATACAAATATATATAAATATATATATTTTTACATATACATATATATATAATATATAAAACTTAGACAGCAACACACAGCACGAGAACACATAAAAAGAACACTCTCAATAATATCTTGATAATTTCGACGGACTCGAACTCCGTCTTCGTGCTGCTGTCTAATTTTTTCATTCAACACTTCCGTGTTACTTCGAAGAAATCATAAAAAAAATATATATATATCAAATCATCTACAGTGTGAGTGTCCTTTTACGTGTTATCTGTTTTATTCTGTGTTATATTGTGATATATATAAACACAATTGACCAAATTCGAATCTAAGTCACCAAAATGTCCTAATGTTATTTCGGGTGAAATAGTTCACGCGGAAGTCATACATAGAAAAAACTACTACATGGAAGGCTAAATGTAATTATATTACCAATCTCTGATATTTAACTGAGATAATCCTCGGAGTGGTCAAAACAGCCCAGAATAAGTTATCATGGTGAATCCTTTTCGGATATGGCAGGGGAGACGTTCAAAAAACAGTGTTCAAAATAACTCAAAACGTGTGTTTTCACAGAAATGGGGAAGTAAGATTTTTTTGCTCGAGTGCGATATTTTCCCGGACAGTAAAACGATGGGATAGCATTTAAAAAAATGGCCAGGGAGTCACACACTCATGCACGGTCACGGGACCGTGAAGGGCGACGGGGGTTGAAGGGGAGGGAGAGAGTATTCAGAATCGATACATGCAGCAGCAGCACATACCAGAACTCAATCTACCGGCTGTACTTGGGATCCATGCGGCTTTGGCCGCATTCCAAAGGGCTAAACACGCCCCCTTTCGCCAACTCCCACTTCTCCGTCCACCAACCATACATGTACGTGTATGCATGTGGGTGTGTGTTTGAGCATATGTATGCATTTATTGTGTGTGTGTATAAATTTCAAAGAAATTTCATTAATGTGGCGATGTACAAAGTTTATCACCATACAAATATGGCACACTAAACTAAAATGGAGAAAATAACACAAGGCCGAAAATATTTCTCAGTGGTTGCTCCCGCCTTCATAAGTGTTTTCCCACCACTATGGTTTGGGATTATTATTATTAGGTAATCTACCGGTTAAGGAAGGTTTTTGGATTGACACAACTATCAAATAAATATTTTTTGTTTCTCCAAACAAAACCCAATCCAGCAACCTACTCTACATCAGTTCCCTCTTCATCTCTGTGTACTTCTTTCCTCCCTTCATCCCGTCCAACATTCCTATCCTGTTCCAACCCCTTCCTCGTTCGCCTAACATTCTCCCGTCTATTACCTTCTTCAACATTCCACTACCGCTCAATACGCCTTTCATCCAATTTTCCTGCCTCCATAGGATTTCTCTCAACAAACCCCTCTCCTCACCCACCATCTCCAGTACTTCCTCATTTGTTTTCCTTTCGGTCCATTTCACCTTCTCCATTCTTCTCCACACCCACATTTCAAAAGCCTCCAATATACGTCCATCCTCCTGCTTCAGCGACATAGCTACGCTCCGTATCAGAGTTTTTGCTAGTCTTGTCTTAACTTCCCTACTCAACGTCCTCGTCAGCAACTCCCTCCATGGTTTGGGATATCAGCTGGTATTTTTATGGTCGAGATGATCTAATGTAGTGATGTTCAGTTTTTGTGCATCGAAAATCTTCCTCAAACGGCGAGCAATCAATAGTAATACTCAAATTAATATATCTATGTTGATTGCAGGAACCTGAATTAAATATGTTTTGAAAAAGCTATTTAGATAATACTTGGCCTTATTTTAAATGTTTGGTGAACTTGGTCGTTGAGGCGAGATGTTAAGCGTAGGTATAAGGCTGTCGAGTTGTGGCTATGAGAAGAATGAGAACCTTTGTTAAATGGTAGAAAACCAACTAATCACTTAATCCATTTTATGTGAAATAGGGCCCATTTTTCCTCAAATCCTTTAGAAAACCTGTCTCCTTTCAAAGAGAAATGTTGAAATAGTCATTAAGAAGAGTTTTTAACTTTCCACAGACTTTATTTTAAGGTACAAGCGTTTCTCCGACTTGTGGCATAATCAAGTATCAGTTGGTGTAAGTCGGTGAAACGCGTTGTACCTTCAAATAAAATTGTGAAAAATTACATGCTCATTTAATATGGATATCAAATAATTCCACAAAATGAAGCCTGAAAATACAAATTATAGTCATTCAAGGCATTGTGTACTATGTGACGCTCCAGAAAGCATTCGCGTATCTTTTTAATATTGGATAGATAAGGTTTATTTATGGTTTGAATCGCCAACCCTTGGCAATCCTCTTAAGAAGGAGTATTGCAGAAAATAAATTTAAAGGAATTCAATCAGTACCAAACCTTTCGGCTGGGCAAAAATTAAGTGCGGAAAGTACTTCTAAATCGTCGAAATGAAATATTAGACCTGGGTCAAGGTTTAAGTCTAGCGGAAAGAACTTATTTAATTTGGTGATAATATCAGTCCCATCATCATTGAAAAACGGGACTTCAGGAATTTTTGAGAAAAGATAGCTGCAATTTCTTGGGAGGTGCGATACTATCTCATCCCTTTATTCAGCTATCTCTTCAATTCAATTGCCCCCAATAAGTTTTATCTTTTAAGTGCTTTGACCGAACAAACAATTTAACGCCTTCCCTCCTATATTTTCTCATATTCTTATCGTTAATTCCCCCTTTAGTCATAGTGCTCCTTCTCCTATAATTGCACCTATGGAAATGTGGCTATAATTATATGACGAGGAACTATCCTTTTGATATATGTTTGCTTAAGCCAGGTTTCTTTTCATTTAGGGGGAATATATCAACTTGTGTCATGTTTATCAAGGACTCAAACGTAAATTTCTAGAAGATACAGGACATTTAGGTGAACACATATTTATGTTCTCAAAAGATAACGGAATATGCAACAAAATACCTATCAAAGAAAATAATTAAAAATTCGTAAAACATAAAGGTACCTTTGAGCAAGTAAGCACACCCATTTGCTCGTTGAAAATATTTTCTAAATATTTCTCAAACTTTTCTGTCTTGCTTAGGCTAGAGTTTCTAATCATATTTGATTAACAAAACTCTAATCCTAGAGTTTCGTTAATCAAATATGGTGGATATCCTCTGAATTTTTTCCAATTCATTCATTATTTCAAACAATTTATACCAGATGCTTGCATCGTATTACAAAATCTGTCTTAACTAAATGATAGTACGAGTAACATCTATATCTTACTTTTTCATTATGTTTTCCTGAAAACTGTGTAATGAAACCTATATTCTTAAAAAAACTGATGCGCCTGTAATTCTTATGTGCATTCCCCGTTTTTCCAATTTTAATGTTTATTTTTTTGTACATTTCTGATGAAAAAGGTGTCAAACTGTCCATTTTACTAAAATATTGACAATTAGAGTCTCTCGTATAGGGCAAACGCCAAGAATGAATTTCGGAAAGCGTGAAGCTATTTCAAAAGGGAAAGCTTAGCGGAAAATTTGAAAGAGAATCCGAAAGAATTTTGGTCGTACACCAGAGAGGTTCAAGAAAATTAGTCAACTGTTAATTCAGTCAAAAAAGAAAAAAAGCTAAAGATTAACTAGTATTTTTTAAAAGGCAAACTTATTAAATTCCTTCTTTCAAAGCGTCTTCAGCAATGTCTCACCAAATACCTCCGATAGCTTACCAAATCGTGCCGAGCGACTGATGTCCAAAATTGAAATCTCAAGTAATGGAATAGAACATTGGCTGAAAAATATTAAGCCTAATAAATCCTCCGGGCCCAATGAAATACCCGCTCGTATATTTAAGGATCTAGCTTCGGAAATTGCGTCGTATCTAGAAATCATATTAAAGAAATCGCTGGTAGATCACCAGGTTCCCATGGGCTGGAAAACGACTATCGTAACACCAATATTTAAAAACCGAGACTAGGAGGAACCAAGCAATTACATACCTATTTCCCTCGTATCCATTTCGTGCAACGTTATGGAACAATAGCTGTTAGTTAAATCGTGAGATACCTTGATAATCAAAAGTTATTAATGAAAAATCAGCCCGGTTTCCAATAGGTTAGATCATGCGAGACGCAGCTTGCGCTTTTTGTTCATGATATCCTTGTTTCGGGAGGGAGCAATGTTCCGGTAAGACGTGGTTTATCTAGATTTTTAAAAAGCCTTCGACGAAGTACCTCGTAGTAAATTACTCGCGTAGCTAGAAGCATATGGCACAGACAAAAATATTCTGGGTTGGATTAGAGAATTTTAGAATGGTCGAGTACAAAGTGAAGTGATAGATGGACTGGACAAATACAGTTAAGTAACTTCAGGTGTTCCCCAGGGAGTTTTTATCGGAACTGTTTGATTCCTACTTTATGTTAGCGACATTGACTCCGTGGTCACTATTAAGATTTGTTTATTTGCCGACGATGCATTGGTTTACCGTGATATCCGTGATCCTGAGGACACAGCAGGTTTGTCAGATGACCTTAATTCTATTCAACGCTGGTGCGGCACTTGGCAATTGAAAAAGTGCGTAGTGATAAATTTTCGGATGAGGAGCGATTACCCTCAATGCCTGCTGCATCGGGAACACCGAAACGAAATGTGTAGACTCAATTAACTACCCAGGCGTTAACGTCACTCACGATCTCTCCTGGGTGAAACACATACGGGGAATATGTGGACAAGGCAACAAAAAATTAGGATTTATTAGAAGAGCACTGTTTAAATATGATAAAAAGGTCAAAGAGAAATGATACCTTTGTAACCCATCACACAACGATGGTAAGCAATATTTCAGCATCTCTCTATGAAAGGATAGGGGCTGTCGCAAAAATCTGAGAAAAACTTGTGCTCCGCAGTTGCAGTAATTTAATTTTTTTAATAATTGGTACCCCACTAAAGATTTTGATAGTTTCGCTCTTTGTTTTCCCTTCCGTCCATTTTATTTTATCCATTCTTCACTACGCTCAGTATCAAAAGTTTTCACAAGCCTTTTCTTTATGCATATATACTTACTTAAGATGTTTTGTCATCAATAGTATGAAATAATTTGATTTATATTATCGATTGTTACTATGTAAGGTAAGTTTTGGTTGGGCACACGCCGAGCAACGTTACATTTCTTATAAAAAGAGACGTTTCAGGCGTGATATGGTGGAATATCATGATTAATTCTATTCATGTCTATTCATTAAAGTCTATTTATTACCAATTTTAATTAAATTTACATTTCTTTTTATTTCCGAACAAAAAACAACATGACATCCGAAACGGAATTAAACGGTTATTAAAATCCGCAAGCCTCCTTCCTCCCCTCATTCCGTCTGATATGCCTATCCTTTTCCTGCCCCTTCCGCCCTAGTCTAACTTCCTCCCCTCTATGTATTTCTGTCGAAATGTACGAATGGGCATGTTTGAATATCACGACAACAGGTTTTGGGAATGTGATTCCATGTTTTCTTCTTAATTTGGACGTTGTAGTTCCAATTTTAAAATGCCACTATGTAGTTCGTTTATTTTATGAAAACTATGAGGAATTTTGTGGGTCCCGGTAGTCCTGGGGGTAGAGCGTTGGACAATCGGATCGGAGGGTTCCGGGTTCGATTCCCGGGCAAGGCACTGTGGGAACCTGCAGCTCCACCCAAACTATGTGATTTTTCGGGTACCAGATCTTCCTGGGAAACCATAACCGGTACTGGGAAAGAAACTGGCCCTCCTGATGTGTAAATTTCACACGCCGTCGGGCTTGGTACATGGGTGAACTCTACCATCACCTACCAAACCGACCTTCGGGTTGATTACTGTGGTTTTTTTAATAGGAATTTAAACTATAGCTTACCTTAATATTGACCCCTAGGTTGTATTATTTATGAGAAAATTAATAGATTTCGGTACTTATTATTCATTATTTCCCTTTGGGTTTATGGTACTGTCCACCCAAAGTCACCGGGTAGTATGTTATAATAATAAGGTAATCTACCGGTTAAGGTAGGTTTTTGGATGGACACAACTATCTAATAAATATTTTGTAATTGCAAAAAAAACCCAATCCAGCAACCTACTCCACATCAGGTCTCTCTTCATATCTGTGTACTTCTTTCTTCCCTTCATCCCGTCCAACATCCCTATCCTGTTCCTGTCCTTTCCACGCTTGCCTAACATTCTCCCCTCTATGACCTTCTTCAACATTCCAACACCACTCAATACGCCTTTTATTGTGATATTCAAAATATTTCGTTATCTGGAGAATACCAAAGCGGCTCAGGCATTTAAAATTAAGCATAATCAAATAACTCATAAAGTTGGAGGTCATACCTGGTCATCTCTGACCATAACATATCTATAAAAAATGGTGCAATATTTAAATAGGGCACGAAGTGATTTATATGCGATGAGCTTTATATTTAGTGCTTCAAGGGAACGGAAGTTAAAATATTCTGAAATACCAAAGGGTGAAATGAGAAAAACTATGATGCGTACGGAAATATATTGCACATTCCTCGACAGGGTGATGGTATAAACCGGATTTTTACTCTCCCAAGGTTTTTAATCAGCGGTTTTTTTGAACATCGATTTTCTACTGCTATTGTACGTAATTTATAATTTTATACTTTCATTCACTGAATTGACAGTTACGCGTACAGTAACATTACTAAAATTTGGTTCACTGCAAACCAGCGCCAGGGAGTGTGAGTTGGGGTAATTACACACCTGACTACTTTTGTCCCAACATATTTCAAATTCGTTGCTAAAGCGAGATTTATAAAATGACGATGGAATATTGAATTATTGATTGGAATTCATACTTTTTATTCGCAACATAACCTAATTACCATGATCACTTTAATATATGCACTTCCGGGTTTAACAAGATAATCTTTATGCACTGCTGACATTCATTATTGCATTTCCGCTTATCGATGGTAGGAAGTATTTAGTATTTTATCGTTTTTAGTTTCCTGAAATCCACCGCTAGGGCGTGTGGCAGGGGGTGAATACACTCATGACTACTTTTTACCCGGATAAGGGTGCGTAAGAATAATGATCCGTGGGAAAGATGTGTGCGCAGCATTATGCTTGGAGATGGAATGTTGAAGACTGAGAAATAAGAATGTTAGAGCAACCTCCACTCTCCTGAATTTGGAGAAAATTAAGCAAACCAGGAAAGGGTAGGAATACGATAGCCATGTTGAACTGAATGAAAAGAGGAAGGAAAGTATGCGGAATTGAGGAGGGACACACTATTTTCGGATGGTATGCTTTTCTCTCTTTAGATTAGGCAAGGAAATGAATCATTGTACTCTTGTACAGTCTGTGTCCATCCTAAAACTACCTTGAATGATAGAATACCAAATAATAATTTTGAAAAGTATCACCTCTTTATAAATAATCATTTATGAGGGGAGTGGGAGAGAGAACATCAGGGGTAGTGACGTTATATGCATAATTATTCTTATTTTTTTCCCGAAAGCATACAACGTAATCATAATATTGCGATAAAATTTTTCGTTGCTTTGTTTCATGACGGAGTTTTTTGTAACCTAGGTATAACTCGTTCGAGTACCATATAATCTCGTTGTAACCGAGTTCGGCTGTATGTTTTTGCGTCTTAATCAGTCATTGTTAGTTGTCATTACATAATGGGCTGACAGCAATATTGTCGCCGCCTGACACGACAATCCATTATTGCGACTTCTCCCGTGTTCGCATGCCTGGGATGTTTCGGGTAGGAATTCGCTGTCTCTGCGGAAACGGTTGAAATTTTGCAGACAACGACCCGAAACCAACGAACGCCCTTCTTTCCCAATCGGCCACGCCCCCATTCGTGTTTATTCGGTCGAGGAACTCTTTCCAGTGGGAAATTACATCAGGCCCATCCGTAAATGGCGTCAGCACATTTTATATTCTTCTTTTGTCGATTCTCAATCCGCATTTTCACGCTGACGAAAATCTGTCAAAGGAAGAATTGTACGAATGTCAATCGCATTTGCGTATATATCTGGTGAGATTATCGCAAGGGGTCCTTTTGAGGGAGACATTGTTATCTGTAATATAGTTAGGTGTTGAATGGGCACAAGCTACCATACGGTACAGCAACAATTTCTCTGCGTTTTCCAAAGAACACAACACCCAGCCCAGTAAATACGTGAAATCCTGTAAGTCCCTCTTCCGCATAGTTCCTTTCACCCAGCATGACTATTCTGTTTCTTCCCTTTCCTCGCTTGCCTTCCATTCTCACCTCTATCTGTCTACAGCATCTTATGGCCAAACAAAACGCCGTCAATATCTTTCCTGCCTCCTTTAGATTTCTCCCAACAACCCCGTCTCCTGCAATATACCCAGCACTTTGTCGTTTGTTTCCCTTCTGCCTGGTTAGTATTCCAACGCTCTACAAATTCACTTTAGTACCGCACCACCTGAAGCGAAATATCTACCAAATGCATCTCTCTCCTCCTATCCCTTCTTCTATATATGTACAAACCCCGTCTACATACCCTGCAAGTCACCGTCAGGGTGTATGTTAGGGGTGATTTCACACTAGACTACTGACCTAAAACATCTTTCTCTCCTAGCAAGGTCGGATAACGTTATTCTGACCATTTATCGTTTGTGGAGAAAATTAAATCTTAAACCATTCTGGTCCACATTTATTCTCTCTAATTTTACCGTCTTGATCTCTTCTAGTGCAGTAAGATGGAGCAAATAAAACATTTTCAACGTCATCACCAAAGATATATCCTTCCAATTTATGCAAGAGATTTAATCTGTGATTTTACCGCGATTTGCTACACCGTTTATTACTCGTACCCTCATCGGACTACGTACACATGAAATTTTCAATGAGTGGTAGACTGACTTATGGATTTGATAAACGAGACCTTATTTATGAAACTTTTCTTGATAGTTGCTGGTTAGGGCTCGGAAGTTTTTCCAAATTATGGCGGCCATACTTGCCATGTGAAAAAGCATTCATCATTTCTGTGACGCATTCTAAGTAGACCTCCCCAAAATCATATTGCTTTTCCTCCTCCACCGAGATACAGACGACGTCGAATAATTAATTGCCGCCGTTCAATATGGCGTCCTCTCTCCATTCGGGGAGCATTTAACAGGCTAATCGTCGGATACGCACGCGGCCTCACGTGGCCATTATTGACAATCGTTTGTTTTAGATGTGTGCGCCATCTGACGTGAACCGCGTGTCGAACCTTAATGTGTGTTGGGGATCGGAAGGGGTAAGCTCTTCCAAGGGATGAGGGGGATTCTGTCGTTGAAGCTCAATTTGAATGAGGATTAGAAGAGCTTTCAAGGATGATTCCTTATCAGTTATCTCTTATCTTCTATCGAGGTTATCCTACATATGTATTACCTCAGACCGTGAGGAATCCATCAAAGCTTAACAGAGAGGGTAGCGGCGTTACATACGTGGGCGGTCTAAAAAGATTCCGACCTAAAAAATTTCAGAAAAAATGTCTTCTATCTTTGTTAGGTCGGAAACTTTTCAGATTACCCTTGTATCAAAGGTTTGATGAGTCTTTTCTTAACATCCCTACGTTTCTGTCATCGATTCCCTCCTCGTAAAAGGTTCTTTGCCTGACGCACTTCTTATGTCCCTACCACTTTGGTACATTACACTTCCAAGAGATGTTAAATGTTCCAATTTGCACTAGTCGATGAACTTTTTTAAAATTTAATTTCTTCAAAATACCAACCCTGTGCATTGACACATCGATGCTAAAACCCCTTTTAGTCAGGGTAAGCTTCCTGGAGGGTATCGACGGGAACCTCGCTTAGGGACATCGCAACGGTCCCTTTGACATCATCAAGCGCTCTAAAATGGTTGCCTTTCAAGCACCTTTTTATTTTTGGTAACAAAAAACAGTCCAGCGGTGCCACACCAGGGCTTTAGGGCCACCCGGCGTTGCTTGGCCAGGTACTCAGTCACGAGGAAGGCGGTGTGGGACGGGTTGTTGTCGTGTTGCAGCCTCCAGTTGGCTGCAGATCTCCTTCCTGACGCTTTGAACTGTTTTCCGCAGCGTTTCGAGGATATCCGCGTAAAACTTGCTGTACACCATCTGTCCCTTAGGGACAAACTCTATGTGGATAACACTTTTTGAGTTGAAAGAGACGGCCCAAAAAGGCTAGTTCTTTGGGACGAACTCTGTCGTCTTTATGGTGGGTATATGAAAGTGTACTTAATTATTTTTTTTGAGTTCACTTCATACGAATATATTCACTTCTCGGATATATTGTTCCTCGACCCCCACAATATAACCTCTTAGGTGAATTGTTTGCTTAAATGGATATCACTGACATGGAGGTCAATTTATGGCATCTACATGTATGGTTAAGCAATGCCTGGACGAACAATATTAATAACCATATTTACATTGTCTTTATTCTCTATCTTTCCAGGTATGTACTGGATTAGTCATTTGAGGAATTCATGTGCCATCTCATTTGTCGTGTACTACGTGATCAGTATGGTCATCTGTGAAGAGGTTGGAAACTTAGACTTTATTTGCCTTGTTTTGCACTTAATTTCTCTTAGAATTGCGCGTAATTAATAAAATGAATCCTTACCAATGCAAATGATATGTCCTTTTACCTTATATCTACGATATTTTTATCTTCGATCTTCACTTCAAAACATTCTGTGGCACCACCAAGTTTTGAAAGCAATTGTAATCATACAGGTAATTACATCATAGATGTAATCACCTGTATATCAAAGACTTGTGGCTGGCTGAGTGCACGAAGCTGTTTAATTAACGGGAACGATTTTGAATTGGAGGTTATTGACATAGGTGCATGTAGATTTTCCTACAATCAAATCATCTCTCTTCGTGCACAATTGTGCACGGAGTGTGCAATCTAATCAATTCGTTTAATTAATTTATATAAATACAGAAATCTAGAAAAAAATGAGCATTTTTAGACATTTCAGACATAACTCCATTCTAAAATAATTAGAATGTCCATGATCCACGAGATTACATCTTCCATGTCAGTACTTTAACATTGGAGTTCATATAATACTTATGTATGGTGTAGACAAGACTATGATGCTAAAATGACTGTTTCCCAAATTGAATGGAGTCCGAGCGGTGTCCCATTCAATTTTTCCAACTCCCTAACAATTTAATTGCTGAAATGCGAGCCCGGCAGCTTGTCAAGCCATCCGCCATTTTGCTTAGACTGTTGTTTTCTAGTTTCCCTGTGCTTACGAAATATGTGGTGCGTGATGCATATATTAAGTAAATATATTGTTTGTAGCGTACTTTCCTGTTCCCTTCTTAAAAGTTTTTTAATTCAGTTTCGTTGTGAATATAAAATTGGTGTAATGAATACCCGGAGTTATATTAATCTACGGTATCATGAATATTTATTTTGAATGTGTTTAAAAAGTTAAAATGATGTCCCATGAGTGAATATTAAATATTTTTTATCAGGTAGGGTAAATGTTTTCCAGCTTTGTCTCCGACGAATGAGATAACTTTTGTAAGGAAAAAAATGTTTTCCGGGTCTGCTCCATTACTTGAGTGTAACCACTCCAATGTATACAACCCTGTTCAATTATATTTTAAATCTTTTTAAAACCCTTTCCGTCGAGACAAAACAGTGGTTTTTGGAAAACACTCGACCACATTGGATTCAGTGAGACGAAAAGATTTGGTGGTATGCGAATCCTTTCACTTGACAGAATGATGCAACGCCCAAGGGGGAAGGGGGGGGGGTGGTCACCACTAAATTGCCTTATTCAACTGAGGCGGACTTAACTCTACGGGTCACTTAATTAACAACGAATTTATAAATGTAATCGGAACATTCCTGGTTAAATGGCGAAACAATTACTGGTACGTTATTCAACTCCATAATTTAATTCGCTTAATTGCGCATCAACCTTTTTTTTAACTCGAGGTAAGGATAATTGCGTCAAGAGGATGAGAAATGAGTTCAATATTTCGGAGGAATTTTTTGTACAGTTTTAGTGTTTTTTTTCGTTAACTCAACCCTAAAAAATTCCTTTCGGCCCCACGGGATGATTTCTAATTAAGAGACGCTGCCATTCTGTAATCCGTATCAGTTTTTGGCGTCCAGTCTGTATAGTGAGGTGTGGGCTTATGTAATTAAAAAAATAGGAGGTGCAACCGATATTCATAAAAAGACCGTTTAATGAAACGTTCCTTGCGCAAACGCGGCTCTGGATTGCTATTGTGGCGAGAGGTCTCCTTATTCCTTTTATTTCGCGCGCTATTGAATAAGTCGACCCCCATCCAAAACAGTCCCTCAGCCAATCCCCCCTATTTTAACTACCTAAATCTCCCCCTACCCTCTTTATATTACGACCCTGGGAAGGGATTAGTGCGAGGAGGCGTCCTAATTTGCATTCCTGGACCGTGAGCTCTTAGAGCCCATTTGGGGCTCCCACTCTCCCCATCTCCGGGAAAACATTCGCTCTCAGAGAAGCGCACTCCTGCTTCGTGGGAATGCGAAGATAACAGGAGGAGGCAAGGATCGAGTCTGGAGAGAGAGAGAGGGAATTTAATGAATTTGCGACCTCGTCTCCCTCTCCATCTCTGCGAATGTAAAAGCAGAGGAGATAGACAAAGAGAGGTAGGCAGCATATAGTACACGTAGACCAGGGTTTAAAATTTCCGGCGCTCTTTTCGGACGCCATGCATCCAAGCGCTTGATAACTTATCTCCTATCCCGTTATCGTCCGGCACTTAGTAGCGCTTTTGGGCGCTATAATCGGCGCTCGGAAATTTCTCCACCTGGCATCCGATTCTTCGTCTCCATGAGCGAGGGTGTTTAGGGATGCTATTTAAGCACCTTTCACTTGTCGCGCTTGGCAAAATGTTTGGGATGCATTCCTATAAGGTAGAAAAAGTGGATGCAAGGCATTGATATCAATGGTATTCTACCGTTTAAGGTAGGATATATGTGGAATCAGAATGAACAATGGCACATTCCCTGACCTCTCATAACAAAAAATCTCATATTCAACGATGAAATATGATCTTCTTCAGTTCCAAATGCTTCCTTCTAACTACTATATATATAGTAGTTATATATAGAACTATAAGTATAGTTATATATATATATATAATATGTCGACTAGTTAGTCAATTTACATTATTGTGCACGTTCGTGGGTTTTTCAAGAAAGTGACTTTATATATATGTCTAGTCGACACAAACACAGAAACAGAAAGACATAAAAGGGGGACTCACTGGGTTTCGAATTTTCGGTGGTGCAACCACCTTTCTCAAGAGGAGTTAGGAACATGTATGTATATATATTTTTATAGAAAGAAAATAATATGTGGTGTGTTTGTCGTGATCTTTAAATGCTGGCCTTGAAGTATATTCAGGCATATGAGCCTTTAAGTAAATATATTTGGAGAATATGATTCGACTTAGTTATGATTGGGTATCTTGCGAGGGAATAACGAGTATTTGACTCTGTCTGTGATGCTGTATAGTTCTCTCTTGTTTTATCCCAGTGGTCGAATCTTCCAATATAATTTTTTCCTTTATAATTCCCTCTTAGTCGCAAAAAAAAACTTGGTTTCCCGGTACTTTTCTAAGCTGATTATGTTCACGAATCACGAGGATGGTTCTAAATTAATTCCTCCAGTATCACCGAGACGTTTACATTGTGGTAATGCAACCGGATTCTCTCCGAAAAGAATTCAACCGGATTTTCTCGAAACCTTGTGCAATTCTTAATTCTTTAGTCGAGCTTTTCTTCCATGGATTTTACTTGGCCTGCATTCTGAAAATGGCCTCACGAAATCGAAGTGAAAGCTACAGAATATTGAGTGGTATTGGATTTTCAGAGTGGGGACAGATATGGAAGAATGTTGGGAGAGGGTAGAGGGAGGAAAAGATTATCTATGTTTGACCTAATTAAGTCAAAACTGTTGGTTTGGCTTAACTTAATGTGTGGGTCAAATATTTATTGCGTCGTGTTGGACGGGCTTAAAAATGAATCATTTTTTAATTCATTGTCAATCAAAAGCCTACATGGATTTTCGTGACTAATGCAAGGTTTCATCGTGTAAAAAAAATCACCTTTACAGTTATACGAACACGGATCGTTCAATTCCCATCCGATGTGCAATTAATTGACATAAGGAGGTCTTAATTTACAATTTTTATATTTGCCACTATATTTGAATGCGAGTTTACAAATCTCGTAAAGGCTTAGGGCCAAAATATTTGGGATAATTGAAGAAGAATTGCATCAAAGGAGGAAGCTTCCACAGGGAGGAGGGAAAGGGGGTAATAATGGGCTGAGGGGGGAAATAAGCGAGGAAGTGCTTGCCATGGTTAGTGGGGAGGAGAGAGAATCCTTTGGGTAAATGAAAAGGAAAGAAAGATGGATTCAGAGTGTTTCGATTGGCAATGGGGTGTTGAAGACTGTGTTGGAGAGTAAAATGTCTGGCAAGTGAGGAAGTGATTTGAATAGGATAGTCATGTTGAACAGAATCAATGGAGGAAGGAAATATGCTGAATGTTAGACGGGCTTATCAGAGTGTTTAATGTTGAGTTGTGTTTAGTTGGACAAAGCTAACGAATGTAGGAGTGTACAGCCTCTGTCTATTAGAAACTTACCTTCAATGGTAGAATAGGAATATTTATAATATAGTGCTTTAATTAATGATAATCGGCCAAGATTTCGTCACGTTTACTATTATTGAGGTAACTTGATAATGGCACACTGTGTCGAAACATTGGTTCTTTATTTTTAGTTTATGTTTCGTATTTAAGCTTTTTAAGTTTTTATTAGCATGTAAATACTTAATTATCCCCAAGTGACGTCAGGGACACTGTCTAATTGTAGTTATTAAGGTGCACTTTTTAAACTAGCGTACTTTCAACATTGCTTCGCTGGGAAATGTGAATTTGGTGGATAACTGATACTGTTTGGGACGAGTCAATTGCCTTCTTCTAATCGTTATTTGGACCGAAAATATTTATTGTGCGCTAGGAAGCATGCCAATGTCACGTGACTACGTTAGTGCCGTTATCTCTTTCCCTCTATACCACTGTGAATTGCGTGCGCCGTCTACTCTTGTTCCTTCACATAGGATTGTGCGATATTATATCCACACATTGTAATTGTTTTTTTACCTATTTATTTCCCTTGTCTAAACGTAGGAAGGTAATACGAAACGGGTTTAAAGATCTATACACTTATCGAGAGTCAATGTTAATTATCATACTGTTACATGTCGTAATTGTGTGTTAGTACAATACAATTTATGAAGCTGTATGGACGTTTTTTTCTATTTACCATTATGCATTTGCGTTTTTCTATATCCGAAAATTCTCTACGAATCGGTTGAAGCTCGATATTTATGTCATATTGACGGTCGTCGTAAAAAATGACCAATGCGTATCGTTATACGAGGTGTGTTCAAAAATTAACGGGAATTTTAATTTTTCGGACAATAATATTTATTTATTCTTATATAGTACATTGATTTTGTCACCTTCAAATTAGTCCCCATTGGAGATTATGCACTTGTACCAGCGCTTCTTCCAATCCCCGAAACATTTCTCAAACTCGATCCTTGAGATAGCCGTTAGTTCTTTCAGCGATGCGCTTTTAATGTCATCTACGGCTGTAAAACGACGGCCCTTCAAGGTTCTCTTAATTTTTGGAAATAGGAAAAAGTCACATGGAGCCATATCTGGCGAATATGGAGGCTGGGGCATCGTTACAGTATTGTTTTTGGCCAAAAATTCACGAACAAGCAATGAAGTATGAGGTGCATTATCGTGGTGGAAAAGCCATTTTGGAACGAATTTTGCTGCCACGCGTTTCATACCCAAAAAATTGGAACAAATATCATGACATGTTCCAATCGATATGCCAACATCATCAGCAACCTCTCTAATTGTGATTCGGCGATCGTTCATAACCATTTATTTCACTTTTTCCAAGTTTTCATCGATTGTTGATGTGCTGTGGCGTTCAGGACGTTTGTCATCTTCAAGGTCTTCAAGACCTTCTTGGAAACGCTTATACCACTCGTCAAATCTTAATTTACTCGTATCAGACTCACCATAGGCCTTTGTTAACATTTCACACACTTTGTTACACTTTATTTCATTTTTTACGCAAAATCTGATACAAATTCTTTGATCCATTTCTTTTAACAAACGAAAATCGCCGAGCTCATAAAACACGTCTAACCTTAGTGTCTGTCACGAAGTCCACAATGAAAACAGCCGAAAGATTTATCATACTTCAGGGGCATGTATAGCAACATAATAAAAAAAAGTTTGACAATCGGACTCTCCAAGCCCGTGAAATGAAAAAATTCCCGTTAATTTTTTAACACACCTCGTATGCATCGATATATTGAAATATCACTGCCACTTCGATATTTATTTCATATCGACTATCGATCGTATATTGTTAAATAAATATTCGATATCGCAATAGCGGTGTATTTTCCTAGTTCGATGTTTCCTTTATATCTACATATACATTTGCTATGTGAAAATGGATATCTCAAAGCCATTCCTTCACTCCCTCTTATACTGACATTTCTGTTTAGCAATGACTGTGGTATTGATTCTTCCTGCATTCTACGCGGAAAAATGAAGTTAATTAATTAACTGTCAAGCCACCGTTATTTAACGTTGGTATTTTAAGCGCCTCCTGCCGGTGTAATTTTTTCCACACCGTTCTCCATGGGCTGAAACAACGCTTTCCGCGCTATTAATTGTTACCTTGTTTCCCCCTTGGTTACAACTCTCAGTTGTTTTAATGGACGCTATTTCTAGCGCTCGTAAAACAATAACTTAGTGAAAAGGCCGCTATCCGGGTTCCACAGTGCAATGCATCGAAATTTGTGGGACGTTTTCTGGTTCATTCTCCCTCTTTTTTTCTGTGATGTTTTCTCGTCTCTTCGCCCCATTATGCATACATTATGACCATCGCCACTTTTAAGCGCCGAAATTGACTTCAATCAATTTGATACCCGCACTCTAAGTGAATTCTAAAACAGTCGTAACGATGTAACAGAGCTAATTAAGTCAAACGGTTGTCGAGGAACTTTTGACGAGATTACGC
Source organism: Hetaerina titia (assembly GCA_037158775.1). Lineage (NCBI taxonomy): Eukaryota > Metazoa > Arthropoda > Insecta > Odonata > Calopterygidae > Hetaerina > Hetaerina titia. The sequence goes on from CM073777.1 coordinate 39,141,845, forward strand.
ATTCTTTAATGTCTTACAATTATGAATGCATTAAAATGCGACGTCATTTCTGTTTATTTCGAAGTCCCATCAAACGTAACACCTTCAGCAACATCGTGGAGAATCACACGACCGCATAAATGTGCATTATATGAGATATGTATTCATATTTCATATTTTTTATTTCAATTAATTAATTGGTAGTTGATCATTCAATGTAGTTTTTGTATGGAGACAGACCGAACATCAATTCAGTTCTTAGCTTCGTCTATGAACACATAACATGACACCCATCATCAAATTAAATTGTTCTTCAACCCCGCATACCTTCCCTCCTCCCTGAAATCCCTACAGCACCTCTATCCCATTCCAACCTCTTCCTCGATTGTCCAAAATTCTTCCCTTTGCCATTGCCTTCAACATCCCATTTCCAATCAAAATGCTCTACATCTGTCTTTCCTATTCTTCTTTCGATTTTTCCCAACCGTCCTCCCTCCTCCCCCACCACGCCTAGCTCTTTATCTTTTTTTTTCCTTTCAGTCCAATTCACCTGTTTCACCCTTCTTCATATCCATGTCTCAAAAGCGTCCAATCTACGCCTATCATCCTGCTTCACTGACCATGTTTCCGCGCCGTGTATAACCACGCCACATATCGCGGTGTTGATGAACTCTTCTCAACATCCTTACTTGATGCCCCTGTCATCAATTCCCTCCTTGTAAAAGCTTCTGTACCTAACGCAATTCTTCATTTCTTGTCCCTCATTGCTCCATAACACTTCCAAAATAGGTAGAATGTTCTACGCACTCATGTTTAAGATTTACTATTTTAATATTAAACTTAACTTTCCTCAATCTCGAAAAGCGAATAACATCTCTTTGGTTTAAAGTAATTGGCTTATTCCAGTTTACGTTTGAAATTTCTAAAAAAATGCAACCTAGTTTTAAAACGCTAGTAACCTATAGTCGTAAAAATTAAAATATAATCGTAATAGTTCTCGCAATCGTAATAGTTACAATAAGCGTAATTTGATTTAAGGTTTCTCATCGTTCGTTTAAAACTTTTTCGACCCATACGTTGACTGAATTAATTTTATTATTGATGAAAACGGTATATAATGTAGGTAAGGGGGGGGGGAAGAACAGTCATGGTAGATGGAATGTAGCGAGGAAGTATGTGTGTGGAATCGAAGTATATAGTATTTTATTGTGTTTTGGGGCACCAGGTTGTATGTTAGATGACGCTCAGAAGTTTTGGAATATACAGGCCTGTACGTACAGTTTGTGCCCCGCTTATACCTAGTTTAAACGCTAGAATACATATTCTCTCATAAATAAAGGGAACTTTAGTAAAGTAGTGATTAGAGGGGTAGGGCCCAGTTTCGATTCCGGGTGACGCCCCTAAATTTGACCTATTATGATTGATTATTCGGTACGCTTATGCTTACTGAAATTATAAGTACATTTTTACACGATAAAAGACTACCTTCGATTTTCTAGTTTCAGGCATGCGGAAAAAACAAAAACGCTTTCGTTTTGTGTTTTCCTGCGCAACATTTGTGATTGAAAAATACTTTTGATTTTGTCTTAATAAACGGTTGGATCTTTTAAACGTCTCTGCTCAACTGATTGGTATTGGTATTCAACAATCGAGACATACGAGTTGACTTCAGTGATGAAAAGACGATTTCGTCAATTCTTACTCTTATCTTTCATGATATTCCCATTTCTTTTTCTTATCATTGGATGTCAAACTCAATTTAGTGAACTTGAGTACAAAGTCTTGTGGCGTGTAAGAAGGCTTTTGCTCTCTAGGTAATGTAGAGTTTGTTTTTTATCTAGAAGTTCTTCGATTAATTAAATGAAACCTCAGTATCCGCAGCAGATATTCTGTGAAACATTTAGATTCAAAGTTTAACAATTAAATCGAAAAAAATATATTTGTTGATACACTTAACGAAAGAAATGGCGTCCGATATCTGAACAAACTCCATGGACCCATCAAAAACTTAACTTGACCGTTGTACCGCTGTTAATGGTCAATAATAGATATTTGTGCTTCACCACGGCGGAATTCAGTTTTTGCATGTCTCCGTAGCCTCAAAATATCGAGCCATCTTCAGAAAGATTTATAATTCCATGTCGGGTTTGCCACGTGAATTTTGCATTCGATTGTGCGGCAGATGTATGGCGAAGTCATTCGTGCGTGGAAAAATTTAAATTATTCCGCGGTAAAAGTACGATTTGGTTTTAGTCCATCAAATATGTATCCCTTCCTCGTCGATTTTGCCGATAAAATCCTCATTTGTTTTCTCGAATATTAAAAGGAGGTCCTCCTCCATCAGAAAATTGGATAGTTTTGGATATCCTCCGGCGAAAGGGCCATAAATATAAATGAGATTGCTTCCGAATGCAGTGGTGCTGCCTCTTCTTCTTCTTCACTGTCATGTTTTATCGCAGTTTGGTAAACGCGGAATTTTAATGCCCACGAATCACGGAATTTTTACCAGCGGCGGATCGCAAATCAAAGTTAAAAGTAGCGGGTCCTCTTTTAAGCGATCATCGGTTCATGGCCAGCCTTCTTTCATGCCTCTCCCTCCCAAGACAATCATAAAAAAAAACCCTCTTTCACCTCAACCGCAGATTTTTCTCCAAATTTCGTTCGATTAATCATGCGCAAGGAACTTGAATTTCAAACTGTCGTCATAACCGAAGGCCATGGTCGGGTTGATTCTGCTCAAATCGGTTCGATTTTCATCGAACGTTCAGAGTTTTTAAAATTTCCTGTGCATGTCATTGAATATAATTAACAAATCAGATTTCGAGTGATACGCGCGACGTACGCGACTCGATAATTTGCAGTGCATGATGGTCTGTTCCCTTCTATTGTGATTGTTACGTTTTTCGATTACAAACATTCGAATCAAACCAGTCGTCTGTCGATTGTTACCGCGCTCGGATTATTTGGAACTTATAATAATTTAAATGTTTCCAATTGGAGTTTGGGCTCGATAAGTTTCACTGATCGCGAAATTTCATTGTGCTTAAAGCAAAATTGTTGCAGTACATTAAAAATGAAAATGTCTAACTGCGAATATGTTAATTTCACGAGTGTAACTGCATTGTTTATACTAAGTAAATCAGTTCATTTATTCTGGTCAAAGATGATACATATGGCCGTAAGAAAGCATTTTCGAAGTCGTAGAGAAGTTTTCGATCATATGGGGACCCTAAAGCTTTCATTCAAGACGATTTTTCTCGAGAAACATTTCATTGAATCGCTTTGAGGGCGATTCCCCACGAGTGATGAGAAGAAGACTCTGGAATTAACGTCGCGTCGAAGTATTAATTGGACGCCGACCGAAATGGAACAGTTTTTTTTATTTTTAAAGGGACGATACGGCCTTACACAGTCACATGTACACACGTCGGCGGGCGCTGCGATGAAAATGGGAGCAACCCAAGTGGAAGTAGCTTGTAGGGAAAGAGAGAGAAAATTAATGTATTATTTTTTTTTGGTCGACGTTTCCATGTGTGCCCGATGTATTTTTTTAAGCCACAATGTTATTAAAAAAATTGCGCTTTGCTAAAGGAGAAGGTAGGCAAGAAATATGGTCGAGGAGATAATTTCGCATCTCAGGAAGAGCGAAGAAGTAAATCAAGCGGTTTTAACTCCACAAATGTCTCCGTTAACTACTTTCAAACAGCCATTTTTCGTCCTTCCTGTCGGCATCTCTGAGCCGGCTGATCTATATGCGACATCTTGGTGGAGTTTTGTGAAGTGGCAACGCCGCAGGCAGCGGCATTCAGGGCCGGTGGGAGTGAAAAGGGAAGAAGGGAGGGTGGGGGGGGGGGTAGAGAAGGGTTTCGCGCGAAATGGAAATATCCCATTAGCATTGTTCAGGGTGAGGTGGAAGGGGTAGGGTGGGTTTTTCACCCCCTCTCCATACCCCCCTTTTAAACCCCGTGGATCCATGAATATGAATGAATTGGGAGTTGAATGGCGTAATGCCTCGGCCCCATTTATTCATCCCCAAGTGTACATAACAACCCCACGCCATGGCAACCTCCTGGGATGTCCGCCATTTGCCTCAGCACCTGGCCGGTCGGAACTATGAAGAAAGTCCATTTTAGCTGGTTACGTGCTCGTGATGGTGATTATATTAATCATGTCAGCACGCTACACGATGCGCATGACCCCAGATTGAAGACCGTAGGTGATTAGTGTTCCCATCCTGGAAACATCTGAAGATTTTTCACACCTTACCAAGCAGGTCTCTTAACATAAATGTACAACGTTGTTGGCTCGCATGAGTTGTCAAAGAAATAGATGTCCTTCTGGATGTTAAAACCAAGTGGACTGCAAAGTGACATGGTTCTTCAACTTTGTGGTAGAAACAGCAGCAATTATCACGAACATTGTTATGATCTTCCCGAAAATGATGCTGGATGCCAATGAGTCCCATTTACGGCAATGACCGGTGACGTATCTTCCTCCTGCCACATGACTTCACGGGAGCTGGCGAAGCAAGTTGCTGACATTTTACATATTATTATATTTATTTTCAAATATAGTGCACATTCCGATGTAGTAAATTGACGAAATCTAAAAGGATAAATTTAATATTTATATTTTAAGGTACCCGCAATCCTTATTTCAGTTTGGTTATAATTGGATTTCTCTTCTAATATCCTAAAAATAACACATTCTATTTTACTGGCATCGGTGCAGGTTTTTAGGCTTGTAATTGGCGGCTTGAGTTCCAGTTATTCGATCGTATAAACACTTATAAATCGGAGAATAACCTACTACCTTTATCAAGCGTCGAGTTCTTTTCTCAAATCTCATAGGTCTGACATTCTTCGTAGTATCCATTTGTACTTATCCTAAAGATCTCCTGTTCAGGGTTTTTCGTTGCTATAAGATTATGTCTCTCTTAAGGGAAATATCTCCCCAATTTTCTTCTGCTATCGCATCATCTTTTCTTACAGCTTCGTATGAACACGCACACCTTCCTCAATGTCGTCTTTCGATTCTGACAGCGTTAAATAAAAGCCAGATTTGATGTTCTTTCGTAATACGTTCTCCCTCTTTAGATTTCCTCCGAACTGCCTCATCGCTAAAAACCTATTTCCCCTCCGTAACATTCATGTAACTCAATGTATACAAAACACAACTTTCTTACCGATACTTAATTTTATCTTAGTCTTGAGTGCTCTTTTGACCCCATTATTCCCATGACCTTCACTGTCATATCCTTCCTTATAACACACGGGCACACTAACACTCATCTACATACATATATAGCGAAAGCGATAGTAGCAGTTCAGAAGGCGCAAAAGAGAATCAGGTTAATAAGAAAAGGGACATGGAGTTTTAGAGCGATTTTGAGGGAAGAAAAATTAGAAAATAACAAGGAAGAGAAGGAGAGTAGGAAGTATAGACGTTTTATAGCTGTACCTGGTGAGATGGAAGGATAGTGGGATTCTTGGAATGGTAGTAGTATAATATATAGAGGAGGGAAAAGGAATCTGTCAAGGGGTGGCTATAATATTGAATAAAAAGGTACTTAGAAGAAAATTATATATATATATATATATACACATAAAAATACCATAAACACAGTAATCAACCCGAAAGTCGGTTTAGTAAGTGATGGTAGAGCTCACCCATGTACCAAGCCCGACGGCGTGTGAATATTCACACATCAGGGTAGGGGGCCAGTTCCTTTCCCTGTGCCGGTTATGGTTTCCCAGGAAGATCTGGTACCCGAAAAATCAACAAGCTTGAGTGGAGCTGCTGGTGCCCAAAGTATCTTGCCCGGGAATCGAACCCGGGACCCTCCGGTCAGCAGTCCAACGCTCTACCCGCTAGACCACCGCGACCCGCATATATATATATAAATACCTACAGTATTGCATTAAATGTCGCGATAGGAACTGTATGCTAGCGAATGAATATTCAATATATAAAAAATATATGTATGTTATAAATATATTTCTAAATAAATAAATGTGTGTATATATATTTCTATTAGCTAAATGAGCTATGTACGGCGCAGAAACGTGGTCACTAAAGCAGGAGGATAGACGTAGATTAGAGGCTTTTGAAATGTGGGTGTGGAGAAGAATGGAGAAGGTGAAATGGACCGAAAGGAAAACAAATGAGGAAGTACTGGAGATGGTGGGTGAGGAGAGGGGTTTGTTGAGAGAAATCCCATGGAGACAGGAAAAATGGATGAAAGGCGTATTGAGCGGCAGTGGGATGTTGAAGATGGTAATAGAGGGGAGAATGTTGGGCAAACGAGGAAAGGGAAGGAACAGGATAGGGATGTTGGACGGATGAAGGGAGGAAGGAAGTACACAAAGATAAAGAGGGACCTGATGTAGATTAGGTTGCTGGATTGGGTTTTGTTTGGAGTTACAAAATATTTTTTTGATTGTTGTGTCCATCCAAAACCTACCTTAACCGGTACTTATAATAATATACATATGGCAGCCAATGTGATGAGTAAGAGCTGCGTATCAATGTCGACAAAACAAAGGCTATACCCAACTTTGTGGAAGTGTATATATATAAAACGCAAGTATAGGGATAAGGTCTATACCATTTTCGAGAAAGAGGATAGCCAAGTTAGGTATTAAAATAGGGGGTCATAAACTAGATAAGTTTACCTATCACGAAATTATTTTGCACCAAAATAGTCGCAGGCGTAGAGATATGAAAAGAGCACTTCGTTCAGGCAAAGAGGTTTTCTCAATGGAGGAGAGAATTGTAGACGGGAGATGAGTAAGGATGTCTAGAAGAGGCTCGTCAAGACTTTGATATGGAACGTAGTTTTATAGGGTGCGGTAACTTGGTCATTGGAGCAAGAATATCGGCATCGATTGGTGACTTTTGAGATAATGTGGTAGTGGAGAAGGATGGAAGAGGTGAAATTCGACAGAAAGGAAAATAAAGTAGGAAGTGGGGTAGGAGAGAGGGTTGTTGGCAGGCATCCGTAGGAGTCAGGAAAGATGGATGGGGAGCATTTAGATTGGCAGTGAAATGTTCAAGACTGTGATAGAGTGAAGAATTTTAGGAAAACGATGAGGGTGAGGAATAGGGCTGGCTTTGGGCGGAATGGAGGAAGGAAGTATACGGAATTTAAGCGTGGATTATTGTGTAGTGGATTTTAGAGTATCTTATTATTCGGGGATGAAAATTCAGCGGTGCTTATATTTGGGTCTATTCAAAACCTATCCTAATCTAAAATGGTAGTCTACCAAATTAAAATAATTCACTGTCCTTGTTTCATATTGTTCAATATAGCGACTGTGTGGTTGTGTTGCGTTTGCATTTTAGTTCTAGTGCGTCGTAATGTCGCGTTAGGAACTGTGTGCTAGCGAATAAATATTCACGTCTGTGCCTTCTCTCCTCCGGCATTAAATTCTAAAACGTTCGACACCTGCAATGCGTAAAACGGTGCAGGATAGCGATGATGGGTCGAAGATGCGGATTTTTGTAGGATTTGAACTTGAAAAATGCGTAGTTTTGACCCCTCGAAGGGATAACGTGCAAACGGCTCGATATATTTTCAGCATCCCTCCTCTCCCATCCCCCCCATTCCATTAAGGGTTAGTGTGTGGACGATTTAAAATCCCCTCGAAAAACAGTCCATCTGGTTTTTCGGGAAAAGTCGTCCCTTTCTTCTGTAGGTAATAACGCGGGGACGCTATTCAATTGAAATGGACGCATGGGTGACGACGCGATGTTCACAAAAGCGAATGGAATATCAAAATGGCGTCTGCAATCCGGTGGAATTCAAAAAAGAAAATGGCGGTCGTGGTCTTTTTATGCACATATCCCCTCGCGAAAATTCAGTTTGTTGGACATTGAAATAATCTCGAACCCAGTTTATATCCCTGACAGGCGATTGCAATTTATTTTGAATGAAAAATTTTAGGAATACGGTATAATTAGTGGTTTTATGGTTGGCAATGTAAAGTTTAAAAATCGAACTGTTGACGTTAGGCGTTTAACCAAACTTTCAACTGTGTAATTATTGCTCATTAGAATTCGTCATTAATGTAGTTCTTCCATAAATCATTATTTTGCTATTTTCAGTTTAATGTGTAACATTAAATGTATTATTTATCACGTACGCATTGTTTCAGTCTATCACTGCGCAGTGCAAGCATGATTAATTACTTTCTGGCAAGCCAAGGAGCAAATAATTGGCAAATGAAATTACCGTACATAACCAACAGTTTGTGTCCAAGCGGTATGTACTTTTCTTGTAGTAGTATATTAAGGAGAGTGTGATGCAATAATTTCCTATAAGACCATAGTCCAGTAAGGTCCGACCACAATTTGAAGAAACGATATTTAACGATATATGTATTTCATATTATGCATGAGCGATAAAATCGATGCATTCTATCGAAATAAAGCGAAGATAAACCATATTGCGATTCAGTAAATACTTAGATGCATACATTTTCGTCTATGTTCCTCGACATGTCCAATAATTTTCGTTGTAGCTCAATAATATTCGATATAACAGAATGTTTATCCATCATTTTATTTCAATCAAATAAACACGATCGATACAGGAAAAATTATATTGGATAAATATATATTTTATCCCTTTTGATCTAATTTTTAAGCTGATTAAGTTCGTTAAAAATATCGATGATAATTCATCCCGCAGTGCAGCCAGCCCCTTTCTTTGCATTAAAAAGAATCGCGGAAGCTCAAAAAAGAAAAAAAAACGAATTTTATGCCAGAATCATAAAGCGCATTTAGAAATATTTTGTAGCAGTTGCATAAGTTAGATCACCTCCATCCAGAATACTCACCTCCATTTTTATTACCAGTCGGTTTTATCAATTATCCTATTGAATTTATTGAAATTTACGTTTAATTACGACCTTCAATGTAGCGTTTGCAAATAATCTGTTTTTTTTTAATTCATTTCATCTATTTATGTGGAAAATTAGTTACACAGTGAGGCTGGGGCTTTTAAATAGGGCGGAAGAGGAAGGGAAGTTGCTTTTTGGGGAACACAAAACAGTTCCACAAGGTGAGTGGAGGAAATATAGAAATTTAGATGGATTTTGAGAAGGGCGTGATATAGTGGAAGGAAGAACGTTGGGTTAGCAGGGTAGAGTATGGAGAGAGTGGGCTTATTAGGCAGAATATAGGCAGACAAAAGTTATGAAGTAATAAAGAAATAATTAATAATACTCCCCCTTCCTGTGTGGGTCTTTCCCTGCAGTGGGTTCTTTCGTTAAGGATATAAGTTCACAATCCGTACCCTTTTCCCACAATGTGTACATTTTTTCACACCATTCCCTAATTTTTTCCCAAGGTAGCATTGTATTCTTTTTCATATTTTCAAAAATCACCATAAAAATTTTACGTTCATTTTGTAATTTTTTTGCGTTATTTAAGCATGTAAAGACGAGGAGTTAGGCGGAAGAAGGGAATATCTAGTCTCGATTTGGCCCCATTAAAGACGTTTTATTATTATTAATATTACCACTACAAACCGATATTGTCACCATTTACTTTTTGTTTGCCTTATTCGGATTCACCCTCGTGACTTACTTTCTCCGCCCATCCTACTTAAAACCTCGGCGCTTCTTTCCTTTTCTGTACCACTAAGTTAAATCCATTTTCCGTCAAACCCTCATCTCAAAACCTTCAATCTACACTCTTCATCTTTCCATCAAAGGCTAAAAGTTTCAGGTCCATATGAAAGGCTTAATTAGTATATTATTTTTCGCACCTTTACTCAGTCTACCCATCATCAGTTCTCCTTAAATTCTAGTAAATTCTTCCTTTTCCAAAGTTGTTCTTTTCCCTAAAGTCTCTGCGAAACCTTATCCTTTCCCTCTAAAGCCATGCTGATAAAATGCATGAACTCATCCATCTGCTCATGGTTTTTTTCCGCCTACTTTGATAATTAACTTAACTCTCTTATTTACGAAGAATCTCATTGCTTTTGTTTTCTTGCGGTGAAGAATCTTCATCCCATGCATCAGTAATAACTGCTAACGAACGGCGTGTATTATCCTCAAATAAAATATAAGAAGTTTTACGTCGAGTTCCACTTAATAACCCCCCCCCCTTCCTTCCGCTGCTCTTAAGGATTTTGTGGCGGAGCGTCTCTAGCCATGACTCCTAGGAAAACGAGGACATTGGATTGCAGCTACGGAGTAGCAAGCGTAATGCCGCAATACTTGATGCCCATGAGGGATTGCGTTAATTTATGACTCTGGCGCCTCCCTCCCTCTATAATTTCGAGTTTGTGTAACGCCGAATGCCTAGGGAAGGGATAACGACATTAATGTTGAGGAATTCCCTTAATGGAAGATTTTCAATCCATTCACTCCAGTTTTCGCACGGGTTTTAAGTGGGCAATTAACATATTCGTTTATCGAAAGAGTCCCTCTTAAATAGGATAATGATACAAATATTGAAGGGGTCCATCTTTCGTTGTCATAGCTACAGGGTTCGTCCGGAAAATAAGTTTATGATGCTCATTGTCTTTTTTGACAAAAGGGGAGTCGTCCACTACGAATTTGTACCTGAACGACAAACTGTAAATGCTGCATTTTACGTCCAAGTGCTCGACAGGTTTCGAAAACGAGTCGCCCGCGTCCGGTCAGCGATCAACCGTATGACTGACAACCTGAGCGACAATGCGCCGTCACACACCGCGCTTGTCGTGTCGGACTTCTTGGCCAAGCACGGCGTGGCAACGTTGCCGCACCCGCCCTACAACCCGGACTTGGCACCACCGGACTTCTTTCTGTTCCCGAAGATAAAGAGGAGTTTGAAAGGAACGCGATACGGGACTTTGGACGCCGTCAAAGAGGCCGTGACGACGTGTCTTCGAGAGGTTCCCGATGATGCCTTCGCGGGAGCGTTCCAGGAATGGGAACGCCGCTGGAACAAGTGTATCGACTCACAAGGGTCCTATTATGAGGAATATTAGCTTAAGATATGTAAAAGTGTAATAATTTTTTTTCCTGAGCTCAGTACACTTATTTTCCGGACGAACCCTGTACTATGGTGTGCATTCATGCGTTCCCCATGTGTGCGCATTATGATGTGATGTATTTTGGATGTTGCCTCCTCGTTTAATTCGATTTATGCCGGTGTTTGGCGTTGAATACCTAAATAAATTCACGATCACTAAATCCCACGTGATATGTGGGGTTTCCGCAACCTGTACATATATCAAACTGCTCAGGTGCGAGTGGGGGATAGGGAGTCCATATGGACAGGGTCAGGTAGAGGAGTAAGGCAGGGTTGTGCCTTATCACCTGTGCTATTCAACATGCAAGTACTTGAATATTTGGAAGAAATGAATAAAGAGGTACGGGAAGAACTAGTGATATGAATGGGAACATGTGAACAATTCATAAAATCAGTTTTATTTGCTGATGACCAATCTCTAGTTTGTCAGTCATGCAAGCATTGCTGAGTGGATTGGAAATTCAGTGCGCTAGATATAAATAAAACAGTTTCTGGCGTAACTTGGTGGAAAATCTTCATACTGACTTTTAATAACCTTTCAGCTAATTATATAATATTATCCGCCTCAAACCATAGACTTTTAGCTCCCCTCTTCTTAGCTCAACCAATCCTTTCTTTCCTCCCTCCTCTTCCCCTCCGCCCAGAATTATGTATATATACGGTGTTGGACTTGTCAATTTTTACCTGATGATATTATGTTATAACGAAACCTGGGTAATAAAAATTAAAAAGTTTATGCGGAAAAGTAAAGTGGTTTGATTATTAAAAGTCAGTCGCTAGATATAAGTTGGGAATATAAGTAAATAAAACAAAGGCCACGCAGTTTAAGGGAAAGAAGAAGGCTATGTTAAATATTAATATAGGAAATCATTAATTAGTGCAGGTGAAACAGTTTACGTTTCTCGGAAGTGTTTTGGGTCAAAATGGTCAAAGAAGTAGGAACATAAGGAGAAGACATGCGTTGGGCGAAGAAGTTCGCACAAATAGGAGAGAATTGATGGCAAGGATGTTGAGTAACTCTCCATATCAAAATTTCGACGAGTCATTGTTTTAACATCCTTATTCAAAGTCCCTGTCATCAGTTCTCTCCTCCTTGCGAAAGTCTCTTTGCCTAACGCTAATTCTGTTCTTATGCCCTGCTATACTGAACATTATGGACCAGATCACTTCCGAGAAACTGTTACTGCTGCTGTATTTTATTAACTCCGATTTTAATGTTTAACTTAGCTCTCCTCTCTGTTGAAAATGACACAGAAGTTATTTTGTTTACATTGAATGACGTCCCACTTCTACGAAACTGACTTTCTGATGCCCTTGGCAATATTTTCAACCCCTTGGCTGGCAAGCAAACGTAACTGATTTCATGAATCCTCCGTCGACTTTTATTCCTATATTTCGTTCATCCTATGCATGTTACTGATACATTAAAATAAGGGATGAAATTGCATTAAAACGATTAACCCGCGATAAAACTTCGCGAAACTGTAACTAGTTTACCGTGCTGTCGCAAAACGCAAAAGAATCCCACGGCAAATATTCCGCGAGAGTTATAGCACCTCCACACGTGTCTTCGCTACTCTTTAGGGAAATCAAGTCTCTCTCCATTTTGAAGAAAAAAAAACTTTTCGAGACGTGGAAGTTTGTGACAATCGCTTCCCATAAGATATTCCGTGCTAGAATGAGAGATGTCCCAGAACGCCAAGGCAACGAAATTCATTTTTGAAGGAGAAATCCCAAGGGTCGTTCACTACGGTTGCCTTCAGAAAGTCTCTGGTTCACATTGTTGACAAAATAAAATGAAGAAAGATCAATGACTTTCACGGGACGCTTGAGCCCATTCCCAAGGGTGGTTTTTGGAGAAAGGGACAGTTTTCGTGATCAGCGACGTCAGTGAAATTATACTTTTAGACTTAGGTCACTGTGGTGTCAAAAACTTTTTACGGCTTAAGGAAATATTATTTAATATAAACAGTCTAAAAAGAGGCTGTAAGAAGCTTAATTTATCCTTTCCATTACTTATTCTCAGTTGAGTAGTTGACGGATATATCGTTAGCTGTATCCTCAGGCTTGCGATAATGCTCTACAATTTTTGTCACCTTCACAGGTTATGGATCTCAGAATTGGTGTATGGCAACTTTACAGTTTATACCAGTGGTGGCATACCATGTGCATATTTTTCACCGTCGAGTGCAGATCCACCATACGTACAACTCGAGCAAGTTTTTGACCTTCTTACTTTCATGTTTGGGGTTGTGAAATAGGGATAGGATCTGCTTTGCATTAGGGGAGGAATAGGAATACCTAAATCTCGCGATTGAATTAATTAATATACGCTTTTTCAAAAGGCAGATGTTTATTTTTATAGTAGCGGCCCTGGAATCTGATTTATAGCAGTGGTGACCCTTTAAAATTAAAGTACATAATCAACATTGACATCATCAATATTATAAAATGAATTGAAAATTGTATGAATAACTATCAATAACAGCACAAAAACATTACTTACCTTCATTGAAAACTTTTGCGCCTGCTTGGATTTCGGTAGTTTTTTTTTAATGTTTGATCTTATATTTGTCACTGAAAGCTGCAGAAAATTCTTCAAATTTGAGTCATTTGTTCGAGACCTTGTTTTTGCTTTTAATTAATTTCATGGATGAAAATGTTTGTTGACATCTGTATGGCGTTCCAAAGCGACGTATATAACTTTTTGCATATTTTATTATCTCTGTGAAATGTTTACTAGGTAATGAATGCCCGAAATCAATTATATCGGAAGCATTTTGATTTGGAAAAAGCTCATTAAATTTCATTTTCAGGAATGAATTTGTTTTTTAATCAATCAGTTCCATTTCTATGTTACTAGAAATCTACATTACGTTTTGTTCATTAAGTTAAAATGGGTTTCTGAATGCTTGCTTATGTAGTATGCTGTCCTTTGTTTTAGTAAAATCATGGAAATGACTTTCAAATGACTCTTGTAAAATTTTGATTTTTTTAATATATCAAGTCAAATTGTTATTATCCGCTTCACATTCACTCTCCCCTTTAAATGTGGAAATTGACTGAAATCCTTCTTTTCTAACTGGGAAATGGGCAGTTTTAATTGCATTTTAATTAACTAATGCTATTTACTAATTTAGAAAATAATTTATTCTTCTCTTGTAGTTTTGAATTTATATTATTGAGATGCCTAGCAATGTCAATTAAGAATGGCGAATCGTATGCCCAGTTATTGTATAATAATAGGGCTCTTTCATCGGGAAGTTCATTTTTCGTCTCCAAAAATTCAGAAACGGCATTTTTCAATTTCCAAATTCTACGCAGGATCTGTCCTCGAGAAAGCCAGCGTAGTGCACAATGAAGGATAAGTTCACCATATTCCAAACCTTACAATTCACAGTATTCTCTGACTTCTCGTCCGTTTTATCGTCTTGATCTAATTTTATTCACATATTTCACAATTGTTGCATTGCATGCTGCATATTTAAAGTTTTACCACGCAGTACTTCTTGGTGTACAATGCAGTGATATTTCAGTTTCGGACGTTGTAAAAAAAACTTCAAGGGAATTTATTGCGCCATTGACTAAACATATCACTGATGCGGCTCCGTCAGTTCACACACTGATAAGTTTGTCATAATCTAATTTGAAATAATCTAGGCATAAGTTCACCTTTTCAAATATCTCTGAACCTCTTGTTTTACCATGCAAGGACTACAGTCTGGCAAATTCTTCAAAGGCATTAAAATTATCATCAATTCCGCTTATAAAAATTTTGAACTAGGCAACATCACATATGGGCGTTGATTCATCCAAATCTTGAGAAAAAAAGTACAAGAATGGACAAGGTCTTCCATTTACTTAGGTTAATCCTGAGAGAGTTCTTCAATACGTCTCGTAACACTCACTCACTCACACTGCCCTGGAATAGCAATTTCGTCTGCTTTCCTTTCAAGAACTTTACTAGCAATATGACGAGCAAATATTTGAAAACAAGGCGTAACAATTTCTTCTGGATCAGAAAAAGGTTTCTTTTATTCACAAATACTAAAGCAATTTCATATGACGCTTCTGTCATCGCCAAGTCTTCATTACTAACATTAACAAATATATTTTGGCTAAGGCTCTATGTACCTACGTTTACCGTTAGAATACCAATTAAATATATATATATATAGATACATATATATATATATTATTAGGTAATCTACCGGTTAAGGTAGGTTTTTGGATGGACACGAGTATCAAATAAACATTTGGTGACTCCCCACCTAGCAAACTAATCTATATCAGGTCCCTCTTCATCTCGGTGTACTTCTTTCCTCTCTTCATCCCGTCCAACATCCCTATCCTGTTCCTACCCTTACCTCGCTTGCCCAACATTCTCCCCTCTATTACCCTCTTCAACATTCCACTACCGCTAAATACGCCTTTCATCCATTTTTCCTGCCTCCATAGGATTTCTCTCAACAAACCCCTCTCCTCCCCCACCATTTCTAGTCCTTCCTCATTTGTTTTCCTTTCGGTCCATTTCACCTTCTCCATTCTTCTCCACACCCACATTTCAAAAGCCTCCAATCTACGTCTATACTCCTGCTTCAGTGACCACGTTTCCGCGCCGTACATAGCTACGCTCCATATCAAAGTTTTTATGAGTCTTGTCTTAACATCCCTACTCAACGTCCCCGTCATCAACTCCCTCCTCCTTGAGAAAGCCTCTTTGCCTAGCGCAATTCTTCTCCTTACGTCCCTACCACTTTGACCGTATTGGTCCAAAACACTTCCGAGATATGTAAACTGTTCTACCTGCTCTATTTTTTCCCCGCCCATTTTAATATTTAGCTTAGCCTTTTTCTTTCTGGAAAATCGCATAACCTTTGTTTTATTAATATTGATTCTCATCCCATATTTATCGCACTGAACCTCCAATTCACTCAACAATGCTTGCAACCCCTTGGCTCACTGAGCAACTAATGCTTGGTCATCAGCAAACCTAACCGATTTTACATATTCCCGTCCGACTTTCATTCCTACCTACAGTTCTTCCCATGCCTCTTTAATCATTTCCTCCACATATACGTTGAACAGTACCGGTGACAATGGGCAACCCTGCCTTACCCCTCTTCCTAACACTGCCCATCCGGACTCTCCGTTCCCCACTCGCACCTGAGCAGTCTGAGACATGTACAGGTTGCGGATCAGTCTCCTGTCCCTCCAATCCATTCCTATTTTCTGCAATACACGCATTAATTTTTCCCAATTCACTCTATCAAACGCTTTTTCGAAATCTACAAAACAGGCAAAAACGTCCTGATAGTATTCTATATTCCTCTCGACTAGTGATCTCATTACTGCAATGGCATCACGCGTACCTCTTCCTTTCCTGAACCCAAACTGATCATCCCCTAAGTAATCATTTGCCTTACTCTCTATCCTTTTGTTGATGATCCTGAGAATAACTTTAGCTGCGTGGGATATCAAACTTATTGTTCTGTAATCCTCACATGACGAAGCCTTTGCCTTTTTTGGAATAGGAACTAACACCGATCTCACAAAATCTTCCGGCCAGATTCCTTCCTCATAGATACTACGAATCAGTCCATATATGGCCTTCTTCCCACCTTTCCCTAACCATTTCAACATTTCTACAGGAATGTTGTCCACCCCCACGGCCTTATTTGCTTTCATCTCCTTCAGTGCCCTTTCTATTTCATCGTCGAGTATGCCTGGACCTAAGCTATCTTCTTCTACGTCATGTTCCTTTCCTATGTCTAACCTTGTCGGCCTAAGTGCTCTCCCATACACTGTTTATATATATTCCTTCCATCTCTCTTGGATTTTTCCTGGTTCAACTATTATCTTACCCCATTTATCTTTAACTGTTAGCACAGATCTTGCCTTCTTACCTCCCGATAATAACTTAACCTTGCTGTATAGAGCACCAATTTCACCCTTCTTCTGTAAACTTTCCATATCCTCGCATTGCGTTTTCCACCATTCTTCTTTTCCTTTATTTGTGGCCCTTCTCAATTTATTGTTTAACTCTTTGTACTTCATTTTGCCTAACTCTGTGTTTACATTTTTCCATCTTCTTCTCTCATCCATCTTTGCAATCATCTCACCCGTTACCCATGGTTTCCTTATCCTTTTCCCGTTAACGGTTCCTATAGTGTCTTTAGCGGCTTCCAATATCCCTTTCTTGATACATTCCCATTTTTCTTCGATAGTACTCAGTTCTTTACCGTCATCATGGACTACAACCTTGTCGTGGTGGAAGGGCTTGTGTGTTCCGATGACCCCTAGAGCTGTGCTGGCGGGAGTAATAATAATTACTCCTGGAAGGGTAACCCATGCCAGATAGGTCGAAGGTTAGGAGCCAGACGAAAGGTAGTCTACGCAGCGTCTGTTCCTCAGTGAGGCGGCTGCAATGGCGTCTAACCCCAGTGGGGCGGCCATTAAGTGATGGTGTCACGTTAAAAACACTATTGAGGAAGGCAACGGGAAACCACCTCAATTATGATTCCCAAGAATTTAATGATATATATATGTATATATATATGTGTGTATTTATATATATATATATGTGTGTATATGTATATATATATATATATATATATATATATATATATATATATATATATATATATATATATATATATATATATATATATATAGATGATGCGGAAGTACTCACGAGAGCAATATAACTTTTGGACGGCACAATAGAACACAGAATAAAACAGATAACACGTAAAAGGCCACTCACACTGTAGATGATTTAAGCTTTCGGCCTACTCCGAGGCCTTCTTCAGGTCAGACTGACTGACTATGTATATATATATATATATATATATATATATATATATATATATATATATATATATATATATATTAGGTAATCTACCGGTTAAGGTAGGCTATTGGATGGAAACCACTATCAAATAAATATTTTGTAACTCCAAACAAAACCCAATCCAGTAACCTAAACTACATCAGGTCCCTCTTCATCTCTGTGTACTTCTTTCCTCCCTTCATCCCGTCCAACATCCCTATCCTGTTCCTGCCCTTTCCTGGTTTGCCCAACATTCTCCCCTCTATTACCTTCTTCAACATTCCACTACCGCTCAATATGCCTTTCATCCATTTTTCCTGTCTCCATAGGATTTATCTCAACAAACCCCTCTCCTCACCCACTTCATCTCCAGTACTTCCTCATTTGTTTTCCTTTCGGTCCATTTCACCTTCTCCATTCTTCTCCACTCCCAAATTTCAGAAGCCTCCAATCTACGTCTATCTTTCTGTTCCGCGACCACGTTTCCGCGCCATAGATAACTACAAGCTAGTGATCCGCACAGGGATATTAAAGATTGTAATAGAGGAGAGAATGTTAGGCAAATGAGGAAAGGGCAGGAACAAGATAGGGATGTTGGACGGGATGAAAGGAGGAAGAAAGTATACGGAGGTGAAAAGGGACCCGATGTAGAGGTAAACAATCTAAAAACAATTAATATCTCGTAAATAGCGAGTTTATGTTGTCTTTTCTCCATTAATGTTTCGCGTGATACCTAATTAATGTGGTTTCCCGTTGCCTTGATATTGTAGTATCGAATGTCAGGTTTTGTTTTATTAGGAGAGGCAAACAAATATATCATTTTCCAGTATGTGTCTATCCAAAACCCAACTTAAATGTTTAGAATACTATTAATAATAGTAACATTTTATGAGCCAAATAACCTTCAGAAAATGTTTAGGTAGTCATGATAGCTTCCCCTTTGCCTTGATACAAAATCATGTCATCATCATCTATGTTCAAAATCGATTCTTGAGAAATCGGAAAAAAAGGCACGAAGATAATCCAAAAAGGAAGTTCTCCATTTGTTAAGAAATAGAAAGAAACTTTCTATAGTTTAAAGATTATTTTCAAGTAGAACATTCGTCTTTTTCCTACATGATCGCCATTTCGATCGATTCGTTTTTGAGGGCGCTAGGGGCGTTTTCATATGCCTACGTATACCAGCTCGCCGTAATTTCTTTAAGGAATCCTTGTAGACATGAAGCATTTTAGTGAAGTTGCCTACGGATTGGTTATCGGTAAACATAGGGGCGTAGATACAATAGCTCTTATTGACTGACCTTCCGCGCTGAACGCATAGCTGCATATTGAAATGAAATGAAATTATTGACTTTGTAATTCAACACACTCACTATTCAATTGAAATTGAAATGTAATAATTGACTTGGTAATTTCACACAATTACTATTCAATTGCAAAGTCAATAATTTCATTTCAATATGTTATGAAAATTCCATAATGTTACGTCGGAGACAACAAATTGTATAGCAGCACGTTAATGAATGAGATAAATGCAAGACGAAAGGCTGTTGAAGTCTTCCGCAGTCAATTTCCTTGCAGTGAAATTTGGGAAACGATTTGTTTGAGTGAAAAAAGTAGATAGAAAAGAATTGGTAGAGTGATTGATTTTAACAACTGAATAATTGGCTTCCCCTCGTCTTTTACATCTGAGTCAAAGAAGAGCGCTAGTTGTATCGGAATATACCTTCTGCAATGGATCGAAATGGACTCGATTCTATCGAATTTCTAAATTGAACATAAGAATAATATTGTCAATGGTACAAATACAAACCTCATGCATGAGCACTTACCCTTCATGCCATTTCCTATAGTCCTAATTTTAAGGAGAGGGGATGAAATTTCTAAATCTACCTTTTACATCGCATCGACTCGATTACATCGTATTTATATATCGAATATGAATAATACTCCCTCTGAAACAAATATTAAGCACATACCCTTCACGATAGTCCTTTTAGTCCCAATTGGAGGCAGAATGACATTTCTAAATCTACAATTCTAGGCGAATCGAATCGATAACATCGAATTTTTAAATCGAGAAACAACTATAGGGTGTTTAGGATAAATATCAAGTGTATACGTAGTACACATATACCCTGAAGGGTATATGTGTACGTTCTCTTTCAGCGTAGGTAGAATGAAAAGGGCCTCATTTAAAGTTAATGGGGTAAACACACTCCCTTTCACTAATGTCTTGTCGCTCAGCATCCCTTACGGTTCACGTGGTGATGCAATAAACAGCCCTTAGGTGGAATCGTAACCAGGCCTATGGGATATCCAACAGACGGCGAATGACGTTTTTCGTCATCCCGTTTCGAATCCACCCTACTATACTCGCCGCATCCGTAGGAGGGCTGAGGAAATGAGCTGAACTGGGAGAAAGAAAAACTAACGAATGAGTATAAAAACGTATTTCCGTTTTTGATAGTGCATTCGGAAGAAAATTCGACAAAGGATAAGAAATTGAGCGGAGGAGAAGACGCTGTTGGAGGGGAAGCGGAGTACCCTTTTATGGGTGACCATGTGTTTGTGTATGCGTGTGCGTGTATGTATCTTTCCAGCTCTGACAGCTTCTCTGTTTTACTTGCTTCCTAATTTGTCCTGTATTCTCCATATCTTCGTATTCTATTCGGGCATCTTGCCTTTAATATCAACTTGATAATTGGTTTCATCATCATCAGTACATATTTCAGTCCTTAAATAGTTTTGGTATCCCTGAATTCTTCTGTATTCAGTATTAATTTCTTCTCGCCCCCTAATAGCGTCCCTGTTTTACCGCCTTCTTAATTTGCCGATTGTACTTGCATGTTATGTCTTCCTCGCAGAATTTTCCCTTCAATTTTCACTTCCATCAGATTTCTAACGAATCCAGGTATGTCCAATCCAACTGTTGTCCTTCATTGTCAAGGCGTTCTTACCGTACGTTACTTTATTCCTCTACTCCTCTATGTACTTCCTCGTTCCTCGCTTTGTCCGACCTTTTAATCCTCAGCCTTCTGCCCTTCAGAATCACGTGTCAGAGGGTTGCTATCCTTCGCAGGTCCACTTTTCCAATATTCCATGTCACTGAACCATAGAGTGCTCCATATAGGCGTTTTGATGAACTGCTTCGTAGTTTTCAACCTTATGTTCTGTGAACAGAGTAGTGTGCTCTTCCTCCTGAATGCCTCCTTGGTTTGGATTATTTGAGCTTGATTCCGGTCGATCTTCTTCCATCCCAAGTTATACTGCTGCCCAGGCAGATGAAGGATTTCATTTGCTCTAGTTTCACTCCTCCAATTGTGATATCTGCCTTTGGCTTCTCGCTTGCACACACACAAAGATTTTAGTTTTATTCTCCTTGATGCTAGTATTCCCTGAGAACTTGGTCCAGATCATAGTGAGGAAAACATATAAAAGAAGCATTCCAGGCGGAAGGAATGGGAAGGCTAGGAAAGCACATGGGGAAATGGTGCATAGGGAATAATAGGCGGTCATTTCGTGCGCGGAAATGTTCGCGTCACCCCCGGCGGTGTGTAATGTCTTCCCCGGACCCTCTCAAGACCCACCTCCACATTTGCGGGTCGACTATAACAGTAAAACGATCGTCGGACTACGGGAAATGGACGGATATGGGAGGTGGTTGCTAACAACAAAAAAAAAAAAGGAATTTTTTTGCGAAAACGCGCTGAAAACGATGATGAATGGAAAGGGAACGGAAGAAAGAGCACAGTTCTTTTAAAGTTTTTGCGGAAATATTTTTTCTGATTATCTTTATAGTCGCTGAAGGGCTTTCGTTTTTGAACGCTCTTCAGCGACGACGCAAATGTATAAAAACTTTGATTAAAAATTTATCTAAACACAGTGACACAGAGAAAGAACGCTTGAATAGTTGATGCTTCGACGGCACGGCCGATATCTTCGGGATGATTATGAATATGACGACCATGCCGTCGAAACGTCACCTGTATGTGCGAGTGTCCTTCATCTTTGTTTCTGAGTTTTGATAAATTTTTAATCAAAGTTTTTAAACATAATATATATGTGTGTATATATATACAAACATATATGTATATATTCGTATACCTGAGGGCGAATATATAATATATATATATATATTCATTCACATAGAAATAGGTATAAGGAAAGAGGAAAGGAACACACATAAAGGAAGACCACAGGAGAGGTGGGGAAGGCGGAATCAAGCATACCACTAATGTATAAATACTTTCCTCGACCGGGACTTGAACACCGGATCTCTCCACTTGCCGGGCGGATGCTCTTTCCCCTTTCCTTGTATCTCTTTCTATATGAATGAATGTTTGTTCGCCGTATGGCGGGATTTCGTGTTTGAATGGATGTATATATTTATATATATATATATATATATATATATATATATATATATATATATAATAGAACACAGAATAAAACAGATAACACGTAAAAGGACACTCACTCTGTAGATGATGCAGTCTGACCTGAAGAAGGTCTCGGAGTAGGCCGAAAGCTTAAATCATCTACAGTGTGAGTGTCCTTTTACGTATTATCTGTTTTATTCTGTGTTCTATTGTGCCGTCCAAAAGTTATATTGCTCTCGTGAGTACTTCCGCATCATTGATATATATATATATATATATATATATATATATATATATATATATATATATATACATTCGCCCTCATGTTAACTGAGGAAAAAAACGTTTGTCTTCTCTTCACCCTCTTAAAGGGGCCGCGTGGGTGGGAGGAGATTCGTTCGGAATGCCAGTGGAAGTTAATTGGGCAACCGAGGGTTAAAACACATAAGAGGGTAAGGGATGGAGGCGGATCAAAGAAAGCTGGAGAAGAAAGGCTTTGAGTTGTTCAAAGTTAAGAGGATATTCCCTTTAAAAACACATTTTCGTGGCCTGCCTTGCCTCTAGCTCTTCTGTAATCAGCCAACCACTTAATTCCAGTTATTTAACCAATGGAAAATGTTCGTTTCTTAAGGGCCAGATGGTGTCGTTTGTATTTATGTCGTATGCAGTCTATAGGATCTCTTAAGTCTACAATTATTGTTACTCGTAGTATTATATCGCTTAAGGGGACCTAAAAGCTTTAGGCTAAGTGATAATGATGTAGCTACTGTTGTTACTCTTTGAAATTTGCATTTATTGCATTGTTGAGGTTAATAACATTGAAATATTTGTGAAATTTAATATTCGCTCCGTATAGGCCGAATACCAACCTGTTCGTTAAGGCTGTAGGCCGAATGCGTACATGAACATCACTTCCTTTAATTTGTTTATTCCTATTTCCCTGTCATTCATGCTTCCTGCGTCTCTGACGCAGTCTTACATTGCTTTAAACATGCTCTCCCGCTCTTGAATATGCCTGTTCCCATTTTCCTTTAGAATCCTTCGAAACCGTGTTCAAACATGAGTTCAACCTGTCTACTCCTGTCGTGTCATAGCATATACTCTTCTATTTCATTTGTATTTGATTAGTGGTTCACCCCTTTTCCATCCTCCCTGCATGACCAAATAAGGAAGGGGTGGGAATAGAATGGGAATTTTGGATGGAATAAAGAGAGGAAGTGTGCAATGTGGAACAAAGGTGTATCGCAATTTCGAATGACTTTGTTTTGTTAGGAAAGACAAAGAAAGGTGTCATTGTTCAGTAGGTGTCCATCCAAAACCTACATTAATAAATGGAGACATAACATTTGCTCAGGTGTGTATGTCAGCAGTATTCAATCGCCTTAAAATTTAAGGAGACTATACTTCTTCTACCTCAAGCTGGAAGCACTGAGTCTGCCTTTTCTCTGAGTCCCAATTGGCAGGTTTATCACTCAACACAGTGGCAATGACGGATTCTCAAGTAGGTTCTTTCACTTCTCGATATAATCTCCTCAGTCCGCACACCTTTCGCCACCTTCTCCGGATGCCTTCGCGCGCTTCGATCAATCACTTCCCTTCGACAGGTCTGCGAAGTTGGCTGTATCCATTAGTTCCTTCCCTCCTCCCTGTTCAAAAACCTCTTTTCACATCTCCCACGCTTACAGTTATCCCAGCGACGATTCTGGGATATATTTTTCACCAATTCCCTTAGCTGGTTTCTGTTGCTGACGTTTCTTGTATGTATGTCTCTATCCGCATGATATCAGGGATGTAAATGCTGGGAGAAATAACACCAATCATGTTACCGATCTTACCATGGTATTTGACGTACCCTGGTAACAGCACTGCCCTTACTACTGTTCTAGCTCAGGCCCTAATGTGTCGTATTCAGAGAGAAAGAACACTAAACCACAGTTATCAACTCAAAGGTTGATTTGATAGGTAGAGCTCTTTTAGTACTAGTCCCAACGGCTTGTGAAAATCGTGTGTCAGTGACTTTCCCTGTGTCGTGTCAGTCCCTGGAAGATCTGTCATTTGAAAATCCACTTAGCTTAGATGATAAACGATTAGAAAAGAATTAAATTTAAAAATGTGCTTGGTTATGAACTTTTGGAATAGGAATTATTCCCTCCCGAATGCCTACTGCATCAGGAATACCGAAATGGAAAGTGTAGACTCGATTAAATACTTAAAGAGTTAACCACACTCTTAACCTCTCCTGAGTGAAACATATACGGGGAATATGTGGACAAGCTAGCAAAAAATTAGGATTTTTTAGAAGAGTATTGGGGAAATGTAACGAGAAAGTTAAAGAGCAATATTATATTTCCCTAACTGTGCCCCATTTAGATTATGTTCCTAGCATATGGGACCCTCATGAAGGTGAACTGATTGCCCAGTTAGATCAGGTTCAGTTTGGAGTAGCTAGATGTGTAAAACTTTTTAATGGTAAACAAGTAGCATATGTAAATTATTAGAGGATCTAGGTTAGGAATCACTCAATTGAGCGAAGGTTAAATTACAGATTAAATCTCTTGCATAAATTGGAAGGACGTCTCTTTAGCAGTGATGTTGAAAATGTATCATCAACCCCATTGTACTCGGTAGTATAGATTATGCCAATAAAATTAGAGATATAAAGTGTAGAACAGACAGATTTAAGATGTCATTTTTCCCGCGAACGCTAAGTGATCAGAATAACGTTTTCTGGCCGCGCTAGGGAAGAAAAAGTATTTTATGTCAAAGGTAGATTGGTGTATAATCATCCCCTGCCACACCACCCTAGCGGTGGCTTGCAGGATACCATGTGTGTATTTATCAATCCGCCCGCCATATTTAAATCTTCATAATTTGTTTTCCTATCCATCTTATTTTATCCATTCTTCGACACACCCACATCTCAAAACTCTCCATTCTAAACTTACTTTCTTGCCTCAAAACCCGTCTCACTTCCGTAAAACACTACGCTACATATTGTAATATTTACTAATATTTTCATTGTTTTTATTTGCAGGTAAGTTGTGAGAGCAAATCCTACCATTGGTGAGACGTCATTGACGAAAATAAGGGCTAAGAAAGGTAAACGTTTCCGGACCATGAAAACTATACGTTTCATCAACATAGAAGTATCATATTTTCATTTTGTTCATTGTTAAAGATATGACTTCACTTCCTTCCCTATCTTACATAATTATCGGTACTATCGTCCCTTTCCAAGAAAAAAGCTTATTTAAATTTGACTTTGAAAGCTGTTTCCGTTAAAATTATCTACTGATCACTACTAGTACGTATTTACGAGATCACGTTACCAAAGGCAGTACACAAGTAAGATTTTTTGATAGAAGTGATATCAGAATGATTATTGGCAGCACCATAATAAGAAACAGTGTTATTAAGGTCATTGATGATTCCTGATGCAACACATTGCTTAACTCCCCAAGCCCTAACTAACATGACACAAATATATCCTTAGACGCCATACTACATTTTACAGTAACTCATTCTTTAGCTCTTCGTACTTCCTACCTCTCATAGTTCCATCCAATATTCTTATTATTTTCATCCCTTTACCTATTTTTCCCAGCGTTTTCCCTTCATCTATTACCGTCTTCAGCCTACCATTGCCTCTCGCTGTCTCCTGTATTCACTTGCCCTGCCCCTTAGAATTTCTGCCACCTATCTGCCCATATGATTCCTACTATTTAAAATATTTTTAGGGAACTCCAGCAAGATTTCCTCAAACTAAGTTTGTACCAAATTTTAATCTTTGTCACCGAATTTATGTTGACAAAATGTTGTATTATCGAGGACATGCTGATGAAGTAAAGCTTTCCAAAGGCAGTCGTTACATTCAGGCAGAATAGCCATGAGACAGTATTTTGCGAGCCATGGAAACAGTAACCACAAAAAATTCATTCACAAATACGTCACCCATTAACAGCACCTTACTTTCAACGACGGCAAGGCGGCAACCACAACATTGGCAATAGAAATAAACACTGGAACCAGCCACTGGTGTCATAATTACCAACCTTACACACTTAACACTAAACAGCACAAGACAAACATCACAACCATATGGGATTGTGTATTCGTCACCTTGAAATCCCACCTCGACGACTTCCATACCACGTTTGTTAACACGCATATTTAGTATTGCCTGTGTCACAACTTCCATTCTACGATGAATTGTGTTTTTGAGCGATATAACTTCTGTTTCCGAATAATGAATGCAAATATACCAGTTAAGGCCATTTTAAGAATCGGTTCACAAACAAGAGACGCATGACAATAAGACCAAAATTGATCGACGCTTGAAGTATCGCAACAGCCGCCATAAATTAGTCAGGCAGCTAACTAAAATTCTTCAAAATAACACCCTTGTCCATCGACACACCTAAGACAACGCCTCTGCTATTCTCGGTAAGCTTAATGGAAGGCGTCGATGGGAACCTCATTGAGACAACTCGTCACGGCCTCTTTGGCGTTATCAAGCGTTCCAAACTGGTTCCTTCAAGCTCCTTTTAATTCTTTAGACAAACTTGGGAAGCCTGGTGGTGCCATATCGGGGCTCTAGGGCATCTGGGGCAGCGTTGACCTCTTGTACTGGACAGTACTCGGGCACTAGGAAGGTGGTGTGGAGCGAGTCGTTGTCATGGTGCAGCCTCCAGTTGACCAAGATGTTCTTCCTGACGCGTTGCTCTCTTTTCCGCAACCTTTATCGAACTTCCACGTAAAATTTACAACTAACTGTCTGTTCCTGATATACTAACTCTTTGTGGATGACGTCTGTTTTAGTCCACAAAGATGGCAAGAGAAAAGAGTACATGTTTTTGCGACAGACCCTGTATGAGAGGAACTTCACCTGGTATTAAGGCAATCGTGAGGGAAGTAGGAAAATGCCAATGTAGACGTATGTAATGCCAATGTAGACATTCCCTGTAAAGTCGAGTAGCATTGTGATACTTAGTAGTGGAATAGTCAATCATAAAGAGTAAAGAATGAAAATGCGATCTATTTTAAGTGGACCTTTATACTAGAGTGAATACTTTTTTTATCATTTAAATATTATAGTGAGAATTGTCATATTTTATGATGTAAAAAGTGAAGGACTCGGAGGACTTCGAGTAAATGTTTAATTTGTTCCTGCTATGACCGTAATTTTCAAATGGACTGTAAAGATTTTTAAGATGCTAAGTTACCTCCCTGGAAAACCCATTTAGGATATTAGATCCTTCGCATGCAAAAAGCCATTAAGGTTTTTTTCTTTAAGGAAGATCTGCCTTAAAGGCGGCTGAGGCCAAATATTTGGAAAATGTTCCCAAACCAACTCTGAAAGGAAGTTTTAGTAGCTGCGTTTTCCACGTTGGCCTTCGCGTAATTCGTCC
Source organism: Hetaerina titia (assembly GCA_037158775.1). NCBI lineage: Eukaryota > Metazoa > Arthropoda > Insecta > Odonata > Calopterygidae > Hetaerina > Hetaerina titia. The sequence continues at coordinate 39,169,474 of CM073777.1, forward strand.
TTTAAAAAAAATAATTCGTGTGGAATTGCCAATACCTTCGGAAAGAATAAAAATTAATCAATTTTTTTAGGAAATTCCGCTTGTATAAACAAATATTTAAAAGGAAATTTTAGTGCCATATTTATGTTTCGAAAAATCTTATATTGCTTATAATTAAATTTGCATAGAAAGATTTCAGTTATACTCAAATTTCCAAATATATTCGAATTTCTTAGCCAGGAAGAGAAAATGTTGCCAGAACTCAAATACTTTTACGTTGGCATTGTTGACGCTTTTCTCAGTTTAAATTCCAATCTGTCTTTAAGTGCTTAGCTTATGACAAACAACTTAGATTAACATTTATCAATAAGTAAGGAAATGGCGAATTTTAAAAGTTGCTTGCTATCAGTCATACGTGTATTAATAAAATAGTTTGCTCATTGATTTCTACGACTACTTATCCATTTCACCTTCTCCACACCCACATTTCAAAAGCCTCCAATCTACAGGTCTGTACAAGTTATGTACAAGTCCTGTACGTCTATCCTCCTGCTTCAGGGACCACGTTTCCGCGCCGTACATAGGCACGCTCCATATCAGAGTTTTTACGAGTCTTTTCTTAACCTCTTTACTCAACGTCCCCGTCATCAACTCCCTCCTTGAGAAAGCCTCCTTGTCTAGCGCAATTCTTCTCTTTACGTCCCTACTACTTTGACCGTGTTGGTCCAGAACAATCCCGAGACACGTAAACTGTTCTACCTGCTCTATTTTTTCCCCGCCTATTTAAATGTTTAGCTTAGCCTTCTTCATCCTGGAAAATCACATAACCTTTGTTTTATTAATAATAATTCTCATTCCATATCTATCGCACTGAACGTCCAATTCACTCAGCAATGCTTGCAACCCCTTGGCTGACTGAGCAACTAATGCTTGGTCATCAGCAAACCTAACCGATTTTACGAATTCCCCTTTGACTTTCATTCCTACCTCCAGTTCTTCCCATGCCTCTTTAATCATTTCCTCCACATATACGTTGAACAGCACCGGTGACAATGGACAACCCTACCCTACACCCCTTCCTCGCACTGCCCATCCGGACTCTCCGTTCCCCACTCGCACCTGAGCAGTCTGAGACATGTACAGGTTGCGGATCAGTCTCCTGTCCCTCCAATCCATTCCTATTTTCTGCAATACACGCATTAATTTTTCCCAATTCACTCTATCAAACGCTTTTTCGAAATCTACAAAACAGGCAAAAACGTCCTGATTGTATTCTATATTCCTCTCGACTAGTGATCTCATTACTGCAATGGCATCACGCGTACCTCTTCCTTTCCTGAACCCAAACTGATCATCCCCTAAGTAATAATTTGCCTTACTCTCTATCCTTTTGTTGATCATCCTGAGAATAACTTTAGCTGCGTGGGATATCAAACTTATTGTTCTGCAATCCTCACATGACGAAGCTTTTGCCTTTTTAGGAATAGGAACTAACACCGATCTCACAAAATCTTCCGGCCAGATTCCTTCCTCATAGATACTACGAATCAGTCCATATATGGCCTTCTTCCCACCTATCCCTAACAATTTCAACATTTCTACAGGAATGTTGTCCACCCCCACGGCCTTATTTGCTTTCATCTCCTTCAGTGCCCTTTCTATTTCATCGTCGAGTATGCCCGGACCTAAGCTATCTTCTTCTACGTCATGTTCCTTTCCTATGTCTAACCTTGTCGGCCTAAGTTCTTTACCATACAGTGTTTCTATATATTCCTTCCATCTCTCTTGGATTTTTCCTGGTTCAACTATTATCTTACCCCATTTATCTTTAACTGTTAGCACAGATCTTGCCTTCTTACCTCCCGATAATAACTTAACCTTGCTGTATAGAGCACCAATTTCACCCTTCTTCTGTAAACTTTCCATATCCTCGCATTGCGTTTTCCACCATTCTTCTTTTGCTTTATTTGTGGCCCTTCTCAATTTATTGTTTAACTCTTTGTACATCATTTTGCCTAACTCTGTGTTTACATTTTTCCATCTTCTTCTCTCATCCATCTTTGCAATCATCTCATCCGTTACCCATGGTTTCCTTATCCTTTTCCCGTTAACGGTTCCTATAGTGTTTTTAGCGGCTTCCAATATCCCTTTCTTGATACATTCCCATTTTTCTTCGATAGCACTCAGTTCTTTACCGTCATCCATCATTTTCTCTACAGCCTGCTGATACTACTTTCTCGTAAATCCATTTACTGCTTCTAAATTCCATTTCCTAACCCGCCGCCCTTGCCTTATCTTCTTGAAACGAACATTACATTTCATAACAACTAAATTGTGGTCAGAGTCCGCATCCGCTCCTGGGAAACTGTGCGAATTTATTACACTGTTCCTAAACCTATGCCTAACCATAATATAATCTAACTGATACCTTTTTGAGTCACCTGGCATTTTCCATGTATACCTACGCCTTTTGTGGTGTCTAAACCATGTGTTGGGGATGACTAACCCCTGTCTCCTGCAGAATTCAATTGCTTTCTCCCCGCGTTCATTCCTCGTTCCTAACCCATAGTCCCCCACCTCATCACCATGTCTTCCTTCGCCATCATTCACGTACAAATAGATAAAAGTAAAAGGAATAGGAACACATATACAGGACGAACACAGACAATGTGTAGAAATATATAATAGTATTGATCATCAAGATTGTTGTGTTAGTCCTCCGATTGGTTTACCACAGCCATCCTTTATACTCTATTCATTCTTAATTTCACCTTGACGAGATTTTCCCTTAAATTCTACATGCTGTTAGATGTCTAACTAATCCATTGTCCCTTAGGGTGTGTTCTGTTCATCTTAAGCTCCTTTTCTTAGCCGTGGAATAGCTCTCATTATGGTCTTCTACTCTTCTGCCATGTGCTTCCACCTTCCTAACGTAGTCCATCGTTAGCCTTCTTGTTCATCGCCATTTTTCAATATGCTTTTTTTCTTTGATGATCTACTTTTCTAATACTCCATGTCTCTAATCCGTAGATTGTAATGCTTCGTACGAACATTGGAACGAGCTTCTTTTTAGTTTTCAAGTTCTGGTTCAAGAGGATAAGTATGTAGTAATTATAATAATTATTTATAAAGGGTGCCAATATTTGTCGACAATTGCTGAGATCATTTGACATTATGTTGGGTTATCAAAATTTTCACTGTATAAATGGCACTTTATCGCGAAAATATAATTTTCGTTCGGCCAAATCGTTAAGGTTAAAAAAGTACTTTTAGAAAGTGTTCCTGATGGCCGTGAGTTTGCGAATGCTAAATGTCCACTACGAACGAACTTCCCTTCGGTCATTTTCCGTAGCCTCGTGCACTGGCTTTCGAATCGTCGAGTTCCGACCGTCAGATGTTTCGAATTAAATATAAAATAATGCGGAAGTGCGCATGGGACTAATTGGCCCATTGAGCAGGTTGAATACGAAGGTTTTGCGAGGGAGTGAATATGATGGGGGGGGTTGGAATATTTATTTTTTTCCCATCGCTTTCATCTTTTGTTTGTTCAGCAGTGAGTAGTTACAAATGAATCGGTCTTTATGGGACGTATGAGTGTACGTTTGTGTTTGCGCGGGGAGATTAGTGATCTGCTCGAGGGCGATTATTGGATTAACTCCTGGCGTCTCGCGGCTCATTATATTCGAATCGGATCAATTTAGATCCCATTTTCATTTATATATCTCTCTCTCTCTCTCTCTCTCTCTCTCAGTGTCAATACCTTGATAGGGATTGTGTCTGTCCTTTATATGTGTTTGAATGAGGGGAAAGAAAGGAACTATCTCATGTTTTGGACTCACACAAAAAGGAAGATTCATTTCGGGATTGATTGGCCATTATCAAACCGGCCGTGAACGAATCTTCTGAAAAGTCCATTGCGGTATGTTATCCTCGATTGTTTTTTACTTCACTGCCCACAAAAAAAATAAATTTTATTCCCCATTTCATTTGAAGCACTCGCTATGGCGAACTTTTGTTCCATTTTCATTTGGCTGGCTTGTTATAGGAAGTTTGAGGAAAAAATAAAATATCAAAACGGACAAAGTAGGCGGATAAGGGAATTTAAGCACGTGACCCAAGAGTATTATTGGTTGTTTTCTACAATTTTTTCTTCATAGTATGTGTAGCTCATAAAATCAGTTAGGTTTACGGATGGCCATGCTTCAGTCAGCCATTCAGCCTAGGGGTTACAATCATTGCTGAATGCATTGGAAAATCAGTGTTATAGATAAGGGATTGGGATTAATATAGTCAGAACAAAATATAAGGCTTTTGGGGCAGGGAAGCTTAGTTAGACGTTAAAATAGGAAGTGTGTAAGTAGAACAACTGGAAAAGATTACCTACCGGGGAAGATTTCTGGACCGTTTTGGTCCAGAAGTAAGTTCTCGGGACATAGGAGAAGAATTGAGTTAGGCGAAGAAGCTTTCACAAAGAGGCGGGAATTAATGACAGGGACGTTGGGTAAGGATATTACAAAACGACTCATCAAAACTTTATTATAGATCGTGGTTTTGCACGGTCAAACATGGTCATTGAAGTAGGATAATAGGCATAGATTGGAGACTTTTGAAATGTGGGCTTGGAGAAGGATGGGAAAGGTGACGTGGATTGAAAGAAAAACAAGGGCGTGCTAAGTAAGGTGGGGGAGGAAGGAGGGTTGCTGGGAGAAATCTGAAGGATTCCTAGAAACTGTGGCAGATGCCGAAACAGTATCTTTTAACTGAGTCATCCGCTATGTGTGCATTAAAATTCAACAATATTAGGGAGTAAAAATCATTCGTCTTGAACGGGATTCGATCCCAGATCCCTCGATGTTCTGCCGAGTGCTTTAGCCAGTTAAGCTGAAATTCGGGGGTTTTAAATGAGTAAGATGTAAAGACGAAGTAGGGTGCATACAGTATCACTGGCCAATTAAAATTGGCAATTTTCCACAAAATAAAATTTTAATACGACCGGTTTCGATGTAACTACATCATCTTGAAGAACTTGTACCAGAAAATGATGTAGTTACATCGAAACCGGTCGAATTAAAATTTTATTTTGTGGAAAAATGCCAATTTTAATTAATCATGATATTCCACCATATCACGCCTGAAACTTCTCTTTTTATTTTAGTATCACTGGCATTCGTAGTCGTGTGCGATTTTTAAATTTTTTTGCACTCTGAAATTGTTGCATTGTAAATCTACAGGAGGCAGGAAAAATGTATTTAGAGCGATTTGATTGGTGATAGGATGTTGAAGAATGTGATAGAGGGAAGAACGTTTGCACGAAATGGGAAAGTATAGGATAAATGAGTATGTTGGATGGAGTGAAGGCAGGTAAAATGTAACCGAAATTGAAGATCGTTTTGTTGCAGTGTGGGATTCCATGTTGCTTTATGTTAGTACATGTACATATTACCCCGCAAGCCGCCGCAAGGGCGTGTTAGGTTAGGTGTTAGGTCACCACCAAAAAAAAAAGGAAAAAAGAAAAACCGCATTCAAAACTAACACATACATGCAAACCCAAATCCACAGTGGTGGATACATTCATAGAAACATCCTATCATTTAACACGCATGCAAATACACATCTACCTCCCTTCACTCCACAAGCATGCAAGTACATATGTTTAATTATAACAAATAATTGTTTCTTAGTAGTATCTAGTAGAGGCATCTGAGAATATAAGAAAAATCTCTGTCTTACCTCCACGAAAAACCATTTCTTGGAACATTCTCTACAAGTAAACGTCTCCAAACTCGATTTTCTGAGCCTAACCCAAAATTCTTTCACGTATAGTTTCTCCATGGAACTTGGTATCGTGAATTTGTGACTCGACCCTCGAATAGGGGTCAAGTCTAGCAGCGATCCGTGCACTGTAACAGCAACACAGACAACTGACGCGGGTCCTTTTGCTTTTCCAAAACCGTCCACCTTCTTTCCCACCACAAATAGCCCCACTATTCCGGCCGTTCACGTCGTCGCGATAAAAAAAACATTCTACTGATGTTTGGCGTAGACCCTGTGTTTCAGTTTTAGGTATAAAAAAATTTCTTCATGAGCTTTTGATTGTACGAAAGAGCTGCTTGCGGCGACTTCAAATTTCGACTTTATTAAGGAAAACACGGAAAATCCAATTTCATGTGCGTAAGTTTTATGGTTGTATGATAACCTTTAATAGTGAATCCCTGTAGATATAATCCTGAGGAATGTGACTTTTTTCATAGACTAAAAGAAAAATATAAAAAAAAGTCTGTGCATTCGGTGGGGTTAAGATTAAAAGCGGCGTGGCAGCTTATAGACGAAATGGCAAAGAGATTCCCTCTCGGTTTAGTTTCAAGGAATTTCAGCATTCCAAAATGTGGAAACGTCATTTCTCTTGTGTTCAAATATGGGATTAAAGAGCGTTTCAATGGATAGTTTACATTCAACTTCGCTTTCCGGTGTTTTTCCCGCAGAAAAAGAGAACGCGAAGACTGGCTGGCGAACCGAAAGGAATTTGCTGTTTGAGTTCAGTACGAAAATGTCCAATTAACCAAAGTTCAAAATTGTTTGACTTAGGAAACGTAATTATTTACTTTGAACAATGATCTCTCTGGCTGGTATTGATTTACCCTCGTTAAACTCCTTGGGTAAACGTCACGCTTCTGTGGAGATGTTTTATTGTTTATCCCTAGCTGCTGCTCAACGTGTGTGTGGAGGAAATGGTAACAGATGCATGGGAAGAAATGACGATAGGAATGAAATTCGGTGGGGAGTTCATTAAATCAGTTAGATTTGCGGATGACTGTGCTTTAGTTCGTCAGTCACCCAAAGGGTTGCTGGCATTCCTGAGTGCATTAAGTCAGGGCGATAAGCATGGGATGAGAATAAATGTAAATAAAACGAAGCTTATGTGGTTTTCTAGGAAAAGAAAGCAAATTGGAATTGATTAACTAGAGCAGGTGGAATAGTTTACGTATCTTGGAATTTTATTGGATCAAAATATTCAAAGTGGTTGAGGGACTTAGGGGAAAGAATTACGTTAGGCAAAGAGTAAGAATGTTAAGATAAGATTGGTCGAAACTTTGATAAAGGGCGTGGCTTTTTACGAAGCGGAAACATGGTCATTGAAGCAAGATGATGTGCATTGATTGGAGGCTTTTGAAATGTGGGCGTGGAGAAGGTGAAGTGGACCGATAGTAAGACAAACGAAGATGTAGGTATGGAAAGAAGTAGTTATTGAACGAAAACCTAACGAGGCAGGGAAGATGTTTTCAGAGAAATTTGATTGTTAATTTTTGAAGACTCATAGAGGGGAGAATATAAGGCAAACGAGAAAGGGGTAGAAATACAATACAACATGTAGGATAGGCATGTTTGATGGAATGAAGGGACGAAGTAAGTATTCGGAATTGAAGACGAGCTTATTTCAATGTTGATGTCAAGTTGTGTTTTTTTTCTGAGACATTGGAATTTCTTCTATACCGTTCGGTAGCCTATGTCCGTCCAAAACCGGTACCTTGTGACCATCCATCTTAACCCAAAGCATTTTTCCCTCCTAGCGCGGTCGGACAAAGGTTATTTTATTCTGGTTCCTTATCGTTCTGGGTAAAAAGAACATCCTTCATGGATATCTAACTGTCCTACACTTAATATCTCTCATTTTATTTACATTATCTCTCTGACTGTAGTACAATGGGGATAATAATATATTTTTAACGTCATTACCAAAAAGAGACGTCATTGCAATTGATGTAATTCTGTAATTTAACTTTCGCTCCATGAGTGAAGGTCCCCTAGTTTCTCTTATAATGTTGATACGCTAATTCATGTTATAATTCGTTCCCGTGCTAATTTTTTACTGATAAGGTAAGGAAAATGCTATATTTGTCTATTCGATTGTGGCAGTTCCTTGTTCAATAAGAATTTTAATCATTTACTCGGGCAATAAATCATGTACTCTCTTGTTTATGAGTGTTATTAATAAAATTATGTAACAATCCGATTTTAGAGCAATTACGCCGAGACCATTGGTTGAGGCGGAAAGGCGACGACAGCGCCAGGCCATTTCACGCGTTACGTATCGAACGATACTTTTTTAAACGACCCTCTGGCAAGTCGTCACATGAAAAGAGATGCGAATTGACGCACGTTATCAATCACGCCTTTCACGCTGAAGCGGTTTCTCTTCGGGATTGATGTCCTTCTCGGCCATCTCTCCTTTCACCCATCTTTCCTTTCGTTCTGGTTTGCGAGGGAGGAGGTCAACAGTGAGGGTCGAAATAAAAGATAAATAAGCAGGGCTTTCTAGAGGTAGGGGTTGCGCCACCTTCAAACGGCGGGTTAGGATACCCGGCTGCTTATTGGCTCTCGAAACGACCGCTGGAAAAGATCCACTTAATCGCCGCTCTTGCTTTATTCCTCTCATTTCATCGTCAGGATTATCCCCCCATTTCCCTCCTGAATGTCCCTGAAACCAGGCGTCGGAAATAAATCCTTGATCATGCTGTCTGTATTCCCTGTAAGGGTTTAGGAATTTCCTGGAAAGGAGAGGAGAATATCAGGAATGATTTAGATTACACGACGAAATAGACATGCACGTATATTGACATCCTCTCTTCAAACGTTCCCGTTGCTTTAATATCCTTCCCTCAACCTATATCGGAGTCAAAAAAAATCATACACTCGAAAAAATAATTAATTTTTTACACATACTGTGAAATCGTAGTTGCATTCCATTACGCCTTTGTCAAAATATCCCCAACCGTTTCCTCCCTAATTACGTTAAATTGGCAGAGAAACAACAAACCTTAAATGTAATCAGTTATACAAATCAGTATCTTTTATATTCTACCGGTTAAGGTAGGTTTTTGATGGAAACAACGTATTTAATTACCCAACAATATATCGCATTTACATGCTCGTAGTAACAGAAAACGCAACCCGACAACGGACGCTACAGTAAGTCCCTTTACAATTCCTCGCACTTCCTCCCTTCATTCTATCCAACATGCCTATCCCATTCCTTACCCTTCCCTATTCTTATACCGTATGCCTATCATCCTGCTTCATTGGCCATGTTTCTGCGCCGTACAATATCGCGGTCCATATCAACTTTGTGAATAGCCTCCAATTAATATCCATCTCAACGTCCCTGTCATCAAATCCCTATTTCTTGTGATAGCTCCTTGCCTAATGCAGTTCCTTTTGCAATGTCATTGCTGACCATTTTGGTCCGAAACACCTCCGAGTTTAAGTTGGTTCCACCTTCACTATTTTTTGTCCTTCTATTTTAACCTTTAACAGACCCCTTTCTCACTATCTAAAGGAGCACAGCCTTTTTTTTGGATACCCATTTCAATCCCGAATATATATATATATATATATATATATATATATATATATATATATATATATATATATATATATATATATATATATATCTACATATATATATATATCTACATATATATATATATCTACTAGAGAGGTAGAGGGATGCATAAAATGCGCACATCAGCATGGGAATAAGGGGACCAGTTCCTTTCCCTGTAACGCCTGAGATTTCCCACGGGTCATCTGGTACCCGAAAAATTGCCCAGCTTGGATGAAGTTGAGTGTACCCTAGGTGATTTCTCCATATTAGTGGTGAGATAATACCGCTTGGGAAATTGGAGTGCTGGAAAATTTTTTAGTGTATCCAAGTCAACTGTTAATACAGTAAACATGTTCGGTCATAAGGTATATACTACAGTAAATATGAAAGTGACGGGTGTATTTTTGATTACGTAACGAAACTTTTTAAAATGCCTAATCTTGTCGAGTTCTAAATAGAGTGATTAAATGCTTAATTATTGAGTCGAATTTCTGTGAGAAAGAAATCCCTTGTCATCGTTGTGAATCCTTTCGTCGTCTCGTCGCGTCTTCATTTCTTTAATCAACAAGGAAACACCCGAAGTTTTTTTGTGGCGGCATTTTTTGGGACAATAAAGCTTGACACTGGAGCCTTTTGAAGCGAGGCCGTGGGAAAGAACGGCGAAAAAATGACTAGAGCAAGAGGGAAAACAAACGAGGAAGTGCCCGGCGCTGTAGTCGAAATGGAAGGAATATCGTTGTGAGAAATTCAAGGAATTGAGGAATTGTGGATTATGGGATTTTGAGTGTCCTTGGAATGTTGGACTTTGAAACGAATAGATATGGGGAGAAGATGGAAGGATGAAAAAAGTTGGGCACTTTGTACGGAATTAAGGCAGCCAGAAAGTACGTGTAACTGATCATAAGTTTGCCTTAATGAAGTTTTAAGAGTATTTAGTCTTTGTCTTATTAGGTGGAGCATAGAAACATTTTGGAGCCCCAGTAAGGCTGCGAAATGTTTCTACCGAAATCTTTCTTGCCCATAGGCTCCATATAAACATGGCCTTGACCAATAGATTGCAACTACGAGGTGCGTTCAAGTTTTAGGCGTTGTACATTCATCATTATTTCAATCCTAAGATTGGTTTACTGCATCCTTCCATTCTTCCCTTTTTAGTGTTAACTCCCTCATCCTCTGATAGGTGCCCTGTTTAACATCCTTCTTATTTTGCCCTATGTACTTGTCTCTTGGCCTTCCTTACGGCATCATTCCTTCAATTTTTCCTTCTATTATTTTCCTAACTAATCCATTGTGCCTCAAGTTATGCCCAATCTATCTAGTTCCTCTTTGCCGTTGAGCTCTCCATATGGTCCTATCCTCTTCTGCTCTTCTACTTCTCGTATACTTCCTCGTTCCTCACTTTGTCTGTCCATTTAGTCTTCAGCATTCTCCTCCAGCAACATGTTTCAAATGCTTCTATTCTTCGTTGGCCCACTTTTCTAATATTCCATGTTTCCGATCCGTAGGGCACCATACGCCACACCAACATTTTGACGAACTTCTTCCTTTTTTCCCATCTCATATTTTTTAAACATAGTACTTGCCCCTTCTTCATGAATGTCTTCTTTGCTTGGGCTATTCTTTGCTTGATGTTGGCCGAACTTCTTCCATCCCTTATTATGCTGCTGCCGAAGTAGATGAAGGATTCCATTTGTTCTATTTTCCGGAGGCAGGACATGTAGATGCAAAAGATACTGGCAGGCTTTGACGGAGATACTGATGATAGTAATAGAGGGGACACTTCTGAGAAAGTGAAGTAGAGGGTAGACAATAACCGGCTAGTTAGACGGAATCAAGGGATTTATTAGATATGCAGAGTATAAGAATTAGTTATTGTAATATGCTGGATGAGATGTTTTAGGATAATATAGTATTTTGTGTTGTGTTAGTTAGGTCGTAGGGGTACGTATTTAGTTCTAGGGTCCATCATAGACATCCTCAAAGCCGCTAAATTAGAACTTCTACTACTTCTAATGATAACAGTCATTTTCAATGAATTATTATTTTTTAAATGTAGATAAGACTTGAGCAAGTCAGTCAGTAAATGAATAGGAAAAAGAGGCAAGTAGATGAATCATCTTCATCTTCTATCGGCAGTGCATAGCCTTGAGATAGATGCAATCGATGCAAATTTCCCGTCTCGCTACCCTTTTTAAATGCAGTGCCTTCGGATAGGGTGAAATCTAATTGTGTGATGCGGGAAATCCATCGATTCAATGTTTTCCCTTCTCCCCAACCCCAATCCGAACAGTGTTGCAAACGCTACGTTAATAGTCTTCCGATTGCGGAAATTTCCCGTCATATCTCGCCGCGGTATTCTTTTGCGTCGAGGGAGAGTGCAATTTGAAAAGCCGCAATTCCGATCTCCGGTTGGTAATTCGACTGCTTCGTGAATAATTCAAATCTCGCAGCGGGATCTTACCCCGCTCTGAAACAGATTGCTCCGTGGGGCCTTAAGTCCTTACGGCAAATATCTTACGAGAAATTAGATGTAGGAAGATCATCATTTGAATGAATTATGTGAATTAAAAATTCATGATGAACTCTTCTTTGAATTACCCTCATATTCCTCATACTTCAAGTTTTTTGCTTGTATAAATGACGTTTCTCTACCGATTTGGTAGATCTCGATAGATATCCATTAGATGGAAAGATCAAGGTATTTTTTAATGTTTTTCTCATCACCTTCATTATAATTAACCTATCGAAATGAAATGAAATAATTTACCCAGGTTTCGACGTTGAACGTCATCATCAGGTTTTTTTTAATATAGTGTATGGAATTACAAAGTAAATTATTTCATTCAATTTCAGTATGTTTTGCAAATTCCAGAAAGTTACGCCTGAGACAACAAATAATTAACCTAATTAAATGAATGTTCTCTAGTGGAACGAAGACCGTTCAAGTTCAAATGTCACAAAATATTTTTTGAGACTGAGAGTGGGTTAAGCCAAATACTACGGTAGGAGAGATCATTTTAATAAAATTAGAGAGATGAAGTGTTGAACAGATAGATTTAAGATGTTATTTTTCCACGAACGATAGGGGATAACATTGTCCGACCGCGGTAGGGTCATGTTTGGGTAAAAATTATTTTGGTGTGTATTCATACCCTAGCGATGCTTGCAGGGTACATAAATAAATACAGGCATCTATAGGCGCACCTTCTTTGTAAATACAACACATAGATGGCTACATTGTAAAGTGCACAGGGTTCGTGTTGCTTCCGCTAAAATGATATTAATTTTTAGTACCTAAAATGGCGTTGTTAAGGGCACAAGAACTAGAGTATAACCATTCTTTTTCTTTGCAGGCGTGGTTTATCCGAACTTATGGAGTTCATCATAAATTGGGTGCGATAATGGTGTAATGGATGTGTATAAAATATTCGTTCTTGAGTGCACGACTGATGAAATATAGCCGATCGTCAATTAGAAAACTAACCTAAGAAGGCCACGGACCAGCCGGTTTTTCTAGTGTCCCCTCTCTAGGGACGCCTTTTAAAAAAAGGGTACTGCTTTATTAAAACCGTCCTCATTTCATTCCCGTTTCCCTCTAAAATACTGGCCAAATTCATTATTTTAATCACCTGATGTCATTTATTCCTTCCTAGTTTCAAAAATGTATTCCTTCATTCTCGATATGGGGTTCCAGCGACTCTGAAAGTCAGAACACCCTTGACGAGCCAGAACACCCTTGACCCAAAACACCTTTCCCTCGTAGCACGGTCGGACAAACGTTATTTTATTCTATCCCTTATCGTTCGTGGCAAAAATGACATCCTAAATCTCTTTGTTCTGCATTTAGTCTCTCGAACTTTATTTACGTGATCTCTCCCACCGTAATATGATTCTAAGTAATAGTAAATTGTCGACATCATCGTTCAAGAGACTTTTCCAATTTTTCCGAGAGATTTATTCTGTAATTTAACCTTCACTCCGTGAGTGATTCACAACCTAGTGCCTCTGATAATGTTGATGCGTTACTCCGTTTGTCATCAGAGCGTTTTACAAATCTCGCTCTTCTATGCTGCGCGCGATCTAATTCGTTGGCCAGTCCAACTTCATGAGGATCCCATATACTTGCTCTAGCAGCATATTCTAATGAGGCCTAACTAGTGAATGATAAGATTTCCCTTTGATTTTATCGTAATATTTGCTCAATTATAATCAAACAAAGTTTACGTATACTTAAGGCGCACTTTTCGTGTAAAGCTGGAAATTATACTACATAGCCGATATGACATCGATATATTTTCATATCCAGCCCCCGAAGTGTTATAATTAATAACGCATGACCAATTTTATCCGTAACATGTTCATTTTGTTCAGCGTGCACTCTAGATCTATCTCTTCATATTTGTCAACTGCATCTTCCTTTTTAGTTCACCTATTTTAGCATCTATCGGGTTCTTTTACGTTTTAAACTAGATAAAGACATTAAAATTATGTCGGTGATGGTTATGAATAACATGGACTCATTTGCACGCTACAGGGATGGGTACATAATAATAAATCTCCTTAAAGGTCATGTATCCACTGGTGTCAGTCAAAAATGTTTTTAATATTAGCACTCAATTGGCGGTTCGATTTTTACGACTCAAAATAAACAGCAAACCCTCGTCTCCCTTCAACAAAATTTGGCAGTTTTCGTTGGAATGTTTGTTTGTTATATAATGGACCCAGAAACGATAAATATATGTGGCTCGTGAAAGTAAAACCCATAAATAAGTGAATAGATAAAATAAATCAGGGAAAATCGCATTAGCTTTTTTATATGTTCCAAAGAAACATAGCTGAGCATAAACATAAACTAAGAGGCACTCCATTTTGTTCCAACGCGACCTGGTCGTTGGATAAACAGCACGTCGTAAACACACCATGGCAACGGACACCAAAACAATGCTTTCGACAAATGAGTGGTGCTCTCCGCCTTTCCACCTTATTTCTCCATCCTAATGTGACGAGACATAAAAGACAAAATGGATTCTTTTTTTTCCTTCTCTCCACGACGTACTTACCTGCCGCCTCCTGGTGGAAAATTAATGTGCAACGATGTATTTCCTCGGAATATCGAATTTTCGGATGCGTGGTCGTCATTTTCAACGTTCTAGCCGTCTTCCCTCCCTCTTCACCTGCTCGCAGCCTAAAGGCGCGTTTCCATTAGCGACCTTCCATTGTGTGCTGCGCGTGACAAATGACGGTCGTCGATGACGACTTCCTGTAACTGTCCGAATCCCGACGAAACGGTACTCCGACCCACCCCCATCCTCCATTCGCTTCCTGAAAACACCCTTTAACTCCTTCTACCCCCAACCCCACTCCAACAATGCACCCTCCCCACCCTCGCCCGCATCCTCACCTGCGAGGTCTTTAAAGCCGAGGCACATAGCGGATAATGCCATGAACTGCCTCCCGCAGGACTCTCTCAACTGCTGTGAATGGCGTGTCTAGGTAGAAGAGGTTATCCGATTAGATTCCACTCCATCGAGTGTAATCCTATCACCTTAAAGTGGCTGGGGATAGATTTTTTTTCAGTGTGTGAGAATATGCATTTTGGATGAAAAAAGGGAAGAAAGTATTTGGAGCGAAAGAGAGTTATTTTGTATGTTTGTGTTCCCAGGATATTTTTTTCATGTTAATTAAGGGCTAAGCATTAGTTGCTCAGTCAGTCAAGGGGTTGTAAGTATTGCTGAGTGACTTGGAGGTTCAGTGCGATAGATATGGGATGAGTATCAATATTAATAAAACAAAGGTTATGCGATTTTCCAGGAAGAAAAAAGGCTAAGCTAAACATGAAAATAGGAGGGGAAAAAATAAAGCAGGTAGAACAGTTTACGTATCTCGGAAGTGTTTTGGACCAATACGGTCAAAGTAGTAGGGACGTAAGGAGAAGAATTGCGCTAGGCAAGGAGGCTTTCTCAAGGAGGAGGGAGTTGATGACGGGGACGTTGAGTAGGGATGTTAAGAAAAGACTCGTAAAAACTCTGATATGGAGCGTAGCTATGTGCAGCGCGGAAACATGGTCACTGAAGCAGGAGGATAGACGTAGATTGGAGGCTTTTGAAATGTGGGTGTGGAGAAGAATGGAGAAGGTGAAATGGACCGAAATGAAAACAAATGAAGTACTGGAGATGGTGGGTGAGTAGAGGGGTTTGTTGAGAGAAATCCTATGGAGGCAGGAAAAATGGTTGAAAGGCGTATTGAGCGGTAGTGGAATGTTGAAGAAGGTAATAGAGAAGAGAATGTTGGGCAAGCGAGGAAAGGGCAGGAACAGGATAGGGATGTTGGACGGGATGAAGGGAGGAAAGAAGTACACAGAGATGATAAGGGACCTGATGTAGAGTAGGTTGCTGGATTGGGTTTTGTTTGGAGTTACAAAATATTTATTTGATAGTTGTGTCCATCCAACTACCTACTTTAATCGGTAGATTACCTAAAAAAAATTAAGGGCTAAAAGTTAGAGTAGTATATAGTCCCAGTGTACCACAAAACCCTACTTTATCCCGATGTACTACTGATAATCCTAAACAAATGTTAGAATGAAATGATAACAAAGGATAAATAGACATGATGGCGAAAGAGAGACAGCTGTTGAGAGAAATTAATAACCCAGGGGAAATTTGCGCAAGAGATTCTTAGTGGGATACTGAAGGCGGTAAATAGGGAGGAGGAATATTTGGGAAGGCGAGGTATGAGGAAAAGAATAAGAATTTAAGAAGGAATCAAGCCAAATAAAAAAGTGTGCAACGTTAAATAATGTATTTTTTTTAATGTATACCATGGATTGTAAGGATATTTGGTATCATGTTAGGTTAGCCTTATGAGTCCAGTAACATACATGTATGCAGTTCCAGGATTCATCAAATCCTAAGTTGGTAGGTTATAAATAATAATAGAGGTCAATGAAATCTTAAGATATTTTTTTCGGTGAACTGGTTATAAATACATGCACGAGAAAAAAAAAACTAAATTACCGAGCTACATTACTCTGTAATACACTGTTCTTGAGAGATTATCTTAACCGAATATTAAGTGAGAATTTTCCTTCGATATGCAACCACAGTTTCGATTTTAAAAAATGATGAAAAATGGTTAAAAAGTTGGGGGTGATGGTTTTCTGTTAGAATCGGCGACCTGTATCGAGAGAGTCATCATCATTGGTCGTTCAATCCTAAGATTGGTTGACTGCAGCCCTACATCCTACTTATCCTATCTGATGCTAATTGGCTTAATTCCTGGTATTTTTTTCTTTGTACTTTCATCTTTATTTGTCCAAGTATTTATCCCTTGGACTTCCTCTTGGGTCTTTTTCCTCTATTTTCTTCTCCACGAACACATTGTGCCTCTGGGTGTGGCCAATCCATCTGGTCCTTCTTTTCTATATGGTGTTCCATTAGGTCCGTTCACTGTTGATTATTCTGTATGCTTTTTCATTTTTTATTTTATCCGTCCATTTGATCTTAAGCATCCTTCTCCAACATTAGGCGCCGAAGGCTTCTGTTGTTTTCTGGTCTACATTTCCGATGGTCCATGTTTTTGATTCATAGAGTGCCACGCTCCATACGAATGTTTTCACGCATTGTTTCCTCGTCTGTAGTTCTATCTTCTTTGGACACAGCAGTTGACATTTAATAGTGAATGTGTTTTTTAGCTTTAGCTCTTCTTCGCTTGATGTCTGCAGTACTTCTTCCGTCCCAAATGATGGTACTTCCGAGAAAGGTGAAGGATCGAGATAGTGTTTTACATAATTAATTTTAAACAAATGTCCATTCCGTTATTGAAATTGGTCCGAATCGCACGGGATTATGGTTACTTTTCGTTAAACGCTGAATTTCAGAGTGCAATCTCCGCGTTCGATGATTACCAGGTAATGACTCTTCATTATTTATGAGAGCAGGGATGAAATGAGTTTCTCTAATGGCCTAGGTAGTAATGAAAAAAGAACCATTCCTATCGCCGTGAAATTGATTCCATCGAAATAACTCATTCCCGGAAATGATTTCGGTTAGTTTGAAATGCATTATACGTAGGTAATCATAATAAGCCGAATTGAGTTAATCGATTTACTTTCATAGGTAAAATGAATGATTATCATTGCCAATCTATTCTTTAATGTAGGTTTTGGATTGGCGTACGCTAAACTACGGTACAATGATACATATATTTGTCTATCCTAACAGAAGACGACCAGGCTCTCAGCATTACAATAAGCCCCTCTTCAACTTCGTATACTTCTTCCGCCCTTCATTCTGTCCAACATTCTTATCCTATTACTGCCCCTTCTTTGCTTGCTTAACGTTTTACCCTCTCTAACAGGCTTCAACATCATATCGCCAATCAGAATTCTCTGCATGTATCTTTCCTGTCTGCTTGGATTACTCCTCTCTACTTTTCTCACACCATGCCTGACACTTCGTCATTTGTTTTCATTTCTGTCAACTTCACCTTCTCCATTCTTCTCCACACCCACATTTCAAATGACTCCAATCTACTTCTATCCTCCTGCTTCAGCGACCACGTTTCCGCGCCGTACTCCTCCTCCATATCAGAGTTTTCACGAGTCTTGTCTTAACATCCCTACTCAACGTCCCCGTCATCAACTCCCTCCTTGAGAAAGCCTCCATTGCCTAGCGCAATTCTTCTCCTTACGTCCCTACTACTTTGACCGCATTGGTCCAAAACACTTCCGAGATACGCAAACTGTTCTACCTGCTCTATTTTTCCACTCCTATTGTAATGTCTAGCCCATACCATACGAACCCATACCTCTCCCACACGCTTGTTAACTCTCTACCACCAATTCCCTACCCCTCATGTACTTCCAGTAATGTAGTTTACCTTCTGAAGTTCTGACTACACCCTACCTTTTATATTAGACAGTGTACAACTCCCCTAAATATTAGCATCAATAACTACCGGGACTCATGATTAGATTACCATAAAGATTATTTTTGATTTTGATGCTCCCAATCCCAAAACACGCCTCCGAACACAACACTCCCTTTGATGAATGCTACTGTGTGTCTATTTAGCATCCCTCCGACCCTCTGACCCTCCGCTCAAACTCAAAGTAATAGAGCAGGCGGTTATCTGGCTCCTGGGTTCCTGGAATTACCCAGGCATTAATATTAGACATTAATTACCCCGATCTTGACATATTTTCATCCCCCCTCCGCCCCCAACAACTTCCATATTTTTCCCACGCTTCTAAAAATCTCCATCCCCAAATCTTCCCCTCGCAAAACTTTCCCCACCTTCCCCTTATATCCAGCGTTTCCAACCCCTTCTATCATTAACCTTTCTTTCAGTTCCTTCCGTCTCTTTCTTGAGAAAGGTGGCTTGTACCATCGAAAATTCGAAAACGTTTGAGTTTCTTTTCTTTTTTTTGTGTTTCTGTGTTGTTGACTTTGCCCACTTGCGCTAACTTCATATATATATATACGAGGTCTTTTCAAAAAGTATCGCCAATTTTTGAATTTCCGCGGGTGACGTATATGTGAATTTCGATTTTTTGTGGCGTTTTGTTGCTACTTATGTATCTCACTTATGCCGAAGAGTTCGGCCATTTTATATATTATATATTTATTTATATTTATTTATGCGTGTGTGTAAAGGGTCGGATTGTGATACTGCTCTTCGTTCTTTTTTTATAAATTACTGAAATATTTGTCGGTTTTTGTATTGCGTATTTTGAAAACATTTGGAGATGTTGTGAAAATAGCTCAGAATTTTTCAAATAGAGATTGAAAGGGGGGGGAGGTGTTTTGATAGGGGTAAATCCGTACAATTAAGTTTTGACGTTGACGGCCATTCCTGCTTTGGGGATCTGTTCCGGGTTGCCTAGTTCGCTGCAATTTCGTTTGCCTGTGTCTTATCGCATCATAATCACCGCTACCGGCTCGTCTTTCATCCTGCAGGCTACCGTGTAGTTTCAGCCGTAGATCGCCCGAGGACGTCAAGCTCCCGTGGTCCGGTCAGTGAAAGGCGACATAAAGGGCCATAGATTCGGGCCTTTACGCTCGATTGTCGGCACTACATCCTTTTCCTCTTACGCCAGGAAGCGACGGGCCATAATGTTACTGAGGTGCACTCGGGGAACACACTGTCGGCGGGGGGGGGGGGGGTCAAACTCGGAGAAATTCAGGGCAATAAAATGTTTGTCCCCGAAAGGACTAGAAATTCGTGGAAATTCGAATGAATCTGTTATATTTTGGGAGTAGAATGATGAAGTAAAAATATAAATAATTAAGACCATCGCCATCTTTTTGTTGACTCTTAAATTTTACCGAAAGCAATATATGTATAATAAATGAGAGAAGCACCAATGCTATTAAAAAAATCGGAAAGCAATTACTACCATTATTGATAGTCATGCAAGTGGAAAATACGTTTAGAAAGGTCCATGAAAACTATTACTCGTATCGTCATGGACTTCTAAACCTTTTCGGCAAAAAAATATTTTTTTATCGTTTCTATCCTCTGGAACTAGTCATATTTTCCACCCTTTACCTGGTTCCTTCCAAATTCAACAGATTGCACTTTAACGTATAACTATTTCATTCATCCACTTTTTTATATTCTATGAATTTCCTCTACTTCAAACTTCATATTCCAATTGTATAGAGACATGTGAAGAATTGGAGATGGTAATCAATTTCGGCGAGAAAATCAAAAAAATCCGTTTGGTTTTCGAATAGTTCAATTTTGGTTTGCCAGACAGCCAAGGGCTTACAAACATTACTTGCCGAATTGGAAAGCCAGAGCGATAGAAACGAGATGAGAGCAGCTGTGAACAACACAGGGTGATGCGGTTTCTTGAATATGAAGACTAATTTCAACGTTAAATTAGGAATTGATAAAGTAAAGCAGGTAGAACAGTTTACTTACCAGGTTTGCTCCGAAAGTAATACGATTACTGTTTTAACGTAATTTATTGAACAAATTTGCACAAACACTTAAAATTCTTCAAAGTTTTGTCCTTGGGCCTCTACACATTTTTCCAGCATCTCTGCCCTGACCGGTGCGCGCCTTGGAAGGCATCTCCGGGGACCTCTCGCAGTCTTCGCAGATTGGTTCTCTTCTATGGACGAAAAAACGGGTTCTTTTCAGGGTTCCCTTAATCCGAGGGAACAAAAAGAAGTCTGCTGGGGCGACGTCAGAATTATAGGGAGGGATGTTTAGCGTTGGCACCTGGTGTTTGGCCAGGAACTCGCGGACTCGTAGCGCGTTGTGGCATGGGGGCACCTGCAGCTCTACCCAAGCTATGTGATTTTTCGGGTACCAGATTTTCTGGGAAGCCATAACCGGCACAGGGAAAGGAAATGGCCCCCTACCCTGATGTGTGAATTTCACACGCCGTCGGGCTTAGTACTGGGTGAACTCTACCATCACATACCAAACCGACCTTCTGGTTGAATACTGTGTTTTTTTTAAAATATGTGGGTCACGGTAGTCCAGGGGGAAGAGCGTTGGGCTACTGGCCGGACGGCCACGGGTTCGCTTCCCGGGCAAGGCACTCTGAGCACATACAGCATACCACCAAAGGTATATGATTTTTCGGGTACCGGATGTTCATTGGAAACCATAACCGGCACAGGGAAAGGCCTCCCTACCCTGGTGTATGAATTTCACGCACCGTCGGGCTTAGTACTGGGTGAACTCTACCATCACTTACCAAACCGACCTTCGGGTTGATTACTGTGTGTGTGTGTGTGTATATATACATACATGCATACACTAGAGTAATGGACGTTTACGAGTTCCAGTGCGTGATCTTCGCAATTGATGAATGAATCATATTGTACTTTCATAATCATTATTTTCTCCAATCCCCTGAAGCGAGAGATCGCCGTGATCGAGTGCCAAGTATCCAATCCCTTTTTTTTATTTAACCTTACTTTTTCCGAATTTTTCATCTTCGGGATGTGAGAGAGGAGAATTCTCGACCCAGGAGTGTTGGGAGGGGGTTGGGAGGTGAAAAAAAATCGGGCGGCGTCTGGATCGATTTTCCCCAATTCCAGAACTGCAGCGACCCTTTAGGCGCGAGAGGGTGCAAGTGGACCAGACCCTTTTATATTCGCGCCGGGGAAGGGACGGGAGAGAGAGTGAGAGATGGAGGGAGAGGGAGATGGAGGATTTCCTGCCCTCCGTCCGCGTCATCCCAAGGGATCCCCGGGTGCTCCCCTACCCCACGACATGGTCCTTCCTCTTATTTCCCTCTCCCTCTGTCCACGATCATTCCGGCTTTCCTTTTTTTCCTCATCCCTCATCACTCCCCTTCCCCCTTTTCTTCTCTTGGCAGGGTACTAACCGGGCGGGAGACTTGTTTGTTTTTCGGGGCGGGGAGGGGGCGCAAGAAGAGGAAGAGGGGAAGAAAAGGAGGCGGGGATGGTTTTGGGGAGAATATGGATAGGGGTAGGGATACTAGAACACCAAGCACCCCCACATTTCCCTCTCTTTTCACCCCCTACAGCCTCCTGCACCCCTTCCATGTCACACACAGACCACTCCTTCCCTCCCCGGCCCCCCGAAATGCAGAGGGAAGAGTCACACGGGGCGGGAGGGTGGTGTGTGTTGTGTTGATATCGATCGAACGTGAGGAGGAGGATCTCTACTTCTTCTTTCCCCCCCCCCCCCCCCAAGTCTCGCTCCCGCCCCCTGACCGTTCTTATCCCACTTTGGGCAGTGGTGTGGGACGTAACTGTGCCGACTCCTCCGACCCTTTCATCTCACCACCACCACTGCCGCGACCAACTGGGTCCCCTTAACGAAAATACAATGTCAGGGCTATTGCGAGAATCGGACCCAATCGCCCGGCGTGGCTGGAGAAAGTGTTCGAGGCGGCCTGCTGTGGTAATTACGTGAAAACGAGAGACGTTTTGATTTTTTTTTCAAGATAGGCCTAATTGCAATCCATTCGGGGAAATTCGTTCAATGAATTAAATTCTTAAAATTAGGTTTGGTGTGCAGCAGGTGATCGAGTTTTTGTTTTCCAGTCTGAAAGGGGTTTGCAAGTATTGCTGAGTGCATTGGGAAATAATCGTGATAGATATAAGATGAGAATGAATGTAATTAAATCAAAGGCTATGCTGTTTTCGTGAAATATGAATCTAAACATCTAATTTAAACCTTAAAATAGGAGAACAATAACTAGAGTAGGTGAAACAGCTTACGTACTGCGGAAGTGTGAAGCAGAATGATCAAAATAGTAGAGATGTTAAGCGAAGAGTTGGGAGAGAAGACAACATTTTGAATAAGGAGATTAAGAAACGGCTCTTGATTACTTCATTAAGGAGCGTGGTTTTGTACAGCGCGGATACATGGTCACTGGAGCAGGATGACAGAATTATATCAGGGTCTTTTGAAATGTGGTTGTGGTGGAGGATGGAAAAGGGGTGAAGTGGACTTAAAGAAAAACAAACGAGGAAGTTCTAGACATTTTGGGTAGGCGGGGCGGAGAGAGGATTGTTTGGAAAAGTTCAAAGGAGGTTGGAATGATAAATTTAGAGCGTTTTGTTGGGCGATGAGATGTTAAGACTGTGACAGAAGGGAGAATGTTTGGCAAGTAGAGTGGGGCAGTGAAAAGGGTTGGCATGTACGTTGGGATGAAAGGAAGCTTTTTGTATTTGCGGAATTGAGGAAGCCTTATTGTACTGTGGTTTATCACGTCGCATCTTGTTAATCGCGACTTATAAACTTACCGGTGGTTAATAATGAGGATAGTGTTTCGGATAAAACGACTGCTGTAATAAGCAGTCATGCAGGACCAGAAAAGAAATCTCAGAGAGCAAGATAAATGAACAAAGGTCACCTAAGATCTGTATTCGTGCTGCCTCTCTATAACCCTCCCTTGCGATTCCCCGTACATGGTGTATTTCCAAATTCTTTAATAGAAATTTCCGACTGCTATATTTTCGACATGACCAGTTGTGATCGTTTATCCTTTTTTCTTAATCCTCTGTCAGTCTTTGGGAATCCATTTAATTTCAAGGATTGCAATCTAATTTGATTCTTCTTTTTGTGTAGTACACTATGTAGTCCCTGCTATTCTGTACACTTTTTCTGTTATCGCTCTACATGCCCATTTGATCTTCAAAGTACGCATTCAGCGCTCTGTTTCTCAGGCTTCTTTTTTTCTCTTCTATCCTTTCTTAGTTGTTCGTGTATCTGATCCGTATGGGACATGATTTTCCTACTCTAAAAGGAATGCAAAGGAGGAAAGTTAATCGAATTATTTGTATCTTGCTAAGAGATTAAAAAAAACAACTTTTATTCGAGTCCAGAATCTTGGAATTTAATAGTTCGTTGTTGAATTTAAATCAGTTTTTATTTCGATTGCTTCATAAGTGTAAGAATGAAATGAACGCACGTTTAAAATTCTTCGAAATACTCTCCCCCAGCATCAATGTACTTGCTGAGACGTGTCTGCCACGCCTGTAAGGCACCCTGAAAAGTCCTTGACAGGAATATCTCTCAGGAACGTTGTGACATGCTTTTAGATGTTTTCCACGGCCTACCAATACTTTCCCTTTAGCTACCTTCAGTCAGGGAAACAAAACAATGTCACGCGGAGCAAAGTCGGGACTGTAAGGGGTCTGTGGGGTGGTGCTCCGAGCCAGAAAGTTGGTAGCGATGAAGGACGTGTGGCTGGGGGCATGTGGAGTGGTACAAAGTCGAAAAACACACTTCACGCGGAGGCATGTCTTTCAGCTAAGACTGCTCGAAGCAAACTGGCGACCAGCTGCATTGGAAGGGCAGACCGCCTCCACCGCATTTCCCGACCGGTTTTACCGCGCTGCCATGGATAGTGGTGTCCCATGCGCATTACTTTCATATTGGACAATGTATGAACCCTTTAGTTTCTTAATTTATTCGAAATAGCCTTTAATTTATTTTATTCGAAAATTTTATTATCCTTTAATTTTATTATCCTTTGATTATCCTTTAATTTTATTTATTCGAAAAAATATTATTCCCGCTGGAGAAAGGTTCAAATATTATGATTGTTGAATTTCACTTCCCCGCAAAGACTGGCTGAGAAGATGATTAAACCGTGTTTTGTGCTTTGAGGACTTTAGTCTGCTTCCTTTGTGTAAAGTTTCAAGGAAAATAATTTAGACGTTTCGCCACCTGTGCGTGACGACGAAAATTTTAAGACAAGTTGATGGAGTTCCTTGCCCTCGGCGAAAGACGCGTTGGAACCTTGTCATCTGAAGGAGTATGCACACGTGCGATCACCAAGTCTCCCCACCCAAAAAACCACCCACCCTCTAACTCTCCTGTGAGGCCCCGCGGGGAATGGGGGACTTCTGCAACCAGGGGAAGTAGAACGAGGGCGCTCCATCAAATGACGATTAAAGAGGACGCCAGGGGGGAAACGGGAAACTGCGGAAAGTCTCACCCGACGAAGAACGGAGTATCTCCGCGTCCCCGGATATGAGAAATCCCCCCTTTTGCAATAACGAAAAAAAATGTGTTCATTACGCCCACCGACAACTTCCCCACACCGCAGACTTAGTTTATCATTTAATATTAAAGGTTGGAAGAGAGGAGCTGAAGGAAGATATCACAATTCTGAGAATGAAAACTAGATGTGGAGTCCTTCATACACTTGAACATAAGGGTAACTTGTGATGGAACAAGTTCGTCCGATATTTAGCGAAGAGTAGTTCAAGCTAAGGGGTCCACGAACAAGAGGAAATTAATCTCTTCAAATTACTTTAGGTTTCAAACAATCGAAGTAGTTCTTCAAAAACGTTCGTATGTAGTATAGTACTCTACGGATCAGAAACATGCAGTGTTGGAAAATTCGACCAGCGAAGAATAGAAGCCTTTGACTCGTGGGGCTGGAGGGGAATGCTGAATATTAAGTATACAGACAAAATGAGGAACGAGGAAGTCCATATAAAGGAGAACACCAGAGGAAAGGAACATATAGAGGACTGAATAGCAAAGAAGATTAAGTGAATGGATAAGACACACCCTGAAGCACAATGGAATATTTGGAAATACTAGTAAGTATTAATAAAATTTATCAAAACACTTAGTAAGAGGGAAGGGGTTGTTGAAGGGAAGATCCCGTAATTGAAACCGAAGAAAAAAGTACAAAGGAGAATTTCAGAGGGATTTAAAACAGGAGCATTCTCAGGAAATAAGAGAATTAACACTGAATAGAGTAGAGTGGAGGACGGCAGTGCACCTCGCATAATTTAAGACGTATGATGATTAAAAGCGACTCAAGCGAAAGAAAGGAGTGAGGGCAGGTCACTCAATATATTGTTTGATATTCATTTCTTTGATGGAGAAAACATTTGACTGGATGATAGGAAAGATGACGGGGTAGAAGATTGGCTACCAAATAAGGACGGCACAATAAGTTGCAGAGAAGAAATAATCCTTGATAAAGATGCAGGCCTGTGTAGAGGAGGGTATGGATAGTTTAGCCCTTAGGTGAATCAAAATCCTAGGAAAATTTAAACGGTCATTATAAATCAATCAGAAGTGTACGAGTCATACATAACGTATTTTTTAGGAAGTGATTTAGACGAATGGTGGCATAATAGTCCAGTAGGTAGAGCGCTGAGCTACCAAACTGTAGGCCTTCCATTCATGGTGACGTCTTTGGCCACCCTTAGCTTCGCCATAACTTTGAGATTTTAAGGGTGCCATATCTTCTTGGGAAACAGGGAACCCAGTTGACAGAGGGGAAAGAAAGGAGCCCCCCTGATGTGTGAATTTCACACGTCGTTGGACTTAGTGTTAGGTGAGCTCCACCCTCATCTATCAAACCAACCTTCGGACTGGATAATGTGATGGTTTTGGGCCTCTTGGTAAATTATTGGACATATAAAGAATAAATGCGTTAGGTTTATTTTCTTGTGCAAATAAGAGGGAGTTGATAACTTGAACCTTTGCTTTGAAAAATTGATGCACAGAAAACATTAATGACAACTTAAAATGGAGCGTAGTATTTTATGACTCGGAAACGTGGTCGCTGAGGAAATAAAATTAACGTATCCGTATTTGAGTATTTTTAGGTACAGTTTTTGGAAAGAATGGAAAAGATCAAATGGATAGGATGGAAGACAATCGGACAAACGATAAACGCCGGGGGAGAAGAGAGGTTTGTTCCCTTCAAAGAAGAAGAAGGTAGTAAATAGTGATTTGCTAAAGGGATGCTGTTATAGAGGGGAAAAAGGTGAGTAAGCAGGTTGGTGAAAGGAAAAGAATAGGCATTTGGATGTTAGGGAGGATAGGCATTAAGGCAGATAAATGTATTCATTTCCATTCAAGTCGTTCCACCTATTCACAAGTCGGTTTTGGACGGTCCCTGTCGTCAATTTAGTTTTAAGTAGAATGACCGATTAGTCTATCTAGATAGACTAATTGGTCTAGACTAATAGAAAATTTTGTAGATTCGTGAATACTCCAAAAAGTCTAGACTACTGGTAATTTTCAATATACTCTTCCGATAGAGGTTCGCATTTTGCACAACATCGACGCCATGATTCCATGCCGCTTGCGTGGGGGTCCATTTTGAAAACTGACCCAATGGAAACTCCGGCCTGTCCGTGAGTCACGGATTGTTGGGTTCATTATCATGAACCCACATTACATGCACATCTATGACACCATTGCATGCATCTTACTCAATAGACGAAGAATCGGCGATAAACTTCGCGAAGTGGAGAAAACGGATTACTACACGTTGTCTTTTTGTGCCCCAAACGGCACCATGTGTTGAAAACTTGCTCACTCCGACAGCAGCTGTACGAACCAAGTCTTCTCTACCAGGTGTAGCCATCTATGAATTACATTCATGAAGCCTACTCGCGTAATTTAAGCTCAGCCACATCGTACCAACTTTTCCTGTACATAAAAATAATTTGGATACTTTTTTAACATAAAGGCAACCTCTCTAGAGGTTCTCATAGAGTACTCTCATAGAGTAAGTGAAGTATTTATGGTTGTGAGAGGGCTTCGTAGTAGTGTGCCCACTGGTATCCATCAAAAATGTACCCTAAACGGTTAGATTCTTACAATAATGGTGATGGTATTCGAATGGTGAAGATTTATTAGGTGAAATTAGGGAAAGACACAGAGAACTGAACAATTGAAAAACTTTAAGCTGTCAGATTTTAACCAGGTGAAAGTAGCCAGAAAGATGTAGAAGGGTGGATAAGAAGAATAGAGATGACGAGGGAAACTTTCTATCAGAAACTGCTATCGATAAATAGATGCTATCTAGCCATAATGCTCTGCATCCACCTTTCTTGCCTCTTTTGAATGTCCAGTAACAATCCTCTTTTTTTGTTTTACCTTTTCCATCCTTCTCCACACTCACATCTCAAAAACCTACAATCCACGCTTATCATTTTCTTTCATTGACTATGGTTCCGCGTCGTACAGAACCACGCTCCTTGCAAATGTTTTGACGAGCCTCTGTTTTTAACCTCCTTACTCGATGTTCCGGTCATCAATTCCCTCCTTGTGGAAGCCTCTTTTCCTAACGGAAATTCTTCTTATATCCCAACCATTTTTGTTATCTTGGTCGAAAATATTTCTTAGATATTTAAATTGTTCTACTTACTCAATTTTTTGTCCTCTAATTTTTACGTTCATCATAGCATTTATCTTCAACATTGATATTTAACTTAGTTTTTCTCTTTCTCGAAAACCTCATAACATTTTTTTTAGTTACATTCATTCTCATCTCATGTCTGTCACACTGATTTGTAGATTTGCTCAGCAATGCTTATAATCCCTTTGGCTGACTGGCTTACTAAAGTTTGATCATTCGTAAACCTAAGAAAGCGATTAATTTAAACTTCATCAATTAATTCAACTTTTTAAATTCATTGAACTACAAATGAGATCTTATGCAGGGTAAAGAAAATAGAAGCGATAGATTACTGACACTTTAAATTCCACTTACATTTTCAGTCTGTTTTCACACTTTCGAGGGATAGTCTAAAACTCTAACTCCTTCTTCGCGAGTGCCCTTTAACCATCTGATATAAGCGGACTTAATATTTTCCGCGGTGTCTTAATACCCCAAAGGAAGGCATGGGGACATTGATCGTCTGTCCCCAACCTCTCCACATCCCAAACTCACACACACACACACACACACACTTACACACACATTCACACACACTCGACACTTAACTTTGTGGATAACTCCACTCACTTGAAGAGCGATCCTCTCCCCTTTCCATTCCTAAGGACCGCGAAACGACGGAATCAATATTCTAGCCTTGTGGAGAGTGCAGCATCCTTTTCCACGGTCACGTGGAAAAGAAGGGGCATGCCTGGTGGAAACTTTGTGGAATAATGCTTTGAAGTGTTCCAAATCCAGTCTTGCTGAGACTATCATTATGAAATCATGACTTATATTACCTCCAGTGATGTAACTGCAGTTGTTGATCAATTTCTCATGGCCGTTCTGGAAAATCACTTTGTAGTTTTTCACAACTTTATTTTAATTCTGCTTCGTGTCATAAGGGATAAAAGTTTTCTTACTATGGATAAGTCCGCGAAGTAAATGATAAAAAAGACATGGGAAGAACTGGAGGTAGGAATGAAAGTAGGTGGGTAGTTTATAAAATCAGATTAACGGGGGAATGAGTGTTAGTTGACACTCAACCAAGCGATTGCAAACATTTTTGAGGACATTAGAAAATCGAGTTGAATCGACTGGCATGGTTATCAATGTAAGCAAAACATATGTTATGAGGCTTCGAGAAATTAGAAAAAATAATTTTACGTTAAAATAAGGAGGGGAAGAATACTAGAGCAGGTGGAGCAGTTCAAGATGTAGGAAATGTGTTAGAAGAGATTGTGCATGGGAGTGACCAATTTAAAGGTAGAATTACATTTGGTAAAGAAGCGTTTTTTATGAGTGAGAACTTTTACAATAAATATAGTTGTAAGGAAAGGTTATTAAAAACTTTAATATTAAGATTTGTATCTATAACGTAGAAACTTCGGGTAAGTTACAATTTATTTTTCATAATGAATACCAAGGAATTTCAAAGGAATTAATAATGAATTAATTAAGCTGTCGTTTTACATGGCATTTGAAGGTTGTTTTGGAGATGGGCACACTTCACTACATGTCTAACCTTTGCCCAACAAGACAGCTTGACACCCCTCACTACGTGTATTTAAATGTTCTTTAGTTCGGCATAAATTCAACCCCTCCCTTCATTCCGTCGATCATAACTGTCCTATTCTCACCCCATACACGCTTGCCTAATAATTCAACCCTCTAATACCCCACTCTTAAACATCCCGAAGCCGATCAAAATCTTTTTCATTCATCTTTCACACCTCCTTTGGATTGCTCCCAACAATCCCCTCCCCAAAATACCTAGCACTTCCTCGTTTGTATTCCTCTCTGCATGCTTCACCTTTTCCATTCCTCTCAACACCCATCTCTCAAAATCTTCCAATTCACGCCTATTATCCTGATTCAACGTCCATGTTTTCTCGCGAATATGATAGTTTAGGGAGCAGGAATTGGTGAAATCAACAGGAAGGAAGACAAACGAGGAAGTACAAGGTATGGTGATAGGGGAGGAGAGGATATTGATAGGATAAATACAAAGGAAGCAGGAAATGTGGATAAAGAGCACTGTAATTTAGACGGGATGTTGAAGACTGCTATAAGGGTGATGTTGGGATAACGAGGCAGAGGAATGGAAAGATTACAGTGTGCGTTACAAGAGAAGTGCTTTTATTTTTTAAAAGTAATTTATTGAACAGATTTCCACAAACACTTAAATTCTTCATGACCGGTACACGCCCTGGAAGGCGTCTTCGGGGACCTCTCGCAAGGTCTTCGTCACAGCTGATTGGATCCCTTCTATGGACGAAAAACGGGTTCCTTTCGGGGCTACCTTAATTTGAGGAAACAAAAAGAAGCCTATTGGTGTGACATCAGGACTATAGGGAGGGTGGGGCAGCGTTGGCATTTGGTGTTTGGCCTGGAACTCGCGGATTCGTAGCGCGTTGTGGCAAGGCCCGTTGTCGTGATGGAGTCGCCAGGTAGCGGAGATGTCTGTTCTCGTCCTGGTGACCCTTTTTCGGAGTCTTTCCAGCATATCCACGTAGTAGGCAGCGTTAACTGTTTTTTCTTGAGGAACCAAATCTTTGTGGACAACTCCTTTACTGTCGAAAAAGACAGTGAGCATTTTTATCACTTTTGATTTACTCATTCTTGCCTGTCAAGTGGTTTGATCCCACTCCGACCAATAGGGGCGGCGCGCGGAATTCAATTCCATTACTATCGAACGCACCATGTGTGGATTTCCGGCAGAAAGAAGAGATGTTGAAATTTTGTTGGAGTTAAAAATGAATATTTGGTAACAGGATATTTGGTTTTTTTAATTTTCTTGTTTAGTGGAGCGTAAAAGTGAATTGAGTGCTTGCCCCGTTGGTCCATTTTAAACATACCTTGAGCGGTAGAAGGGACTCTTTTGTATTAGAAAAAATGTAGGGGACATTAGGGAATCAGTATTTGAAATGGAAGAGTGATGGGTTTCAGAGTACTCGTCGTCGACTTCATGTTTCAACAAATATCACCAGTATGTTTATCGGAAATATCAAGTGTCGATATGGACGAATTGGAATTTACTGCTCGTCGTATTACCTGCTGCGATAATTTTCATCGAAAAATGAAACGTTTGACTTGGTTCACATTAAGAGGCGCGGGACTAGAAATCGGCGCTTCCACAATTACTTGATATTCAATTATTGTTCCGCGATGAAGCATCTGTATCGCCCTTTCATCCTTTTCCGGATAGAGTTCGGCGAAGCGTTTATATTGGGCATGACAGAGAGAGGGGTGAGGAGGGCTTGTTTCTGTGTGGCGTCACACGGAATACGGTCTAAACATTTTCGCGATAAAAAAACGGAGGAGGGGGAGTCGGAGTGGAAAAAAGTGAATAACGAAATTATGCATCAATTCTGGTGCGTGGTGAGAATGTTGATTGTCGGCTCTGTGCTATTATTTTAAAATGTGAACTCTTTTATTGTCGAATGTGGGATTTGGTGTTAAAGGATATCGAGACAGAAGGTGGCTCGTTCGCAGCGGCCACGTGCGAACGTGCGAAAAAAAATACTATCCCCATTTTACGGTGGGTTGCTTCTTTTCCGGCTCATCCCTTATAATCGAGAGCGAATTGAGGATATAACTTATGGGATACGAATTGAATACAAATGTTATTGAGTTTTATATTATTTTTAATGACGGTATATCGATGTGTGTGTATGTTTTATTAGGAGGGACAAGATATTTATTTTGTAGTTGTATCCATCCAAAACCTGTATGTGCTTCATACCCTCTAGCGTCAATCCTTCCAAGAAGTTTATGCTCTTCCCTTCTAAACTCGCCTGCCCTCTAATATCCTCCCTTTTCACGTCTGTTAGCGCCCCGCCATGATCTCGATGTTTCCCCCATCCGCCGTTTTATCCAGCAACTTCCTACCCCAATGTACTTGCCTAAAACTTCATCCGTCGTCTTCCTCTCTGTCCAACTTATTTTCTTCTCCTCGAAACCCTCATCTGATCTTCTTCCATTTGTTTGATTATTTGTACGGAATCTTAAAAAATAAATTGAATGCTGCTGGTTCTTTTACACGAGACAAATTGGAAATTATGCTTACATTTTTGCCTTTACAACTTCAATGTTTGAGAAACTTGTGCAGATGTATTATAGTTAGCGATATTTAATTGTGGAATGCGATATCTTGTATTGTAAAAAAAGCCATAAACACTTAAATGTTTTTAGGAATCTAGAAAAAATCTGGAAGACTGATTATTTTCGTGAAAAATATACCTTGAGACCAAACTAAGTGATTTAATCTTCACCTTGAGATACTTTTAATATTGATGAAATTATTTATCTACCACTGCAATTTGTATGTATTCAGTTATTTACAAGTATATTGCTACAAGTATTACTTGTATTGTGTAGAGCAAACCCTCTTGTTTCATTTTATGTTATTTCATGGAGTAAGGGAAGGAATATGCCATAAGCATTCCCAATTTACTTTTTATTAATAACCCGATACCTTGGAAATGTATGCACAATTTTTTTTAAATACTGCGATAATTATAACGTGAGATAGTGCTTTAACAACTCCCCAGTCTTCTACAAGATAAGTTCCATTAACGTATTCGCATGGCAATTCAGTTGCTCAGAATTTTCGATGTGCCTTTTCCAGAATGCCTTAGCTCTCTAGTGGACAGAACGTTGGGCTGGTACCCGGAAGACCCGAGTTGGATTCTATTTGAGTTCTATCCTCATGTTGCAAACCGACTGTCAGGTTGATAACTGTTGTGGTTTTGGATGAAGGTGGTCAATGTAGTGACGACATTGATAGATTGATAATCTTCAAGGTAAGTTACGGTAGGTTTTGGATGGACACCAGCTGACAAATGATTCACGACAATTCCCTTGCCACTGTTATCAAAACACAATTTCACATCCAAAATTTTAATAAACCCCTCTTCAATTCAATATACTTCTTTCCTCTCTTAGTTAACTATCCTTCTCCTTCCTCTTGCAGTCTTCAACATCCCATTCCCAATCAAAACGCTCAGAATCCATCTTTCCT
Source organism: Hetaerina titia (assembly GCA_037158775.1). NCBI lineage: Eukaryota > Metazoa > Arthropoda > Insecta > Odonata > Calopterygidae > Hetaerina > Hetaerina titia. The sequence continues at coordinate 39,202,498 of CM073777.1, forward strand.
GCTTCCTATGGATTTCTTCAAACGGTCCTCCCTCATCCCCTCTCATTTCCTCGTTTGTGTTCCTTTCTCTTCATTTCACCTCCATCCTTTTCCATGTCCACATCTCGAAAGCCTCCACTGTATACCTAACATATTGCGTCAATGACCATGTTCCTGTGCCGCACTAAACCACGCTCGATATGAGAGTTTTGGTGAGTTTTGTCTTAATATCCTTAACGTCCCTATAATCAATACCCTCCTCCTTGTGAAATCTTCATTGCATATCACAATTCTTCGTGTCATATCCCTACTAAGTGCAGATGTAAAGAAAATATTATTGTTTAATTTTGAGTGTAAAATGTTTAATGTTAATTCTCTTTAAGGGAAATTTACCCTGATTATCGTGTTGATGTATGAATTTCACCCACCATTGGGATAGCTTCGAATTTGCGTCTAATCCGGCCTCTCCAACCAAAGTTGTGGGTCAACTAGGACCGGTTTAATGCCCGTATTAATAGTTGTCTCCAAACCCTTTAGAGCCTATAAGGGGTCTCCTACGCCAAAATTCCCATGTGATACGCATCCCATCGTTGGAGGTTACTTAATGTATCTCCTATTTCAACACTGACGTGGGTAATTTTGACAGAGCATAGGCCCCCAAGCTGGGATGCGTCCATTAATCCGCCCCTAAAGTTCGCACCGAAAATGCGGGACCTGAGTTATAAGGATGAAAATCTCTGCGTTGCGCAAACTACTGTCCATTAATCACGCGAAGGCATATTTGAACTAAAAGGACATCGATATAGTCTAAAATTTTCACTTGTTTTCCTCGTAAACTATTATGCTTCCATGTTATATCACTATATAGATAAATTTATAGACTCCATTTTCATTAATTTTGCCGATTTTTCGCGAAAAATAATAATAATGTGTGGCATAACAAATATTTCTACACGTGCGATCAGTTTATTTTCTGTAAATTAAAAAAATGCCAATGATTTTTCAATAATAATATGAATTAGGCTGGGTATGGCATTTTGTGAAGCCATTTTATTGTCCGTTAAGTCAAACAATTTTGCTGGTTAATTCATATTATCATGAACGATGTACTGCAGGACGAACATAGCGCCTAGTGAGAGTATTTTATAGTCTTATCTAGTGAAACAATTTCACCGCTTTATCAATACTGTCAGTAAAGAAAGAGGGTAGACCAAGTGTGGCGGTACCGAGGATTAATTTTTTGCCTTTCGAGGTCAATACTTTGGCCGATTATCATGCGAAATAATAGTCATTTGGTCGAATTTATTGTCACGTGAGATAAATTTATAAAAGGTAAAAGTAAACAATTTCACCGATCCAGCAATGTAATAAAAGTTAATAAGCCGAATCTTTATTTGTCACGTGAGATATTTTTAAACTGCCAATTTAATCAATTCAACCTATTTCTTAATATTATTGATAATACTAGGCTGTAGACCGAATGTGGCGTCGCTGGAGAGATAATTTATCGATCTATTAATATTAATAGGCCGATTATGGCGTCGTGCCATGTATGTTGACGGCATTTAGTCATATCTCAGAATAGCTTCAGTCGAATGGAATTAGTAGAGTTTGAGACATTTTGGTCGCAATCCAAAAAATATATGATTTGTGCACTAATTGTTCTCATGCATAATTCATCCCAATCGATGCTCAGTCTTGAAACTGTAATCTTGTCCTTCATTATGCATTTGTGACACTAATTGATGGGGAACTGTCGATTATTCCATGGGTAATATTCGCGAGGTGAGAGCGCGCATTCGTGGATTTCCCACCAGAGGTCCTCCCTAACCCCCTTCCTTTGTGACCCGAGACAGAGGTACCGATCCCCCTTTCTTAGCGATCCCATGAGATTCCGCTTTCCTTTCGGCGTGACGTTGAGTTGGTAGGAACTCCTTTGAGAGAAAGACAAGTCGAATCCTCACCTACGAATGCCTTGACGTGCCTTAATGAGCCCTGGTGCACTCGGAACGAATTAACCTGCAGCTAAGACGAACGGAGCGACGTAGGTGGGAAGGGTAATATGCTGCGCCCGATTAAGCTCTCGAAATGAATTTAAATCCAATCGCTGAAAATTGGAGAGAATGAAAAACAAATGAGGTGGCAAATGGCGAACCTGAAGTGCGTTATCTTCGATTTATTGTTTATCTGAAATGGTTTAACGTTGACGCCGTAGCCTTGGGTACAACCGCGAGAAACTGAAACTGAATAAACGATGCAATTGTGTCTTAGAGAGAGCTATAGTCCGATCATCAAACAAAATAAACGAAAGGAAACTGGAATACGGTCGCCAATTTGAAATTACTTATACATTTAAAGGGCTAATCTTCAGAAGACATATAAGAATATTTAAACGATATACAGGGTTCGTCCGGAAGATAAGTTTATGATGCTCATTGTCTTTTTTGACAAAAGGGGAGTCGTCCACTACGAATTTGTACCTGAACTACAAACTGTAAATGCTGCATTTTACGTCCAAGTGCTCGACAGGCTTCGAAAACGAGTCGCCCGCGTCCGGCCAGCGATCAAAAACATCTGGCGGCTGCATCACGTCAATGCGCCGCCTCACACCGCGCTTGTCGTGTCGGACTTCTTGGCCAAGCACGGCGTGGCAACGCTGCCGCACCCGCCCTACAGCCAGGACTTGGCACCACCGGACTTCTTTCTGTTCCCGAAGATAAAGAGGAGTTTGAAAGGAACGCGATACGGGACTTTGGACGCCGTCAAAGAGGCCGTGACGACGTGTCTCCGAGAGGTTCCCGATGATACCTTCGCGGGAGCGTTCCAGGAATGGGAACGCCGCTGGAACAAGTGTATCGACTAACAAGGGTCCTATTTTGAGGAATATTAGCTTAAGATATGTAAAAGTGTAAAACATTTTCTTTCCTGAGCTCAGTACACTTATTTTCCGGACGAACCCTGTATCAGATCTAATTGGCACTCCGTAATCTAACGATCTTGTGCGAGGAAAAGGGTGATTTAACTCCAGGTTTTCAGTGTAAATAATTGGGCAATACTAATTTTTTTAGTAAAATATTTCAAATATGATAGATAATTGTAACTACATGTACAGGTACTTAGGTGGCTGCGTGTAAATCACTTCCCGTTTTGTTAAAGGACGAGCTGATAGTCTCATGAAGGGCAATAAAATGAAGGTTAAATTATTATTACTTAATAATTTCACCGATTAAAATATAATTTGGATGGTCACATGCAATGCTATGGTACAACGATACGTTTCTTAGCTTCTCCTAACAAAACAATACCTTAAACCTTACACTAAAGCAAACTTCAAAATTGCAAACAAATTCAATGCGCATACTCACGTCCTCCCTTCATTCCGTCTGACGTCTGTCTCTCCTACGTGTATACCTACCTCTTACTCGCTTGACTAACGTCCCTCTATCACAAATTCTTCCCAAATTCTTGTCTTCCAAATTCAATTCCCAATCAAAATGCTCGGAATTCAACTAATCTTCCTGAATCTGGAACAGCGTGCCTACCTCAGAAACTTTTGGGACTAAGGTGGTCCAAGTATTCGGGACACAAGGAGAAGAACTGCGTTAGGCAAAGAAAGTTTTTCCAGGGAATTGGTGACAGGGACTTTGAGTAAGGATTTTAAGAAAAGGCTCGTCAAAACTTTGATATGGAGGGTGGTATTGTAAAGTGCGGATATATGATCATTGAAGCGGGATGCCTAGCATAGATCGGAGGCTTTTTCAATGTGGGTGTGAAGAAGAATGAAGAAGGTTCAGTGGACAGAAAGGAAAACAAACGAGGAAGTGCTGGGCATGAGTTTGTTGGGAGAAATCAATAAAAGGCAGCAAAGATGGATGCAGAGTATTTTGATTGGCAATGGAATGTTGAGAATTGTGATAGGGGGGAGGACGTTCGGTAAACTAGGAAGGGGAAGGAAAATGATAGGGATGTTGGACAGAATAAAGGGAGGAAGGAACTATTTAGAATTTAAGAGGGTAATATTGTAATGTTGGATTTCACATTGTGTTTTGTTAAGAGAGAAAAAGGAATTGTCGCTATACTGTTTGCTATTTGGTATCCATCCAATACCTACCTTAACCGGTGTATTACCAACAATAATAATTGAATCGTGTATACATTATAATGCCTATAAAAAATAATCCTAAATATAGAATGGAAAAGGAGACTATGTACGTATGACATTTTTAGAAGCACTTCGAAGAGTTTACGAGAATAAGAAGGAAATTAATTGTATATTCTGCCCTGTCCTGAATAGCTAACTGAAGCTTAATAGTTTGGGATAAATAAATTGAGCCTAATAGCTTAACGATGACCATTACGGAAGGAAGGAAAAAAATGGAAGAATTACATTGTATGGTCAAATTTCAGCTAGGAGAAGTAAATTATGTCGGTGCAAAAAGATTCATTAAAAAGAAGAGATAGAAAAGAGAAACCCGGAGCAGATGCACCTTAAAGTAACTGTTTATATTTTCCTCTTCAAAGTTAATAATTTTAAGTACATTTTAAAAAGTTCCTTAAATTGATTAAAGCCACGTCACCCTGCACATCTTCTCCCTTGTTTGACGTCACAGAACGAGATATTATATTGCTAAAATGCATTTGAAATATTTTGCATTCAGTTCTCAACTGTTTTGATTTTTTTGCTGATTTCGTGCATTAAAAACATTCGCTTCTATGCCACATTGCTGCAATAATAAGGTAATGCTGTGAAAAATCTCTTGACATACTTTGGTACATAAATAAAACCATTTTCCGAAGTGTAAATTGATGTCGCTACGCGAGGCGGGGGGCGCCGAACTTTAAATTGTTTAATTTATCGATTCTTCTCTTCTCATTACCTTCCCTTTATTTGTATTAAAAATCATTTTCCTCAAATGAGATATTAATCCATTAATTATCGCGAAGATATAATTAAACAAACTAGCCTTTCACTTGGAAACGCTTAAGTGCAGCGTCAACAATACCGTTCCGTGACGTCAACCCGATTAATTTCGGATGGCGTCGTGCTTTGACCGAGAACGGATATTCGTTTCAATGACAAATGTTTTGCCCTAAACATAATCGTTGATACATTTCGTGTTAAACAGTTTGAAAAATTGGGCGATCGAAAACCATACGTCGGAGTATTGGAACGTTCTACGACTGTTCAGCGCGAGTTGCTCTGGGTACGATGGGACGCCATTTGTTTTGGTAGATATGGCTTTCTTTTTCAAAATAATTCGATTTCTTGTGTCTACCTCACGATTTCTTCTCCTCGGAAGGATGGCCCTTTTCATCTCATCGACTGGATGATTCGATAATTTATTCTCGACTGATTTTCCTACTCGAAAAGGAATGCACAGGCGGAAAATTAATCGAATTATTGTATCCTGCTGGAAGATAAAAAAAACAAGTTGTATTCGAATCCCGATTCTTAAAATTTAATACTTCGGCGCTGAATTTAATATCAGTTTTTGCTTCGATTGCTTCGTAATATATAAGAATGAAACGAACGGACGCTTTGTTCTATCATTTGTATGTGTGTGTATTATATATAAAAATAAATAAATATATATATATGCATATATATTTGAAATTGACGCTCTCCGGCGACGCACAAACACACGGATACAAAATATTCAACACAGAAACATAAAGGAAGGACACTCACAGTATGTATTGAGGTTTCGAAGGCCGGCCGTCGTCATCAGATATAAAATATATTAAAAAAATATATATATATATTTATGTATATACACACACATACATATATATATATATATATAGAAATATATATGTATGTGTGTGTATATACATAAATATATAGATGATTTCTTCGAAGTAACACGGAAGTGTTGATTAAAAAACTTGGACAGTAACACACAGCACGAGAACACATAAAAAGAACACTCACAATAATATCTTGATAATTTCGACGGACTCTAGCTCCGTCTTCTTCGGAAGAAAAGATATGAGTCATATCTTATCTTCCGAAGAAGACATATACATACATATATATATATATATATATATATATATATATATATATATATATATATATATATATATATGAATATCATATCATATATATATGAAGTGCTCTACACGATAATAACTGAAATAGTAGAGACATAAGGAGAAGAATTTCGTTAGGCGAAGAAGTTTCCACAAGGAGGAGTGGGTTGATGAAAGGGACATGGGTAAGGATGTTTAAAAAAAGGATCGTCAAAACCTTGTAATGGAGCGTGGTTTTGTGCGGCTCGAAAAATCAAGCGGGATGACAGGTATAGATTACGTTCTTTTGAAATGAGAGTGTGAGAGATTATGTATGTAAATAAACCATAAAAACCATAAACACAGTATTCAACCCAAAGGTCGGTTTGGTAGGTGATGGTAGAGTTCACCCAGTACTAAGCCCGACGAGTGAAATTCACGAATTCAATACAACGAAGGCGTGTGAAATTCACACGCCGTGTCGCCAGCCAGGGGGGCCAGTTCCTTTCCCTGTGCCGGTTATGGTTTCCCAGGAAGATCTGGTGCCCGAAAAATCACAGATTGGGTGGAGCTGCATCTGCCCAGAGTGGCTTGCCCGGGAATCGAACCCAGGACCCCCCGTTCAGTACTCCAACGCTCTACCCCCTGGACTACCGCGACCCACTATATATATTTATTTATAAATGTTTGTAATATATATATCTGAAAATGCATATATTTATATATATATATACACAAAAATATTTTTTTCTATATATATATATATATATATATATATATGCATTTATTTATTTAATATCCTTGGGCACTCATCCTTGGCCTCACATAAATATTTTCGAAAGACTTCATCAAAAAGGCCTAATTCTTCCTCCATTATCGTTGGCAGTGCTTGGCTACCAATTGAGTTTTCTTTTAATTTCCTGTCCTTTCATGATTTGGCTTGCTATTCCATCCCTCAAATATTCCCTCCGGCTTGTGGCTCCTGACTGCAAGTGAGCGGGGTCAGGGAGAGAGATAAGATGGGCGTAGGAATAAGAGAGATTTCTTAAAATGATGTTCCTTGGAAATATATCATTTTTTTCCGGATGATTTTTGTGTTCAGGGATCATTAGTGGAACCAGTCACCGCGACTTTCGTCGACTTTCCTCGTAAATAATTTTTGTTCGAGGCACGGTTTATTCATAAAGTTCATTAAAAATTGTGAGGTTATGATGACTTTCAGGAAATTTGTATTGAGAAGTTACGTGTTTGAAGAAGTTGTCTAGGTAACGTATATTTTGAAGAGGCACATGAATTTAAATACGTGAACAGCGAAAATCACTGTGTATCCCGTTGGATGCACCATAATTGAAGAGCCTTGTTAGGAATGATTAAATAAATTAAGCTTTTTTGTTAAATTTCAATTTTTACTGTTTTTACAAGATATTTACCGTTTTCATGTGCCTTGGTATTAATTGAAATTGTATTTAACTCAATCTTTCCACTCGCAGCGTAGATGTAAATAATGAATTCAATTCAGAAGTTTTTCCTCTGCGTTTCCAGGAATATCTTTACCTACTTACCCGAAATATATCACTGTTTTTTGTTGCTAAGGATGAGTTTAACATCTAAATGAAATTGTACGCCAAATATACGCTATAATGAAATACAACAATGCTATTCATGGGAAATTTAAGTGAAAAGGTCTCCTAATATTTTTATGATAAATTAGAAACTATACCGAAACCAGAAAGTCAAAACCTCTGCTGATATTCAACATACGCCACGCTGCCGATATGAACTGGTTTTACGTCTAGATTCCAGGGCAGCCTAGGACGCTTCTGATAAAGCCCATATTGACCCGTTGGAAAAACCGGCTGGTCCGTGGTCTAGACTCCTTATTTCGTTATAAAAGGATCTACGGACTTCTTGGAAATTTCACGCACCAACCAACACACACTCAAACGCATCCATAACACCCTTCTCATATGGCTCACTCAGTTGGCGATGTTAAGTCACGGGATGATTAAAACCTATTATCAAAACATTGAAATCATATCATTTTATTTATTGGATACGCTTCTCACTTTGGGGATAGCTATGCGAACCATGTGTACTTACGGTGCATCTATCTATGACTTACATTTTAAAGTAGTGCCCACCTATTTCCAGCTCAACTCCATCTTTCATTCAGCTCTAGATTCCGAGATTGAAATTGGAACACACTAGGCGTCTGAGATAACTTGTAGTTAAGAGGCGAAAATATCTGTAACCGGACAAATTTGATGCATTGCTGATTAAATAATCATAATACTCAACATGTAATTTAGCTAATTGTTCTGAGTACGAAAAAATCTAACTGATCAATTAACTAAACGTGATAAAATATTAATAAAATAATCATGCATTCAGTATTTTGTGCACTTAAGCCCATAAGTACTGTTAAATAGATATGATCATAGAATAAATTAAATATCCTGTATCTCATGTGCATATGTAGTACTTGCATATAGCTAAATAGATAAGTAGCGATTTTAAACAAGCATTTCCATTCTCGCTGTGTCGGTACAGAAATCTCTGCCCTGTGATCTGATAGCTGGTTATACATTCTGATTTGGTTAACTTCTATGTAGTTCATTTAGCTAATCTGACACATTGATGCCTTAAACATCTCCCTCCCCTGATTCATAAACTCAGAACATGATCGTGTGCAACTTAAATTCCATCTGCTATTGTCTCTCTCGTGCATGAAGACATTGTTTGTTCCCCTCCAATTTAACCGTTCGCGGCGTGGGATCCCATTTAACTCCTCATTATCCCCTCCTCCAACCCAAACCGCAAACCAGCGCCACGGAGTATAACGAAACCACAGGCAGTCCTTGTTGCCGCAGTTCAGAGAAGCGTTCATTATTCGTTCCGAGTCCTGTGTTTCTCCCAATGACAAAGTTCCAAGAGCGGAGTTAGGCGTTTGTTTGTGCGGGGTGATGGTTGATAGGGGAAGGATGGGATATGAGACGCCTTCATCAGAGAATTCAAAAGCAAGAGTATTCAATTTAAAGTCAAAATTGGCGTTGACTGCGGCCGCACGTCTTCTTCTGCTTAGAAAAAGAGTTCCTTGACATTTATTTCATTATCATTCCATCCTTATCTCCCTGCGAAGCATCACATCCAGTGGTTTAACTGTCTTTTGCGTGTCTTATGTCCGCTCTTAGACATTTCTTTAGCAGAGAAGAGTATTGAATGAAATAAAATGAAAAGGGATCCCCCCCCTCCCTCAGACCCTCCACTGGAACTCAAAACACTAGAGCTAGCTTTCATCTGGCTCCTGGATTCCTGCAATCGCCCAGGTATTAATATTAGACAATAATTGACCCTTTATACACATAATTTCATCCCCCTCCTCCCCCAACACCTTCCATATTATCCCCACCTTTTTTAAAAATCCCGCGCCTAACGCTACCCCTCCAAACACCTCCCCTCGCATACCTTTCTCCCCTTCTCCTTCCATCCAGTCCTTCCGGGCCCACCTTTGCCTCAGTTATGTTCCTTCCTCCTCTTGAGAAAGGTGGATGTCCCACCGAAAATTCGAGACCCAGTGAGTTCCTCTTTTATGTGTTTCTGTGTTTGTGCCTACTGCATATATTAAACGCGAATTGTATAGCATCAACCAAAACTATTCGTGTTGCGACATCAATTGCCTTTCATAATTAAAAATGTGAGTACGTATTTCAATCAAATCGTAAACTTGTAAAAGACGTTAAGAATCTCTTCTTATTAATATATAATTCCTTGTATAATCGACTGATGTAATCAAGGGTCAATTTTTGCTAGTTATTGGAAATATGGCGTCTACAGAGCGGGAATTTTTATTAATGATGATGTTCAATCTTGTTCATAATACTTATTTCCACGATAACGTGCCTTGAAGATAATATATCTTCTTCTTGATGGCCTTATTGGCAAGATGTTAAATATTAAAATGAGTTTATATTTGGGTTGAATTCGTAGTTTTAGAAAATTTTAAACGGATAGGAAAGTATAATCCACTGTATTTGTAAAAAATTTTGGCAACTTCATCCGAGTATTTTTACAAATGTTCTATGCAAATACACTCGATTGTTTCCAAAGCTTAAATTTTCGAGACGATTCCATTCGCTGATACATTGTCATCATCCACTGACATCGCTAGAGGATTTCATCAATGGGGGTCCTCGTATTGTCGCAGTGAAAATGTATTTTTCCGACGTTGACTAGCTGGTGGCGCCAGTGAAGCCTTTGCTACTACTACATTCCTCTCCCTTAGATGAGGGTGGCGTAATGGATTTTTATGACGACATCATGCCCTTCCACCAATGAGAGAAAGGCTAGGAGGGGTTCTATGCCAAACTTTCCTAGGATATCGAACGCCATGGTGAGACGCGCGCGATAGAGAAAGCGAAGTTGGGAAATTCGACAACAACTGGGAAAAAACCATTGTGACGTCACAGTCAACTTTCGAGAGCGGACGTAGAGTGCTCTCTGTTGTTCCTCCCGTCTATATCCAGCGGACAATGCTCATTGCTAACTTTGAATGCGAAAATGGCCCGAGTTTCGTGCTGAGGTAGATGAATGCGTGAGTGACTCATGAATGCAAATTTTTGACGAAGTTTCACGGACTGTGCCATGATGAAAAGACCGCTTGCATGGCCGGCGAGTTAAGGCGGAGATGTCCACAGGCGATCAAAACACGATGATTAAACTGAAGACTTCACAGACTACGATCTTTGCGGAGGCTAAGTAATACTATGACTGTACAGAAACGGAAAACAGAGGGATTAAGTTCTAGACATGAGAGGGGAAGAGAGACGGCTGTTGGGAGAAATTCCATTAAGGCAGAAGGAGCTGATACAGGAGATAGTGAGAGAGGCAGTGAAATGATGAAGACAGTAATAGAGTAAAGAATCCTGGCAAATGGAATGTAGAAAAATTATAGAATATGCAGATCGGAGCTATTAAGATAGAATATCTAAAGAGCTAACGAAGGCCTTATTATATGGTGTACACGTACATGTATAAGGGTATTTCGTGTAATATTAGTGAGAGCTTGTAGAGTACCGTGTCGTACATATGTCCATTAAATACATACATGTACCGTAACCCGAACTACTTTGAAAAAATGTACCGGTCAAGATTGTTTTCTAATTCATCCGGTAACTAATCAGTGCTATGCTTCAAAGTGATCAGTACATTATTACTCTATAGATCAGCATTTTAAAGGTCCATTTATCCACCCATATACCTTATACACGTGGGCGTCGAAGCATGGTGGTAAGCGTAGATTGTAGGTTTTTGAAATATGGGTATGGAGTATGATGGAAAAGTTAACTTGGACGAATAGGAAAACAAACGAAGAAGTTCTACCGATAGTGGGGCCTGAATTATTTTTAATACCCTTTCTCTGAAACCACATACAATTTGTTTTGTTTACATATATTTCCATATCCATCACACTGTCTTTCCAATACAAAGCTTATAACTCTTTGACTGACTGGCAAACTAAAGCTAGATCATCCGCAAACGTGATTTTATGGATTCTCCACCAACTCTCATTCCTTTCTCCAGTTCTTCCATTGGAAGGAGCTAGGCAGGGTGAGAGGTGAAGAGAGAGAGAGTTTTTTGTGAGAAATCCAAATGGGGGAGGAAAGATGGATGTACACCATTTTGATTGCGAATGTGATGTTGAAAACTGTGATTAAGTGGAGGACGTTAGACAAAAGAGGAAGGGCAAGGAATAGGATAGTAATGTTGGACAGAATGAAGGGGGGGAAGGAAATTGCAGAATTGATGAGGGGCTTATTGTAGTGTTGGATGTCGGGTTGTACGTTGTTAGGAGAGGCAAAGAGATATCCTTGCATCCGTATTGTGCCCGTCCAAAACCTACCTTGAACGGTTTAGTGCCAATAATAATAACTCGATCTACATTCCACGATTCTCTCCAACATACCTATTTTATTCCTGTATTATCCGACCCTCGATCTCCGTATTCCAGTCTCTATCCTAACCTCTTTTAAGTATTCAAGGCTCTATCGTCACTGCAAGGTATTTTCCACGCACTTATATCTAAGGTACGAGTAGTTTCGACGCATAAGGGGCCAACTTCAGGTACTCTTTTACCTACTTGCCTTGTATTCTTCATTCCTCAAGATGAATTTCCAGGTAGTCAAGATTAATACCATCAATTTCACCGATTTAATTATTTATATAAACTTTGAAAAGGTACCAGGGATTCAATAATTTTTCTTATCCCCGGGGAGAGAGCGAGGGAGGATCCCTTTTTAAGGTGGATATAGGGAAGTTGTTTTTCTCTTTTATTGCACCTGAAGATACGAGGCATATTCATAAAGTAAGGACGGTTTGCTTATATTTAAATATTGGCGCTTCAGAACACAGTTTTACTCCTGCAACGCCACATATTAATTCATTGAGAAGCTATAACCGCATTTGTTTTGTTTCAGAAGTGGTTTGCTTGTACGTGCATGCAAACAACAATGTCCGCGACAATCGTTGATCCCGCCAGCTGTGAAGTGCTTTCTGTCATACGATTCTCGTAATTGTCAAACTTTCAAATCTGGATAGTGTGAAATTGTTTTATCTTTGCCACTCATTTGTTGATGTAAACAAAAGTTGATGTAAATTTATGATGGGGTACCGCCAAGTGTTGATAGAATTTCTTTTATTGGATCTATTGCCACTCAATTTTTCCTTCAATTGGACTTCGTGCTATTCGTTCCCCTCTTTAATTAAAATTAGTAATTTTCCACAAATTAATCATGTTATTCCACCATATCACGCCTGAAACGTCTCTTTTTATTAGTTCCTCTCTGTTTATTATAGCTCCTTTATGTTATGTAATTATTCCTTTAATGTCCTTTCTATATTATATTTCTCGCCTTCCGTTGTGAACAAGCACTCGGCTTTTGCGAATGAGTGCGCTTCGTCTTAACTTCAGATACGTAGATTACCGTACTAGTACTAGTCCCGTACCTAGATTCGAGGAACCAGCTGTAAAATTTAACTAAGGCAAGTTATTCAATAGATCCAGGCGGGATGTAATGGAAGTTCGTCATTAGGAGAAAAATAAATGGAACAAATGGTCAGCTTTTAGCAGTTAAACCTTGATAAAATCAGCTTCAATTAAGCTAAATCAATACTTTTTTTGAGCTGAATCTTAATTTTAATAAAATTTAATTTCCGTAATAACTCAAGTCAAGAAATTTATCCATTTCTCAAAGATATTCTGAACTATTTTGGAAAGTGACAAGCGATGGCGTTTCTCAAAATAAGGCGTCAGAAGTTTTTCTTGTTTGATGCTTTAAAGTCTTCTCC
>CM073777.1:39815932-39978733 GCA_037158775.1 Hetaerina titia
CAAGTATTTTTACCTTGACTGAGATCTCTGTCTGTCTGAGTATTCTTTTAAAATGTTTTAATTAAACTTCAATTTATTTTGCCGTTAGTTCTTTCTGTATTCAATTTATTCATATTAAAGTATCATTAAAATATACCTTTAAATTAATATTTACGTGTTACGACATCATTTCTATTATTTCTCCCCGAAGAGCAGCACTGCCACACATGGAATTTATTTAATTTTACATTTTTCAGTTAAGTGACCTGCAAACCACCACTAGGGTGTGTGGCAGACGGTAATTACACAATAGACTATTCGTGACCCAAAACACCTTTCCCTCTTAGTGTGGTTGGTTAAACGTTATTTTATTCTAATTTCTTATCGTTAGAGGGAAAAATGACATATTAAATATATCTCTTCCACAATCAATCTCTCAAACTTTATTGAAATGATCTCTCCTACCGTAAGGTCATTGACATTGTTGTCGCTCACGTGAAAACGAGGAACAAAAAATTCTTACAATACCAAAGGATAGTGATCTTTAAAAGAATTTGAGTCCAATTGTTAAAATGCACTTCGTAGGTTTCAAGAAAGAACATTTGCTATTTCATAGCAACACCACTTTATCTGAATTGTACAACGGAATCTAATATGATTTAAGGTGTGTTTAGTACATTTTCTGTGTGTGAATGAGATACTCGTATTCAATACCGTACAATACAAATACAGTTATCAGTACATTCCGATCCTCAGGAGCATTTTCTTCCATCCTGAAAAAGCTATCTACTTGGATTCGCACGCTTAAAAGAGCTCGTATTCGGTCATGATCAGCGGACCGAGGTCTGTTAGAAGTTCTATTAGACGAGAGTAACACAGGCAACGGACTGCGTCCGAAAACAACGACGCGGACATAACTGCTTGAATGTTGACGGCAGACCTAGAACCATTCCTTTTGTGCGCTAAATTATAATTACTAAAGAATCTCATATGAATGATGCAAAAGAGACAAAGGAAAAGTGATATTTTGGTAGCTCAATGTGATTTATCGCCAGTTCTTAACGCATAACAATGCCGCAGTATTCTGCTTTATTGCTGTTAAACTTTGCTAAACACTCAATGGAAACATTTTCACGACACTAGTTTTGCTCGAGTGTGAGCTAACGCGGCAACCATCTTGCACACAGCTTTCTCATGTCCAAATTTTAGTTAATATTTGCGATGTACCGCACTTTTTGAAATGCCAACTATGTCTGCTAGCTCGCGCACTTTCAGCCGACGGTCATCCTGTATCACTTTGTGGATTTACTTCACTGTTTCTGGAGTGGTCACCTTATTTAGTCGACCAACACGATGCTCGTCTTGACAGCTCGCACTGCCTCGTTTAAATTCTGCTACCCAATATTTTACTGTTGTCAACAAAGGAGGAGACTCATCCAGAGTAGAATTCATTTCAGATTTTATATTGGTTGGGCTGAGGCCTTTCAAATAAAAGTATTGTAACGAGGACCAATTTTCTCCATTTTCACAAATTTACTGGAAACGTTCACCATTGATGGCTGCCAAACAAATACTAAACAACGTGGCGTCTTCAAACTTGAAACATTTGCTTAATAGATTGCGTACTTTGTAATACGGTGATGTTTTTCAAACAACTACCGCCATCTCTAGGTCAGACCGGGTACTTATGGGACCCACTCTCGTATTTTCTGTATTTTATTAGCGCGTAAAAGAGTATAAAATTATTACTGTCGCTAAAAGATAAGGAATTGTTAGTGAATTTTATTCACTTAACAAATAATGAAATATAATGAGTCACATATAATTAGTAAAATTATTCAGTACATGAAAATGGAAAGACTAAATATTTAATAAAGAAACAGACCTGTTTCGATGGTAGCGCATCATCATCAGGAGGTTGACATGATCATCTTGATGGTGACGTTAGAAATGGAATCAGGCAGCTTCTGCATTGTTATTAGATTGCCTGGAATAATAATACAAAATTATTTGCAACTGTCGCTATTCTACAAAGTTACCAAGTCGAAAATTTACTCTAGACACATATTGATCAAAGAATTAGTATCTCTCTCATACACACTTCACGATGATGTTTCTTATGCTAAAACACATCTCTCATTCTCGCAGACTCGAGCTCCGTCTTTTCCTGCTTGCACCACAATATCTAAATTTAAACAGTACAAATTGCCACGAGGATCTCGGTGGGGGAGTGTTAGAACAACATTATTTTATGCATATATAACCACTCATTCATAATTGTACTTTTCGTACGTATATAAAATAAACTGGTAAATATTAAAAAATGCAAACATATAAAGAAATATACCGGTCCAAAAATGCACACCCAAATTCTTATCATATATCATGTAAAAAATGGGTGTGATCGGGTGTATTTTTAGATTTTGCGTTATGATTTAAGATATCAGGATC
This sequence comes from Hetaerina titia, assembly GCA_037158775.1. NCBI lineage: Eukaryota > Metazoa > Arthropoda > Insecta > Odonata > Calopterygidae > Hetaerina > Hetaerina titia. The sequence continues at coordinate 39,818,363 of CM073777.1, forward strand.
AGTTACGACTGATGACGTTAAGCTTATGCATTGTGCGAGGGAAGAATGCATACTTGAATCTGTCAGCGTTGTCTCTCTTATTTAATCCTTGTGGTCAAAGCGCTGGGCTGCCTTCACCCTAAAATACCTCGCAGCGTGACCTTGTGGAATGATGTGTGCACTTCGAGGATACACAAGTGAAACGAGGGACGGGACTTGACTAACTTCAATGCCCATGAAGTGATGCAACGGGCACCGGGAGTAGTTGGAGGGCATAGGGCGCGGTAGGGAGGATGAGTGTGGCCGTGGGGGTTGATCGGTGGCTGTTTGTTTGTGTTCGCTCCTGCAATAGCCCACTCGCCCTCGGGGTGTCTAGGATTTAGTCTTCGGGTGGGTGTGGGCGGGAGGGAGTGCCTGGGCAGGGAGAACTAGTCCAAGGTTGACGTGCTCGGGCGGGAGATTTCGTCCCGGGGGATTAGGGGCAGGGGGAAGGAATGCGAATTTGCAAACACACACACACACACACGCACTCTCCGATATTGCTTCCCTGACCTCCGCGAAAATAGAACCCCCATCCGCAGCGGACTCGCCGGGCCATCCAGCGGACGCACTCTGCGACACGGGGGCTAGACCGTTGCTCGGTAAAATTCGCCGGCACGTGGTACATCAACTCTCTCACAATGCACATCCGCAACGAACATTAATTGTCCCTTTCCCCCCCCCCCATCCCCTAAATGGATTTTTCCCTTTCCGCACCAATGTATATCCGGGAAAACTATTGGAAACATACCATTGCCGTAAATTGGTGATCTAAAGTTTAAGGTAGATTTCGCATGAACCCACACTAGCTACGAATACCATTTGACGACACAAATAGCAAGAAACAAACAAAGACAAACTGCACTACAATAAACCCTTCTTTAATTCCACGCTCTTCCTTTCTCCCTTCATTTCGTCCAACAGACCTATCCTATTCCTTACCCTTCCTAGTTTTCCTAACTAGTTCTCCCCTCTATCACAGTCTTCAAAATCACATCGCCAATCGAAACGCTCTGAATCCATCTTTCCTGCCTCATTTGGATTTTTCCCAAAAATCCCTTCCTGTATTCCTCTATAGCACTTCCTCATTTGTTTTCCCTTCTGTCCACTTCACCTTTTCCATCCTTCTCCACGCCCACTTCTCACAAGTCATCATCTATGCATATCACTTTGCCTCAGTGGTAAAGATTCCGTGCATTGCAAAGAAACGTTCATATCAAAGTTTTCAATAATTTATTTCAAACGTTCTTACTCAAAGCCGTTATCCTAGACTCATCCTTCTCTTTGTGATTGCTTGTTTCCCTAAGGCAATCCTTATAATGTCCTTACCACTTTCACCATCTAGTGTCGAAATATTTCCTAGATATTTAGTGTTCCGCCGAAATATATCTCGCACTAGAAATGATATATTGAAATCTGTGGTTGGGGGAAAATTTTGGAAAAATTGGAAAGAAGCGGATGTAGGAGAATTCTATAGAATTAAACAAAAATAATCAAAGCGAATTCCGTAACATTTCTTCTCTACAAATTGATGCTGAAAATCATGTTGAATAGGAAAATAACCACAACCTATTTCAGGACAGAATAGCACTCTTGGGTGTATACTTTCATACTCAGAGGAGAGCATATTCAAAATTAGTGTCAGGCGCATACGCACTATTTATTTTGTCTTTAATTAAAGCCAAAATATTCTTCAAGAAGAGGGTAAGGTTCCTCTGACTCCTTGGACCCGCCCCTCGGGAAAGGCATGGTGGACAGAATGAAGGGAGACAAGAAACACATGGAGTTGGAATTTACTATAATTCAGGTTTTTAGAGTACATATTTAGTGTCATTTTAGTAGGGTTTAGAAATGTAGTGGTGCTTATGAAGTGCATCCATCCACTCGCCCTTTCGTCAGATTTTAGGTTAAAGTTTAGGCCTTGGCTGCCCAAAGTCAATTCAATCCAAAATTGAGCGCTCAGCTCAGAAGCCCAACGCAAAACACAAAACGTATCACACCCTTTGAGAAATGAGCATATAGTATATCCATAAGATCTCTTTTCTTGATTTAATGATTCTTGGCAATTTATTTCAATAATTTCTCCTCGCGATGGTACAATAATGAAAATCCTGGAGGATTTTATATTTCTACTATTTGAGCACGTACAGTAAACCCTGGGCTACATATAATGGTTTAAACTTGCGACAACAACGTAATTCGCCGACTCCGGGCTCAGCGGTGTCACGTCCTCGCCTACCACTTCCGAGGCCATGGGTTTGGCTCTAAACTGGGTGGATTTTCCTCCATATATGGCTCAGTTTCTTTGAATATTATTGTTAAAAATCATATGTAAAGGCCAAAACATTAGCCTGTAATCGGATAATTATCAAGCAGATACTCCCTGAGTATCATGCCTCAAACCATGCCTAATACTATATACTAACATATTTAATCAAAATCCAACTTTGTGATTTCAAAATTTGTTGCAAAATATTTTTTGGTGTTCGGTGGGGTATTGTGCAATAGACGATCAAAGACGACCTATTCATGTAATCAATTGTTCCGTATATGAAGGACATTTCTATCCAATTAGCATTTTTCTTAGTTTCCTACCGATCTTATCCACAAAAATCATGAAAGGGCTAATGTTTTTGTGAATATGAATTCATTCGTTTATTCATAATCACAAACAAAACATTACTACACGGAATGTAATAGGCATAAAACGCTTTCATGCATTGATTTTTATGGAAAAGATCAATACTCTCATATCATCACATTATGATATAGAATGATAATACTCGTATTAATGATTTCCATGTTGGAAAACGCGGAAAGTATTTAAGATCCATGAGAGAATACGTTAATTAAGGAATTAGAAGATTTTCAGAAAATAATTCAGTAGGTTTGTCAAGAATTGCTATGAGAAGAGAGAAAGAATTGAGGAAAGTAAGTAAGTAGGCTGGAGAAATAAGGGTGGGAGCCCACTGAGTCACGAAGGGAGGAAGAAGGATTGGTCTTTTAGAAAGGTACCCTCAGGGCACCTGAGTTTTCTCGCGATACAGAAGGAATGTTATTTATCCAAAATGTACACATATTATTGCGTAGATAAGAGCGCAGGGATAAAATAAGAGTGGTAAACACCGTAACAGGAATATTATTAATTTACTTTTTCTTCCATTGCACGATACGCAATCATAATAAAATCGAACAAAAGTACCCGAATATATTTACTGAAAGACTAAAAGTTAATCATTTACTCAAACACGCAAATTGACTCATCTAAGAATACAGGTATATGCATGTATGTGCACGAGTGAGACGGATTTATGAGTATTTTTTAGTCTTACATGAATTTACGCACCTATTAACTTATTAAAATGTGAGGTATACTTAGAAATTTTTCTTATAAGATAGCAATTAATGGTAAAAATAATGGCTATGGGAATCAAAGAGAGAAGTATCAGATTTAAGGAACACGAAAATCATATGAATTGGTTTGAATTGGTCATGGAATTGGCCAAAGTTGGGCGGCAGGGAGACGATCAATTTAAGAGGGATGTGAAACGGAAAGAGTGACCTATTCGAACGAAAGCAAGATAACATTAAATAGAGAAGGAACAAAGAAAGACTACAGCTAATCGAACTCTAGAATGGAAGACCGGAGAGGGAATGTATTAAAGAAGTTCCTCAAGTAATAATGAAGCCATCTAACATGAGTAAATGTAATCCAGGGGTGAATCCTCTCGCAGAGATTTCACACGCTCACAGTTTTGAGAGACCGACAAGGGCCGGTGATGCATGAATCCCTTCCGTTCAACCTCAGCCATCCCTCCCCTACCCTCACCGTCGAGACAACAATGGCTCCACTGTCCTCGACAGGCGCTCGCCACTTGTCGCTCCCACAACGGAGCGTGGGAAGAAGCAGCGTGGGGGTAGACAAAGGCGCTGAAACTTCCTTGGGGAGCACTAACTTCTCTCCCGGAGAAGGCGGTCGCTCTCCCAGCCAGAGGGGAAGCGCTCTGATGGGAGCCGATGATTGAAGTGAGATTTCTTCGAAAAAGGGACGCAGTTTGAAAAACGGTTTTGTCAGATCTCCCCAGAGTAATCTCATCATCGGATTACAGACCAATGGTGTTCATAATGGCCTAATGATTTCGATAAACGTTTGCGGTCAGAACGCGCGTGTAGTCCCCGATGCAATCGGTTTTCCTTACTTTTACACGTGTTTAATCAAATCAAATATATGTGTGCTTCAAGGAGCTGCATTTAGGGCCATACTTTTCCTATTATGCATGCAAGGATGAGATAATTAGTTTTTGCAGTAAAATCGGCCGATGTCTAAGCTTGCAGATATTCAAACAGTGATAGGTTAAAAAGGTATTGTTAGGAATATAATTTTATAAATGCCGAAGAATTGCGTTAAAATCTTGATTTGCTAAGGAGAAGTGAAAGTTGAATTACATTATGAAAGATAATCTTGGCCAGATTTTTTGTTGGAAATAGTTTATTCATGGATACTGGAGAATGAAGTAGGTGGTCCAATTCATGTCTTGACTGGCAAGTTAAATATTTTAGACTGGAATTAAGTAGTTCAACAATAATTGTGAGCAAAATTAAAGTAAATGTCTCTGTGGAGGTGCTAATATTTTTAACCATACTTTAGGCCGAAGACAAAGAATGTAAAACAGATGAATCGAGTGAAGTGAAACGAACGACTTAAAGGATTTAATTCATAAGGGTTAAATTACTACAATTTAAAAAACTTTATCAGGATCGATAATTGTTTGAGCTTGTTAGTCAATAATTCCATGGAAATTATTTCATTTCCTAATATTAATGGTTAAACATTTATTAAAATTTAAATGCAAAAACTCGAAATTTTATTAGACATTACATTTTTTATCTTCATTTGGCCAATTCCACATAGTCGTAATATCGTCTTCGTCGTACAAACTCGAAAATGCCATTCATAAAAACATTAGTTAATATAATTAGTACATTTAATTTGTATTAAGAGATAATTGATATTTCTTGAGTCATAAGCATATGATTTGTTTTTAAATATTAAACGAAAACAAAAGTGAACGTTCATGATTTTTATACACGAAGGGATGAAGCGACAATGAAAAACAATTTTATGATGAGTCTACAGGGAGGTAATGGCATCATCAGATCCTACGGCAGACGCTGGTTCCGTTTAATTGCCGTGCATTGAAAATATGGCCGGATAAACCGGGTAAGTACCACATTTTCGGCGTGATATAGCGCAAAGAATCAAGGTAAAAATATAGCTGAGATGCAAAATGAGGAAAACTTTTTATATTGTACAAATTCCTTGCGGGTATAAAGAACAGCTATTGACGTTATAAATTCCAACTGTCTGCCGCTCAATTTGGGTTTCGATTCACGAAGGGACAAAGAGGAGATCAAATTTAAAGTCCCGTCTAAAACGACAATAAATACCAAAAAAACACCTCTTATAATAAAATGTTTTTTTAATTCCACATTCCCCCTGTTTCCATCAGTTCCATCCAGCGTATCTATTCTTATCCTGCCTTCACCTCACACACCCAACATAGCTGACTCCATCACTGCTTTACACCATGGATTGCGTATGCCAAGAATTCACTTTTCTTGGCGTCTCTGGATTTTATTGACGCAACTTTTCTCTTCCCTTATGGAGCACACGTGGTTTGGTTTGTTTTCCTTCCCATCTATTTTATTTTCTCCATTCCTCTTCACACCCACATCACGAAGTCCACTATCTACGCTATTTTTCTTTCCACAACTAAGTTATACAAGAGCCACATAAAACTACACTCCAAATCATAGTTATTGTAGCTTATCTTTTCCTTACATCTATACAATGCTTAGAAACCTCTCATCAACTTTCGTGAAATCTTTACCTGACGCATTTTCAATTTTAATGGCTTTATTACTCCACCCACCTCCGCCTAATACAATTCGTGGATACGTGAACTGCTAAGCCAGGTCTAGTTTACGACCCTAGACCTAACCGTTTTATTCACCATTCTTATTTCTTGAGAGATTTATTACCTTCGTTTTGCTCATCGAGTCTCAATCTCTCATTGTTTCCAATCTATTGCGCTGATTCTCTATTGCTCTCAGCATCGATTGGAGTCTTATAGGTGACTCGCTAAAATAAGACTTGATCATCCGCAAACCTAACTGATTTTATGAATTCCTCACCTATGCTCCTTCCCATTTCAAGTTCTTCCCATGCCTCTTTTATCATTACTCTACACACAGATCTACATCCTGTACATGGTTTTTCCAAAAAAAATGCTGAATGATTTTTTCCGCCGACGTGGACGGCTGGAGTGGGACACTTTGTGGCGGGATAGGTGGTGAGAGGTTTTTGGAAAGCAACGCGACCCGAGTCAGTTGTCTGTGGGCCGTTAATGTGTGCTGATCACCACAAAACCGGAGCCCTATTCGAGGGTCGCGTCACGAATTCACGATGCCATGTTCCACGGAGCAACGATATGCAATACAATTTTGTGTTAAGCTCGGAAAATTGGGTTCGGGAGATACGTACAGCAATGACCCGAGGAAAGGTTATCCGCTGACACAAGTTGTTCTGGGAGGGTAACGAGGAGTTGAAGACGAGAAATGCCCTGGACATCCATCAACAACACAGTGTAATGAAAACGTGATAAAAGTGAGACACAGGTTCAATTCTGATTGACCCCAAGGTCGTTAAGGCGTTAGCAGAAGAGTGCAGTATTCAGAAAACCACATAGATGTGGTTTCAACAGGATGGTGCCACGGCTAAAACGGCCCGTCATTCACGCCAAATAATAGAACAATTCCCGGCCGCCTGATCTTACGAGGTGTTGGCCCCTCGATCCCCGGATTTCAGCCATTGTGATTTTATCCTTTGAGGATATCTCAAAGCTGAGATTTACAAAGCTCGATCAACGATCTTGGAGGCTCTTAAGGAGACATTTACAGATGTCATCGCTGGAATAAGGCAAGATATGCTGGGAAGAGTTTTCGAAAACTCTTCTCTCAAGCAAACTCTTTTGGAAAACTCAACATGTCCATTTATAAGCAAGGTCATCACCTGGATGAAATAATTTTCAAAACCCAATGAAAAAAATAACATTGAATTTAGTTTTCAGAAATAAAAATCTTATTTAATTATCTTGGTTAATTTTTTACAATTCACTCGTCAAATCAGGGAGTGAATTTTATTCACCCTGTGTATCGGATAACTTCAGATCCAATGAGCTTCCAGATGATATGGGAAAAATTTGAGAGATATAAATTTTAATCGATAATTTTGTTCCTTTAGATATTAAAATGGAAATTCACAAGAACTTAAGACTTCTAAAGCCAATTTTATAATGATTTTATCCTTCATTCTAATCTGAAGAAATTAAATTTACTTTCGTTTTCCGAATTGATTTGATTACCTCTGCTATCTCTAGATGCTAACTCTAGAAGCTAGAAGCTTTTTCTTTTCTTTTCCTTTATTTTTCTATGTGAAAATTCGTACAACGTCAATTTTTGCCTGTGTATATGTATTTATGTGTATTAATGCATGTATTTTATAAATTTTATACCATGTATAATATGTATACGACAATGAGTTAAGTGGAAGAAGGGACCATTAGGTCTCAATTTCCCACAAATAAAGTCCTCTATTATTCTATCTAACAAACTATTTTACAGTTATCCTTATGAATCTGGTCCGTCCAGCCCGAAAAACGAAGATATCCAAGGGTGAATTTAAAAGCCCTATTAAAGTCCACATTACTGAAAAAAGCTGGCACTGACTATTATCTCCATACAATGAAAAAAAGAAAAATATGGGCACTAACAGAATGTTATTCAGAGAGATGAAGGAACAAACCTTAAAAGACTATCCTGTAAAAAATAATTTTTATTCGGAATATTATCATTTTGTGGATTTATTGAATAGAATGCTTAATAATTACGTAGACTTTGTCTCCAGTTTGACACTCAGTCCAGTGATCTCCTTCCAGCGGTTTACTTTACAACTATTTTTCCGTACTCGCATATTCTAGTAATGCTAGATGCTCCAGGCACAAAACAACGAAATATGGACCATAATAAATCATTCAAAATGTGTTTTTCATTCTTTTCCAATGGCAATCTTCTTTTTATGCGTCCAAACAATGAAATAATGGGGGAAAATTTGGGACACGATATGTCTTCGTCAATCAGGAAAAACCTTACTTAACCATAATGTTTTCAGGGCAAACAAGCGACAAAGGAGTAACTCCTCTGTGAGAGCACACAATTTTTTCCTCGCTATTGATGAGTACAATGGAAAAGAGTGACTAATAATTACTCCATCACACCTTAATAGCGCCTGCTCGGGCTCCTCTAACTGCAACTGGTTTGTTTTCCCAATTCGGAAAAATCGGAAATTTTAAACTATTCCGAGGTTATTATGTTATGGAAATGTAATGCAAACAGTAGTAAGCAAGTTATGATAAATTGCATTTAGAGAAGAAGGCTTCGCATTAAGTTTCCATTACTATAAGTAGTATGTTTAGATGATAAAAAGTTGGAATTATTCCGTCATATTCAAAGTCAAACAAATTAAAAGAATTAGCGGAGTACTTAAAGATTTATTTGGCTCAAATACTTGGTTAAATAACCTCCAGGATTACTTAATCACTCATTTTAAGAATCCTCACTTCAGTGTATAATAACGTACGAATGTTTCAGCACTCTCATTACAGACTAATTCAGGAGGACGATGCACCGCTCAGGAAGATTTACAGCGGGTTTTCTTTAAACACATGGAAGTTTGTATAAATTTTCTAGAAACCAGTACGAACTATTGTGACAAATGAAAGAAGATATGTTGGCTAAGAATTCCTCGCAGCACGTGTATGTATTTAAAAAAAAATCTTTTTGTTAAACTTTCACTTATTTGAGCAATATTCTACATCCCGTTGCCGCTTGGCCAACTAAAACCAAAAAAGGAATAAGGCTGTTTTAATAAAGTCGTTTTAGGGACGGTAAATATGCCGTGTTCAGTTGGCATTTACGCAGGGCGGAAACGAGAAAAATGTTTATCATGTGCCACCGGAAAGAATTTGAACCGCAAACATTAAAAAAAATAGCGATTTATAAAAAAAAGCTGGCACTTAACAGTACAGCTGACTACTATTATATATATATATATATATATATATATATATATATATATATACATATTCATTGAGATAAGAAAATGGGAAAGGAACACACATAAAGGACGAACACAAGAGAGGTGGGGATGGCGGATGTGAGGAGATCAAATTTCGTGTTTGAATATATATATGTAATATTTAAAGTCAATGTTAAAAAATACAACGCAGTAGTATTCGTGCTTCATTTTATTATTTCGGAAGTGGATCGTTTTTTTTTTCACAGCAAATATTTACTGAAAAAAGTGACTCCACGGAATTTACAGTTGTTTTTTAGAAAGTCCTCGGACACTTTTTTCCCCTGCGTGTTTTCCCTTCATGAAGGGAATGTTTTTTTAATGGCGGACGCATTTTCGGATACGAAGCGAAGTGGTGTTGGAGATTGTTGCCTATTTTCCGTTTTTAGTGCCTAACTCATTTCTCTCTCTACCTCTCCGTTCCCCATCCCCAGCTCCAAAAATGGCACCATAGGGCAATGGTGTCTCCGGTCAAAGTGGTACGGAGTGCACATGGAAGGGATGAAATGGCGATTATTTTCATGCTTTACTTTTATTATAATAAAAATATATGACCGGGGGAAAATTTGCACACACGCACGCACAAACGCGAGCTAATTCCCCGAGATTTTAATTAAAATCCTTTCCCCTTTCACCTCACCCCCATCCACTGGGACCTGCCTCCTTTCTTCATTAAAGCGGTGTCCCTGCTCCCAAGACTGAAGATATCGGACTCTCCCTTGTCCCTTTCTCGTCCGCAGATAACTTTTTCCTGCGGTTTATCGTACCCGCGTTTCAGTCCTCTGGCTGTGCGGATATCGGCGATGCGGTTTTCTAGTTCGAACAATCGTGGTCCGAAACGAATTTCTGTTAGCTAAGTTACTTAAATTAGAGGCGAAAAATATGTATTGAATGCACTCCAGAATTTCCGGTCAAGTGATTTAATGCTTTCTGATAATAGAATAACCCCGCCGAAATTTAGGCCCACACAAGGACCATGTTTCCGAATTGTTCAAGATAAAACCAGAAATTTTACAGGATTATATGGTAAATAAAAATTAAAAAGGACTTAATTTTTGATATTACATGGTTGGTTTGTTATCATCCCTGCCAAGTACCCTAGCTTAGGGTGCCCAACGGCGTCACCCGGAACCAAACCTAGGCCAACTTGTCAGTAGCTCAGAGGTCGATTCACGGAACTACTACCCCCCAGAATTTAGAAAATATAGTATTTTGAAAGTATTTATTGCATATTATGAAAACATTGAAATTTGACCCAGGAGTTTTTCCTTCAGAACATGGAATCATAGCCACCAACATTAAAGATTTGATCTGAATGAATTGATGAATCACATAATTTATAAGAGAATAAAAATAAACTCGGACAGCGACAGTCGTTGCAATTTGAAACATGTTCAGTTCACCTTCGGCGACGATGAAGTTATCATGCGACGCTGCATTGAAATTTTACTTTAATCTGAGTATATTGCGGGTCGAAGTCTATGTAATCCTACAATGCCAGAAGATGGTTTTAAAATGTTTAAAGAGGGGAGACAATCAAAGGAAACTAGCCCGGAGCTCCAGCCACTGATCTTAGAGAAAAAAAACCATAAACACAGTAATCAACCCGAAGGTCGGTTTAGTAGGTGATGGTAGAGCTCACCCGTGTACCAAGCCCGACGGCGTGTGAATATTCACACAGCAAGGTAGGGGGCCAGTTCTTTTCCCTGTGCCGGTCATGGTTTCCCAGGAAGATATGGTACCCGAAAAATCAACTAGCTTGGGTGGAGCTGCAGGTAGCCGGGAATCGAACCCGGGACCCTCCGGTCAGTAGTCCAACGCTCTACCCACTAGACCACCGCGACCCGCGATCTTAGAGAAGTAGGGGTGAAATCACTCGCTGCTGAACACCTTAGTGGTGGGTTGCAGCGTGCTAAATAAGTTAATATTAATCCCAACCGGTTTCCTATTCCCCAATTTGAAGAAACTCCTCCTTGGAAAGCTACTACATCCTCAAAAACAGGCGTTGGCGAACTGAATTGGTTTGAATCTGCAACAAGCCGCCGCTGAAAAATTAAACATTTAAACACTAAATATAATTTGCACAATGAATCTCATGAGTGAAATCTTTATAATTACTCTTTCCTTGAACATCCTTCCTATTTTGACGCCAGTATTTAGAAGTGATAAGAGAGAATATTTTTTTCGATTAAAACAAACTTGCAAAACTAAAAACTCCTTAGCAAACCAACATAAGATTAAATTTTATAATATCTTACGCTTCAGTAAGCCCTTAAATACTCCGTGGTTCCTTCAACTCGGTTGTTTGGCGGTAAATTTTTTTGTGGAGTCCTCGTACCTTATCTGTATCAGACGAATACCACAGGCATCATGCTTTGTTGCGGACGCATTCACTGAGGAGACGTATGAGGCGGCGTAAAATAACCCCGAATAAAAAGAGAGAGATTGTAGCTCTAGATACGAAGCTGTGTCTCTGTTATCTGTTTTCACATTTGTATACGTACCACCGTCATATCACACCCAACCAGCCGCCATGTGGACATGTCAGAGTCAGAGCGTGTTAGGACGCCGCCCTCGATATTATCATCCAGTTCACAGTGATCATCTCGAAGGAAGAGTTTGAATAATGAGAGTGGAGTTCACGTCGAAACTAACTCCCAAAGACGGGTAAAGAGATTGGGGTCGTCGTTTATTTTCCCTGGTCCGTCTCCATTTTCCACGAATTTCAGGTGTCCGTAAAATTCCACCGCATCCATTATATTATTTGGGGCTGTCAATAGGCGTCCCATTGCATTTGAACCAGTTAGCCTATAGTCAGCAGCTTAACCAACTAAAGCCTCAGCCATTCTGCTCAATTACATTGTGTCATTTTAAAAACTGCAATATATCTATATTCTGCAATAAAATTTAACATCAAGATAACCTGCTGTGTTGATGGTCCGACTACTAACAGGAGATTAAAAGATACAAATCCTGGGTGATGCAGTCGGGTCCCCTGCACCATATACGTATAACTTCTGAGAACAAGTCAATGACTTGAGTATACTCTTAATAATAAGCTAAGTTGATAATGATCTCCTCCCTTATGATTTAAATTCATCATTTTGGATGATTAGGATGAAATGGGCTTCGATTTTGAGGTCGTCGCCCTTTCACGCTCTGCCGCAAGTCCATATGGTGGCTAAAGGGGTGTAATTTGGCCGGAGTACATGTACTTATGTGATAACTGATAAGAGATCCGCAATGTCGTATCTAGGGATGAAATCATTTCTCTTTTTATTTGGAACCATTTCACGCCGCCTCAAAAATTTTCTCGGCACGCATGCCTGCTAAAAAATAACATGAGAACAGAGCTCTCACAAAAATTAGTCCGTTACAGTGATTATTCTGCAAACTGCATCGCCAGACGCCCAAGTTATAGAGAATTCAAAGTACATATTTGCTTACTAATGTGCAAGCTGCTATAACATTTAATCCGTTCTAATAAGAGTGAATGGATGATCTACTGTAAGTTTAATGCTCTTGAAATTTTGCATGAGCCATTATATTGAAATAAATATTTTCCATCGTCCAGCAAACAGCAAAACATTTATTTCCCTTCATACCGGAACACTGGGCTTCAAATCAGCAAATCATTCGGTCCTCACTCGAATATGTGGAAGCACATATTTCTGGTGACTAATTTACCGGTTTATTATCAGTTTAAAGATTTTACAATACTAATTTTTGCTTAATATAATCAGATCAAGGAACCCACGGCGAAACAAACAAACGATCCTGGTCTTTCCTGATGTTCGTCTCTGTTAGATCAACAATCGGATGATATTAATTGTAAATTAAGTTATATCATACTCGCAGTACAAATATTTAACAAGCATGACCACCTCAGGAATAGGAATAAAAGTATATTTAGAAAAGCTTACTGTAAATCACATGGCCACACGAACAACATTAGTAGCTGCAGAGAGATTTTTCGGATAGTGTGATCGGCGCGTGTGGGTGAAGGGGAAAGTATATGAAGGGAAGAATTGTGAAGGTAAGGATCCTACAATGTGCCATATTTAGTAATATGATAGATGAAGGAAAATATGGATGAAAAAAGTTTGAGATAAAAACGAAAGTCGTTTGAGAATCCATAAAATCCGTTTATTTGGCGGATGATCTGGTGTCAGTTAGCGAGTCAGCTAAGGGGTACACTCATTTCTGAGCGCATTGGAACGCCAGTGCGATAGACATGATATAATAATCAATGTAAACAAAAACAAAGGTTACACGGTTTTAGAGAAAGGGGAAAGCTAAGTTAAACATTTAAAAAGGGTCAATAACAATAGCGGGTGGAACAGTTTACCTAATTAGGAAGGTTTTTGGACCAAAACGGTCAAAGTAGTAGGGTATTAGCAGTTAAATTCTGTTAGGTAAAGAAACCTTCACAAGAAGGTGTAAATTGATGACAGGGACATTAATTTAGAAGAAATTGCTTGTCTAAATGTTAATACAGAGTGTGGTTTTGTATGGAGCTACAACATGACTATCGAAGTAAGATTGAAGTCTTTTAAAATGTGGCTGTGCAGAAGGATGGAGAAGGTTAAGTGGATAAAAAGGAAAACAAACGAGGAAATGGAGAAGACGAGGTAGTGGAGACGAAGGGATTGTGATAAAGGAGATGAGGCAAGCGAAAAAAGGGCGATAAAAGGATAGCATGTTGGACGTAATGAAGGGAGGAAGAAAATTAGCGGAATTGAAGAGGGGCTCATTGCAATGCCGGAGGTCAGGTTGTGTTTTGCTAGTAGAACCGAAGAAATGCAGGCGGGTTCAGTTTGTGTCCACCGAACAACTAACTTAAACGGTAGAATAATAATGTCATTAGAGTACGGTAGAATAATAATACCAATAATAATGTTGTGGAATGCGCGCTATATCCCAAGTTTGCTACTGAATGTTTCTGGCAGTCACGGAGGATTTCTAACGCGGAAACGCAAAATATTTTTTCAAAATTGTTGGCAGAGGTGTGTTTGAGGATAGGAAAGTTGGCAAAGGAGACAGGTTGTCGGAGTGTCTGTGATTATCGCTCGGACGGAAAACTTGCATTTGGCAATAAAGAAAAAGAGATAGTCATTAAAACATAATCAGTATTTGACATTTTTATAAATGCATATAGCTAGGAAGAGAAGATTCGCTCTTGGCAAGGAATATTTGGGGCAAAGAAGGGGCCAAGACTTGCGACGTGGGCGTTTATACGAAGACGAACGATATAGGAAGGAGGGGTGGGACTGTGTGAGGTGAAGGACTCCTGGATCTTTAATATGTCACTTAGGTTTGGGGGTATCTCTCAGAGACGGGGGGGAAGAGGGGGGTGTTGTGCGTGGATGGGTGTCGCGGACTCGTCGTTAATTAAAAGAGGATATAATTATTTTAAGACGCTTCGGATTTCGAATGCTCCAGGAAGGAAAGTTGGGTTGACATGCATATTTTCGGAGTGGATTACTATGGGGTAATGGAGTGTAATGGATTAGGAGGGAACAGGATACGTTGGAGAACTGCCACAAACCAATCCTCGGTTTGATAATCCATGACGTATATTTTACATTTTTTCCCCAGAGTATATTTGGAAACTGCTCGACAAGGAAAGCATATAATAGCCGGAAAAGTAAGATGATCCGTCCAGGGAAACACATTTCACTTTCAATTTTTCCGTTACTTCCACCACGCTAGCCCGTTGGACGAAAAATATCACAGCAAGGCTTACACCGAAGGTTCTAGGGAGGGAAACTCGGAAGAAAAATGTAAGGAGAGGCGTTTGAAAAAGGATTAGACGGGAAATGTAGGAGCGATCGCTCATCCTCTCTGTTGCTAGTAACGGAGATACCGGGAGAATCACGGGCACTCTAGCTGAATCTCATTCTCACACAAACACTCAGGATTTACAAGAATATCTCCTATGCCAGGGACCCGTTGAACTCAGACAGGAATGAAAAACAAATTAAGGTAAAAAATCCAAAAAGAAAAAAGAGAGGCCCAAGTTCACGTTTCCAGTCACTCAATCACTCGGGTGTGTTAGACCTTTGTGAATCGTAATCACTCACTCGTACAGGGGTTACAAGGATTCCTCGTATGCCGGTGACCCGTCAATCATAAAAATGAATGCAAAATTTTAAAACGGATGTACGTACACACCCTCCCTCTCATTCACTCAATCACTCGGATGCGGTCGGAAACGGGGATCTTTGCGAATCACACGTACTCACTTTTTTGGGATTTACAAGGATTTCACCTATGTCAGTGTCCAAGAGGTAAATAGTCAACAAAGTGGTGAAAGGCGGTTATTTGCGGAGTTTCCTCGGACACAACGCTTTAAAATGGACTAGAAATAACCAACTGGAGGTGCGCTATTCAAAAAGTTCGGGAACCTTTTGAGCAGTCCTCGACTCTCTGATGACTCTCATAACTCAAGATCAGAACATGTGACTGTGTTCTATTTTGGTATCCATTTTATTTTTTTAATGGGCACTAATTTCACAATTCAGTGAAATGGATGTCGGTAGCTTTTGCAGAATTACGACCTTTGTGGGAGATGATGCGTATAACAACCGGTTCGGAGATAACGGTCAACCTGGTTTGATTTGATGGCTTGACACATTAACTGAACAAAACTTTTTTAATTTTGGAAATGGTTTCCGACCAGTTTCGTAGAACTACTTCATGATTAAAAGAACTCAAACAGCTAAGCAATTCCACGTTGAATATAATTCATCGCACGACCGCAAAAATCATTGCTGTGAAAGATTTTCTGGTTTTCACAGCGTCGAAACATGGGTCGTGCGATAAATTATGTTTAATGTGGAATTGTATTGCTGTTTGAGCTATTTTAATCAAAATGTTTTATAAGTTTAACCAGTTTTCCAAAGTTCCCCACAAATCCCCACATCTGGAGAATCGGTTAATCAATTTTACTGTTTTGCACAGAACTAGTGGACAAAGCTGGACGACAAAGGACTACTTCCCAGTGACGGAGAAGAACATGAGACCAGGTGCAACCGATATAATTTGTCAGCGTTGTTTTCATACTTTGGACATTTAATTGGAAATAATAGATTCCACAGCATCAGCACATGGAGTCTTTTTCTCATATGAGGACCACCACAGGAAAGAGAGATAGATGATTTCGATTCGATACGCAAAATATCCATAATTTTATCAGAATTTATTTTCGATCAAATTTAAATCAAATTATTCTTCATTTTCATACATGTTTTCATTGATTGATTAAAAAATTTAGCCCATTAAAATTCAATCTTCCCCTCTTTGCCATTTCGATTCAACCTCAGTGTGATTCCGGTGCGATCTGATATAGGACCATCGATTTCTGAAATTAGTTTTTCTTAAGGGGGATAATTTTTAAATTAAAAAAACATTGAAAACTGATACAGGACAATAGCAAGTTTTGTTTTTTTGGAATAATTGACTCCATGTAGTTCTGTAAACAAAATATTAAAATAGTGTTAAATAATAATTATTGAATATATGTGAGATTTTTCTCCTAACCACTGTTTTGCACTTCTTCGTATACATTTAGGATAGCGTTACTATGCATCCATATTAGCGTGGGAAATATCTCCCTAATTACTTCCTTAAGGGTTGTAACTAGAGTTCCATGTGGGATCTTCGTTTGAAATTGAATGTCTTCCCTCTTTGAGCACTGTATATCACTTAGCTGTGCAATGGAGAAGAACACACTCCACGAGGGTTGTATGAAAAGTTTCCGACCTCAACATGAAAATGATAACGCTCTTCATAAAAAGGTGGGGAATATGTTTGTGAAATGCTTTGAATTATCACCGGACGAGGAGGTTATCGCATACAAAAACAGCTATTTTTTGGAGAAAGACGCCAACTATCCTTTGAAATGATCAAAAAAGTTGCATAATCGATGAATAGAGTATAAACTTAAAAAAAAGGAAACTAGGTTGAAAAATAAAAATTAATTTTAAGGAAAAATACTATATATCCTTTATTTGCTGGGTCGGAAAATTTTCAGACTACTCTCGTATAATCCTCATTTAGCATAATATAAGAGTCGATGGTTAACTATTGTTTAAGTGAAAGCTAAATGTCAATGTTACGTAACATTTTACTACTAATATTATTCTGTATTATATTGTATACACATTATCTCAATCGTTAACGTAAAACTGAACATGATGAAAAACGCTTTCCACGAAATCACAATTCATATATGAGAACTGGAAAATAGTCATGTTTCAAATTGCAATGGCAGACGAAATGCTGTAGCAAAATTGATGGAATAATAGCATATATACATTATTAATTGAGCTGACAACATAACGTAAAATTGCACATTTGCGTAGCTTGTGGTGCGAAAAAATATTTTGATCATTGTCTATTGGAGAGTTCTCGTAGTTGCAATATCCATTTGAATTTAGCATTATCCATTGCGCATTCTCATTGAGTTCAGTAGTCTTTGCGTAGAATAATGACCCCATCTATACCGTTGTCCAATCTATTCACGGCGGAAGACAGAGGAGGAGGACGACCCGAAGGAGCGAGCCGGGTGGGTGTTATGTCGAAATAGGAAGTGGAGTGAAATGGAATGGGACGGGAAGATAAGGAGGGTGCAGCGAATCTATTCGTTGGGCTGAGGCAGTTTTACGGGACACTTATTTCAGCACTCAAGTAAAAACTGCTAATAGCTGAAAATTTAGAACCAAGTCTGAGGGAAAAGCCGATTACGAAAATCATAATGATGGTAACGTATTAGAAATGGAAACATAAAAGATGATCGTATGTGGAACACCAGAAGAGAAAAGTATGAAGGGCATATGTAAGTCATGTAAGTAGGAAGGGGTCATCAGAACCTAGGAAAATGGCACTGGATAATAGGAAAACTAGTCCGGATGGGCAGTGTTAGGAAGAGGTGTAAGGCAGGGTTGCCCATTGTCACCGGTGCTGCTCAACGTATATGTGAGGAAATGATTAAAGAGGCATCGGAGGAACTGGAGGTAGGAATGAAAGTCGGAGGGGAATTCGTAAAATCTGCGGTTTGCTGATGATCAAGCATTAGTTACAAAGTCAGCCAAAGGGTTGCAAGCATTGCTGAGTGAATTAGAGGTTCAGTGCGATAGGTATGGGATCAGAATCAATATTAATAAAACAAAGGTTATGCGATTTTCCAGAAAGAAAAAGGCTAAGTTAAAAATATTAAAATAGGCGGGGAAAAATAGAGAAGGTAGAACAGTTTACATATCTCGGAAGTGTTTTGGACCAATGCGGTCAAAGTAGTAGGGACGTAAGGAGAGGAATTGCGCTAGGCAAGGAGGCTTTCTCAAGGAGGAGGGAGTTGATGACGGGGACGTTGAGTAGGGATGTTAAGACAAGACTCGTAAAAACTCTGATATGGAACGTAGCTATGTACGGCGCGGAAACGTGGTCACTGAAGCATGAGCATAGGCGTAGATTGGAGGCTTTTGAAATGTGGGTGTGGAGAAGAATGGGGAAGGTGAAATGGACCGAAAGGAAAACAAATGAGGAAGTACTGGTGATGGTGGGTGAGGAGAGGGGTTTGTTGAGAGAAATCCTATGGAGGCAGGAAAAATGGATGCAAGGCGTATTGAGCGGTGGTGGAATGTTGAAGAGGGTAATAGAGGGGAGAATGTTAGGCAAACGAGGAAAGGGCAGGAACAAGATAGAGATTTTGGACGGGGTGAAGGGAGGAAAGAAGTACACCGAGATGAAGAGGGACCTGATATAGATTAGTTTGCTAGGTGGGGAGTCACAAAATGTTTATTTGATAGTTGTGTCCATCCAAAAACCTACCTTAACTGGTAGATTACCTAATAATAATAGGAAAACTGAAGGACGGCTAGACTAATCTTCCGAGTATTCGTTGTTACGACTGCAGAGATGTCGACGGCGGAAGCAATTTTGAACCACTTTCAATCTAATGATTATTAGCAGTAGCGTACCAACTTTGGATGGGTTTTAGAAATACCGTGGCACCACACACTACTGCACTTACAAACCCTTAAAAATATGCCAAATGTTTATTTAATCGACATACACATTAAAATAAACCATTCTTTAAATCTGAAAACTTCCAGACCCCCATGATTTCATAAAAAATGCCAATTATTTTCCTCCATCTTCCTCGCTTTCCTCATTACCTGCTACTATTCCCGGGTTCGATATACCATTGACTCTTATTATCTTACGTATCCATTTGTCATGAATTCTTCGATTTATACCCAGCAATCCACCCTTGTCCTCTACCAGACCATAGGGCTTTACAGTTTGTTATATTTCCCGATCATTTTATTTTCTTCATTCTTTCCCACGCACGCATATCAAAATTCTCCACCCTTTCTCTTGTCTCAACGACCAGAGCGCCAATTGATATTCCAAAAATAAGATGTATAAACAATTGTATTATTGATGTCAATAAATTTGTGCATCGAAATTCTACTATAAATACATTATTTGTATAGCACAATAAGCCGATCTTAAAACAATACTATTCTGCTTAAACATTCAGGGTTGCCACTTAGGCCATGTTAAAGCCGTCCCCTGATGTTTGGCTGCCTGTGTATGTATTAGTTTTCATCGCACTCCTTTGAGAAATATCATATACAAAATATAAATAGGAAATACAAACATATAGCAGTAAATTGGTGTCTTCCCGCAGTTGGAGCGGAAATAATGAAAAACTACTTGTTATTAATCCTCCACCCTCCAGTTTTCTAGGCTAAACATGTGCAAATATATATATATATATATATATATATATATATATATATATATATATATATATATATATATATATGAACCATAAACACAGTAATCAATCCGAAGATCGGTTTGGTAGGTGATGGTAGAGTTCACCCAGTACTAAGCCTAAGTATCTCAGGGTAGGGGGGGCTAGTTCCTATCCCTGTGCCAGTTTTGGTTTCCCAGGAAGATCTGGTATATAGCTTGGGTGGATCTGCAGGTTCCCAGAGTGACTTTCCCGGGAATCGAACCCGAACCTTCCGGTCAGCAGTCCAAAGCCCTCCCCCTGGACTACCGCAACCCACTACACACACACAAACGAGGCGTGTTCATAAAGTAAGGCCCGTTTGGTCACAGGAAAAAATATACTCATATGAAACACATTTTATTGGCACTTTTAGTTAGCTACAAACCTACTTCACTTATCTACATAATCGCCGTTCACTTCTAAGCATTTTTGCACCAGCTTCTTTAACCCCTCTGCATAGAAACTCGCCGCCTGAGGGTTGAACCAATCGACAACGCCATTCTTGAGTTCCTCTTCGGTTTCGAAACGTTGTCCACCGAACCACTGTTTCAAGCGCAAGAAGAGGAAGTAGTCGCTGGGTGTAAGGTCAGAACTGTATGGTGGATGGTTTAAAAAGTTCCCAACGACCCAAAAACTCTCGTCCACTGGACATTCTTTGCTCTTTGTGGTGGTCGATGAGCATTTTCGGTACCCACCTTGCACGCAATGTGTGGTATCCGAGGTTTTCCGTAACAATATTGTAGACAGTAGTGCGTCCAAGTTGAGGAAATTGTTCAGTCAGGCCATTAATTGTCAATCGACGATCACATCGCAGTTTCTGTTCCACTTGCGAAACAATTTCATCGGTCAGAATACTGGGCCTACCACTTCGCTCTTCGTCATGGACATTTGTTCGTCCATTTTTAAAATCACAGCACCATTGTCTAACCTTTCCTTCACTCATAACTGTAGGTTTATAAACTAGGCATAATTCCCGATGAATTTCAGCAGCCGACAATCCTTTTGCATACAAGAATCGTATGACAGAACGCACTTCACTGCTGGCGGGATCAACGATTGTCGCGGACATTGTTGTTTGCATGCACGGACAAGCAAACGACTTCTGAAACAAAACAAATGCTGCTATAGCTTCTCAATGAATCAGTAGATGGCGCTGCAGGAGCAAAACTGTGTTCTGAAGCGCCAATATTTAAATATAAGCAAACGGTACTTACTCTAAAAACACGCTTCGTATATATATATATATATATATATACATATATATATACATATATATATATAAACACTGATATAGATTTTTAAAACAGAAAAACAAAGAAAGGACACTCATAGTATACACGAGTGTTAGTTTTGACATTTCGCCGGTACGGCCGTCATCGTCAGCATGCCTTTCTCAGGGGAAGAGCGGATAGGATATGTGCAAGTAATCCAGGTATTGAGATTTTTTATGGTGTTCTCCTGGTACCCTTCTCTCTTCCTTCCCCATACTTAAAACTTCTTTTGTATTCCTCTTCGTCAAAATGATTGCCTCCATTGTTTTCAATCCACTCCCTTTGATACATTTACGTCATACCTGTATATTAGTATTTTGTATCTAGAAATAAATGGAAAGTATTTGTACTTATTTCAGCGCACTTGTGATTAGGAATTATTCTATCTCCATAGCCTTTGTTTACTCGCTAATAACATCTCCGATCTTCGAAAATTCACCGAAATCTAATGTCTGGTTCACTTATTCCATGTTGTGAAAATAGATTATATATTATTAAAGAAGTTGAAATATCTACATTTCTTCCTCGGGTAAAAGTTTGCCCTTGCCTTTTGAATGTTTTCATGCTGAGAGGAATGGGAGTGCCAGTAGTTTTAAAAATGTCTTAATATAATTCCAAAGGAAATGTAACTTTGTTCAACATTAAATATTTCTCGATTTATGGTAGATTACGAGCGCGAAAGAAACAAAGATATATGTAGAGGTCTCCGTATGAGGAAAGCTTTATTTTATATTTACTCTACAAGGAAACGAAACTGTGGTTTGATATTCATGATCTCCTATTGATCTAATTGATATGCGGCCTTACGAATATGTTTTCGTTTAATTTTCAATTGAACAAATCGAATAAAACTCCCACAATCGATTAATTATGCTGCATTCGATATGACTGCATGTAATATTCCATTTCCAATACTTAGCTATGCGACGTGCAAAATGAATTTGAGAGCGGAATATGATATTATGATCACGGATTTGAAAATGTATTTAAGCCTAAATCTATGAAAGTGAAAGGGAATATTTACGCATATTCCCACGCAGGAGATCTCGGCATTTAATAAAAAGTAATGATGCACACTCGCTTGAGGATGTAAGGGATTTGATGCGGAGCATATGAGAGGATTTGATGGATATTACGTCCATCCAGTCGTCTATTATCCAATGGGAAACTACCCCGTTCGAAACCTCTCCATGTCTCAGACTGCACCAGTAAGGGTAAAAAGATGGAGATGAGGGATTTAATGATAGTCATACAAGAAAGGCACGGTTGTCGTTTTATCCATCCTGCTTTTTTACGTAGACGAAGAGGAAATGGTGGTGTAGGTATAGGAATGCCTTGAGATGAGCACTTTATGTAAGTAGGGGGGCAGTAGAGTTGCTTAAAGATCATACCTATGCGTTTTGTGGTGTCTAAGCAGAGTTTTCTGACAGCTAATGCCTGTCTCCTTCAGAATTCGATTGCTTTCTCCCCGCGGTCATTCATAGTCCCCCTCATCACTATCAATTCCTTCGTCTACTGTCCAATTCCAATTCCCCATCATTATCAAATGTTTCCCTACAGAAACACACGCAATGATATCCTCTAATTGATCTATATCCTATCGGCTATTTGAACATTATGAGTGGTTGGGAGCATGTATATCTAAACAATGACCAAGCTCCTCGGTTTAACTTTTAACTCTACTAGTAATATTATTGTATCCGTTGGTTATTCTACGTCGTATGTTGACTACGCTTCTTCCCACCTTTTTATTACCAAGTTATGACTTCCTAAAACTGCTCATCCGAACTCTCTGTTCCCTACTCTAACATCAGAAGTCTGAGATCTGTACAGGTTGCGGATTAGTCTCCCGCCCCTCCAATCTATTTCTTTTTTCTGCAATATCCTTATTAGTTTTCCCAATTCACTCCATCTTTTTCGAAATCAACAAAACAAGCAAATACATCCTGATTGTATTCTATATTACTCTCCATTAGTGACATCAATACTTCAATGGCTTCATGCGTGCCTCTTCCATTCCTGAACCCAAACTGATCATCTCTCCAGTCATCTCTTGCCCTTCTCTCTCTTCTTTCCTTTTGTTAATGATCCTGAGGATCCTTTAAGCTGCGGGCGAAGTCAAACTTACCATACAGTTCTTTTATGTATTGCTTCCATCTCTTTTGGATATTTTCTGGTTCAACTAGTATTTTTCCCGACTTTTCTCTTATTTTGAACAAAAAGTTTCCCTTTTTATTTCCTCCATCGGTTTTATCTAACTTCAAAGATATATACGAAGGGGAAGTTTTGATGGGTTCATTTATACAGGTATCGGTCGATATTTTAAATATTACTTTTACTTGGAATTTAAAGACAAGGATCGATTAGTTTCATTTGTGATTCATGCTGAAAGTTAGATTTTTTAATAATGAGCCGATCCTTTATATGCGTATCGATTATTTACCATTTAATCACCGTTTTCCGATATATCGCCTCCAACGGAAATTCACTGTTTCCCTCGTGGCGTTGAATGTAATCGAACACAACTGCAACCTTCCTCCTGAGACTCATTTAAGAGCATGGATTCGATCCACCGGTGATGATAGAAAGAAAATAAATGAGGAGAGAATAAGTGAAGGAGGAATTGATTGGCTCGTTATTCCTCACCTGTACCTCCTCTCGCCAGCGTTCATTTCCCTTCCCGGAGAAATTTATGGGGCGACATCTCCATGCATCCATCCCCTTTGGATAGCTCTCATTGGAGCTGAGAGCTTCTTTATCCCCGCGCGGCGTTTAATAGGCCGTGAATGGAATGGGTTTTTAAGGGCCGGAGGGGAGTTGGAAGGGTGAGTCAGCGGCAGACCCTTTTCCGGCCGCCGAACCCTGAATCTGCACTCCCCCCAACTCCTCCCACGAAAAACTCTCCTCACTTCCCATCCTTGGACTCAGTGCGAACCCTATCCATCCTCTTGGGGAAGCCTTTTATTATTTTTTTGAAGACCTTTCCTTTGGCCTTTTTCTGGGCATAATAAGACGTCCGACCCTTTAGATCGACGAATGGGGATTGGAGGAGAGGTTTTTCGACGTGAATGTCGGGGTGGAGAAGATGTGAAAAACGCCAAAATGAGGTTAATCGCCTTTTAGCGTCACGAATTCCAATATGCAGGCGCGGCGAAGAACGATTTAAAAATAGTTTTTTAATGATTAGCATGTGTACCATTTCTGTACCAAATTGTGAGTTTCGCATGTTTCTGGGAGCGTCAGGAGGACTTGACAGCTATGTTCTAAATCGTATTTCATAACGTATTATTGAATCTAATTTATATCTTTTTTTTAGTACTGGTATATTGAAAAATGTTGATAACGCCAGGTCTAATTGTAGACCACCAGATATCAGTTTGCGTCCTGTAATTCAGGGGCCCTTTGCATGCTAACCCACAAACTCCAAATGGTAATTATCTCGGTGTCAATATACAGGACTCTAGATCACTCTATATTACTGATGTACTCGTATAGGCAACGTTTCGAAGGTGATCACCGTCGGCTATTTACTAACTACTACAGAAATCAACCCGAAGTTCGGTTTAGTAGGTGATGGTAGAGTTCACCCAGTACTAAGCCCGACGGCGTGTGTAATTCACACATCAGGGTAAGGGGGTCAGATCCTTTCCCTGTGCCGTCATGGTTTTTCCAGGAAAATCTGGTACCCAAAAAATCACATAGCTTGGGTGGAGCTGCAGGTGCCAAGATTGACTTGCCCGGGAATCGAACCCGGGACCCTCCGGTCATTAGTCCAACGCACCTGGTTAATTAAAAATCGATATATAAAAGAACATAAATATATATATATATATAAATGTATATACATATCTATTTATGTATATATTTGTTTATAAAAATGTATGTATTTATTTATAAACATTCTGTAATAATAATTCAAGAATAGTGCAAGGTCTACTGCTAAAATTAGAAATTTGCAATTGCGAATACTTTGTCGATTGACCATAATTTGTATCCTAAGACATTAGTTACTACTTTAAACCGGCATGATGGCAGAAGGTCTGGTAGAAGAACATGTAACAATTGGAGAACTACCTATCAAATAAGTTGGGGGATGAAGAAGAAAATAGTGTCAAGAAAAATGAATTTAGATTTGTAAAAAGATCTCTTGATTCCTGGGACACTAACAGTTTTCTGGTATTACGGTAACTTTTTGGTCTTTACTTGTAAATAAGGCTAGTCACATAGAACATCGTATTAAGTATTTTTTATATCTACATGATACATGGTTAGTATTTTCCTTTCTCGTACTAATGCATTCAGTGAAGCATTTACGTCTATAATTTTCCAAACCAAAACTCTTCAGACTTGACCAAGGTAATTTAATTTGTTTTTATCAATTTATTCTTTTTCCTGGCTATGTCCGACTTTTTAACTGTGGGCAGCGTTTTTAAAATTTTAATTAATTTCTCTCCCCTAAAACATCTTAAAGTTTGATTTATATGGTACAATGTAAAACATAATTTTTTTTTCTCACCTGAAAGTTTAAATACCATCTATTAGACTAGAATAGAAAATGAATATATAGATATGTATGTATGTCGTATATATATTTTTTCTATATAACTATCGGAGCACTTGGCTCTTTATAAGATCGCAGATCTCAGTGTAAATCTAGTTTCCTTATTAGCTTAACTGGTAGAGCATCCGCCCGGCAATGGGAAGGTCCGTGGTTCAAATCCCGGATAAAGAAAATTTTTTTCCCCTTATAATATACATATATATATATAAAAATATACATATATATATATGTATATTTTTATATATATATAACAGGATGAAAATCGCAATAGTTACACTGGAGGAAAAATTTTCTTGATTTGTTAAGTTATCTTTGATTTTCGACGAGATCCAGACGTATTACCAGACAAAATTCGTATATTATTCAACTGCTCCGCCCGGAAACATTGGGGCTCGGGTTTTGAATTCAATCATCTGGCATATGAATAATAAAACCATCCCGTCATTGTCTTAAAGGTGCTTCAACCGATTTCTGTATCTACCATAGACCTTTGCTTCGGTACATTCACGAAAAGGTAGGGAAAACATCATGGGATGTTTTGATTAACTCTATCATACCAGGAAAATTGGAAATTAATTTTTCTTATTTTATAAATGTATTGCCAAAAATTTGCGATTGAAACTAAAATAGCCACCAGATGCGAAAAAATGAAGTACCTTTTACAGCAAGAACCGAAATGAATAAACTATACGCAAAGCAATCTAGGAATGTTTTGTTCTAACAATACAAGACTTGTAGTGTAAAGACTTGTAATCATTGAGATTCCAAAGAGAATTCCATACAAAGAGTATCATTACTGGTTTTTTCCTTTAAAAAGAATTAATAATAATATAATTTTAAAGCTTAATTGTTTTTGAAGGACTCTACATCTTTCCTTGCATATCAACTTTACGTGGTCAACTCTTCTGCTTCCATCTCTAGCTGTGCGGAGCGGTAGGGTTGCTGTATTAATATTCTAAATGATATCTTAGGTGAGGCAAATAGTTAATCATTCATTTACGGGACATAGCGAACTGAACGAGTTATTGATGGTATTTACAATTACGCACTGTAGTTAGAACAATTTGAAGTTAAAATGTTACCGACGGTTAAATGAAATCAACAAATATTAATTTGGATGGGGACTTAACAACCCTGCCATACGCTCTATTGGTGGATTACGTGTTTTTAAAACATGTACAGGAATGTAAAATAAATATCAGATAAGACTTAGAGGCTTTGAATTTGAGTATTGATTGAAGGAAGGAAAAATACTAAGCGGACATTCTGGGGGATGTTTTCTAAATCAATCATGGTCTGCAACCCAATTTGCATGTCAATTAGCGCCATACTAATTTGTCTACCTCAGATGAAGAAAGCTAGGGTCAGTGTGAATTTAACATTTGCAGCTTTATTTTTGTCCCAACAAAATAACACATTAGCACGCTAGCGACTCCTTTACATGTTTGAAGTTGACTCAAATGCAAGCTGTATAGTACTTATTAATGTATAGCCTTAGCATTAAATATCTAAACTTTTAGTTATGCACCGAAACTGAGCCAGCGATTTATGCCGGAAATTCGGGTTTACTATAGAAGCCAAAAAAACCACAAAATTGACTTCAATCTCTTTCGAAACCAAATCCAGGGTTCTCAATGAACAAATGTTCGAGAGCGATTGACTAAGGGATGGGATGACACAGCGAACGAATTCAGAACAGCATTAATAAACCATTAAAAACGCTTTTCCCTTAAAATCTCCATGAGTAAAGACATTAGTCAATGATGTACGAGGAAAAGTAGTTTTTATGCTGCATGCGTTACTTAAATTTTCTCCCATTTTGTATTATTTATTAATTGCGTACTTGTTCTATGCCTTACCACTTGTTTTCATTTTAAATATATTTGTAGAAAAATTGTTTAACAATGTCTTTATGCCGTCATCTCTAGTTCCGTTTTGTTAGTATTATGTTACAATTCGATAAAATATAAAAACGTTTATTACCATATAAGTGAATGCATATTAGCTAAATGAGACAAATTAACGGAAATACTTCGAAAGAAACGCATTGGAAACATTTTAGCCTTGTAAGAAAAAATAACCACGTAATAAGAGAGGTGTTCAATAGTGTTATTGAGGATTAAATTTCCTTTGAAGGCACAACTGGAACCTTTAAAGGTCGAACCTGTCATCTACATGCAACCCACTTAAAGACAATGGATTTTTAAAAGATAAAAAGGGACCAATGAGAGCCAGGTTGAATCTACTTGTGTAAACAATGTCCTTCGACATTTAAAAAGTTGTTCTGGAGGCGATCG
This sequence comes from Hetaerina titia, assembly GCA_037158775.1. Taxonomy (NCBI): domain Eukaryota; kingdom Metazoa; phylum Arthropoda; class Insecta; order Odonata; family Calopterygidae; genus Hetaerina; species Hetaerina titia. The sequence goes on from CM073777.1 coordinate 39,846,510, forward strand.
AAGGTCCTTAAGAAAACCAGATTTTTCAAACGGGTGGCTCGCAAATGCCACAAAAAGCTCGAGAGTGGACAGTCGCCTTTTCGCACCGGTTTTCACCTCTTGGGACCCTCAAAAAATTATAGCGATCTATTTGATAATATAGTCAAAGGATTTATCGAGTACTTTAGGGATACGTCGGAAGTATATAACACATTTTTACATGTTAAAATTTAAAACATTTTTTTGTTCTCATGGGATCGAATTAATTGATACAAAACACGTACGAAAGGAGTAATGTTATTGAGTATTCCTAGAATTCATAGAATTTATTGCTAGCATCTAGTTAGAAAGGGATAAAGTCGGAACCACTAAAGGTTTTAAAAACAGTTACGCATGAGTGAAATAACATTTAAGTATAATTTTAAGAACAGTTGAGTACATTATTAACATTAAATTCTAATATCAAAGGGGGAATCAAACAAATAATGGCACGTACGAGTAAGATTACCCTCTAGTATGCATCATCAGAATTTACATCTGCAACTACATAATGCCAATTGATCTAACGTAAAAATAGACGGCAGGGGTGTTGGAACGCATTTGAAAATAATAGAGAAGTAGTTTGCAATGGTGGGATAGAATTTGATTTGTTGGTAAACTTTTGGTCGTGATTTACTCCAAGGTGTTCATCAGAACCTCAACTTAGTGATTTATGTAGCCAATCTCTATTTTTGGTCATTACTGTCGGCCTTGAAGATGTAGTAAGTAATAATATAGGTACAATTTGGATTGTTTTCAATTTGTCTCAAGGTAAATCACTCAATTGAAACCTTTGGAATAAATATGCTAGCTAAGCCTTGCGCCACCAAAGTTGCATTCATCTAGTTTACCGAAGAAGAAGCTTTTATAATTCAACTGGTGAAGTTAATGTCCCAACATGTTTACATGCACTTGAGTTTATACTTAAAATTACTGCTGAAAACATTCGAGGAATAATACTAGTTATGGCTGCAATACAATAAGATTTAGGGAGCATATTTTCTATAAAAGGGTTAATTAATATTTCGGAGTATTCGATAAATGTTGCGACCCACCTTTTAAGATATTATTCACAATTTTTAGGACAGATGGATTTGTTGAGTATTTTGTTGAATAAAAGGGGGCAATGGATATGGCGGTAATCGAATGGATACAGCTAGGAGTTACCGGTCGGAGAACCCGGGTTCGATTTCCATTAACGTCTCTGTATACTCTCAGCTTCTCCCAAGCTGTATGACTTTTTCAGAACTAAATATTCCTTGGAAACCACAGACGAAACGGGGAAAAACATGCCTGTCTACCCTGTCCACATGCCATTGAAGTTTCTATTCGGTGAGTTCTACTTTCGCCTATTAACCCAAACTTCGGGTGGATTACTGTGGTTTTATAATATATGTACTCCATTCCATTGGTATGCCATCGGTTAGAATAGTAGAGCAAGTTTAGTTGAGCAAGCAATACTGTTAAGAAAAAAGATAAGAAAAAAATAAGGGAGATAGATTCCAGTAAAGACAGATACAAACAGTCTTTCCTGAGCAGTGTGGACTGTATAAATTTGTGGCTTTTGCATGCAGCTTTTTTCTCTTAATTACGGGTGGTACCCTAACAACCCCCACCACACGCCCTTGCGGCGGCTTGCGGAGTATTAAATAAATGTAGATGTAGGAGATATAGAATAGGTAAGGGTAGTTTTGGATAACCACAGCATAAACAATTGTATTGTTTTTACTTAAGAATGTCTTTATGAGGAATTAATTATGCCTTAATACATATCCAATACGTTTTTCCATACGTTGTACAATTATTTATAAAACCAATCCGTTTCCTTTCACTTCTTCTTAAATTGTTTCATTACTTTTACGAACTGCCTAGCTTGTTTTCGTGAGATTTCTCCAGATTCACTTTCTCATTGCCTAAAGCTTGATTCTTCACTCTTTCCTGGCGGTGGCCTCACATCCTTGTACACGCCAAACGAACGCTTCCAATTATCTTGTAAGATTTTGGACAGTATTTTATCAATGTCTAATTCAGAGTATTTGAGTATGAGATCATTGAAATATCATCTTCGAAGGATATACTGAGAATATTTCCGTATTCTTCATTTGTCTTTTATCTTTTTAAAAACCTTATTGACAAATTTCCGTATAAATAAGTTAAATAGTAAAGGCGTTGACATTGGCATCTCCTCTAATTTTTTTAATTCTTCAACTCGAATTTGTGAAATAAAGAAAAAAACGTCAATATATTGGAAAAGTTAAATTCAATTTTCCATCTTTCCAATAAAAGACAAATTTTAGCCGTTGATAAAAATAGTAGTCCTAAGTCACCTTTATCAGTCTTTTTTGATGTCTATAAAGATCGCAAATGTTTTTCAATTAAGGTCTCTAATGATTATCGTAATACTGTTACCTTTGGTTCTTCTTCCTGCCCTAAATCTTAACTGATCAACTAAACTATTATTACTACCATATTTCTTGTTTTCCATTGGTCGTTTTTAGTCAAACAATTTTCACTGTTAACTCTCTAAATTTTCCTTGAGTTTTCGAATGACGATTCGGATCACACAATAAATGTCCTTTCACTTATTTCCCTCCACGCAGGTGAAACTTTAAAAAATTATTTCTTTCCGAAACAAATTAGTGTTTCTTTTTTTTAACTCTAATTCTATTTTATCGACACGTCTGAGGGTTAATGTGCAGTATTTGGGTTGTTCTTTCATTTTAGAAATCAAGACCCGTGGGTGGTACCTAGAGATGAGTGACTATGCTATCCTATACCCCAAGTCCCATGGGTCAGGCGAGATATGCCAGAGAAAAAATCGATAATCAAAGAAAAAACAGTTTAATTCTGATTAACATACCAAATAATGAATAAAATTCATCGTAAAAGTGGCACATGTGAGAAATACGATTTAGGGTGTTCTCTGTCATTAGCCAATATAATTGATAAATATATAAATATATATATATATATATATATATATATATATATATATATATATATATATATATATATATATATATATATATATATATATATATATATATATATATATATATATAATTAATTAAAATACGAAGTCCCGCCATACGGCGCACAAATATTCATTCAAACATAGAAATAGGTATAAGGAAAGGGGATAGGAAAACACATAAAAGGCGAACACAGGACATGTGGGGAAGGCGGTTTTTGAGTAGATCCGCCCGGCAAGTGGAAGATCCGGTGTTCAAATCCCGGTTAAGGAAACATTTTTACTTTCGTGATCTGCTCAAAAACCGCCTTCCCCACATGTCCTGTGTTCGCCTTTTATGTGTTTTCCTATCCCCTTTCCTTATACCTATTTCTATGTTTGAATGAATATATATATAATTATATATATTATTATACGGTAACCTACCGGTTAAGGTACCACAACTACCAAATAAATATTTTGTGACTCCTAACAGAACACAATCCAGCAACCTACTATACATTAGGTCCCTCTTCATCTCTGTGTACTTCCTCCCTTCATCCCGTCCAACATCCCTATCCTGTTCCTGTCTTTTCCTCGTTTGCCTAAAATTCTCCCCTCTATTACAGTCTTCAACATCCCTCTGCCGATCCATACGCCCTTCATCCCTTTCGGGTAACAGATCTTCACAGGATGATCTGGTACCCGAAAATTCACATAGATAGTGAGGAACTCCAGAGAGGCTAGCCCTCAGTAATCCAACGGTTTACCCCCGAAATACTGCGACCCACACATATGTATATATATATATATATATATATATATATATATTTATGTATATATATATACACACATCTATGTATAGATAATTATACACACACATGTATAACACATTGCTTTTAATATATTAAAAAATAGAACTCCTTTAAAGACTACAGTGATACTTTTACCGCAGCCTATATGTAATGAAGTCTAAGAAAAATTAAAATATACCTGAACCCTTAAGGTAGAAGCGTTCAGTAATAACGCTTGAGCACTTTTAATAGTAAGTAATATGAGGCCAATTACACGTAAGTTTAAGTATCCCATGGGGATATTTTGTGCCATATGTATTCTTTTCAGTTGACACTGCATATATTAAAAAAATTGTTAATTATAAATTTTTTCATGACATGGTACGTTTCGTAACATTAGATCATAAGAAATATTGAACATATCAATACAATATATTCTTCAAATTATTAGTGAAATATGTACAAAGTTAGAATATGGCGTTGGTACTTTTGAGTAAATATGGTTGTTTGAAATGAGAATCAATAGAAAAAGAGAAAATATGCTGAAGTTTAATTTAGATGGAAGTAAGTTTCTCCTTTAAAAACAAATGCGAAAGCAAATGTGCGCTAAGTTTACTAGTGACACAATTGTTAGTAGCGTCGCTATAATAAAGGAATACGGCTCTATAAGTTTCTGCGTGAGGTGAGTTTTATTCGTTTAGCACGTGCTCATTGAATCACTGAGAATGGTTTTTTGAACAAAAGTATAGGGAAAACGATTTGGAAGATTCAGGTTGAACACATAATGAGTTTCGGAGGTTTTTGAAAATTAAAAATGGCGAGAGCTCCTGGTGCTACGGTTCGGGTAAGTATGCGTTAACTAACATAATGGAATCAAGCAAAAGAATTAGCCATATTAAAACACCTTTATCACAGGACATATATATTAATTTAAATGAGTTTTGGAAATATAAATATTAAAAAAAACATACGTGAGTGCAGAGCATAGTTCTTCGATATATTATCTCTAAATAATTATGCCATGAGTTCTTTCTCGCTTCACACATGTGCACCTTTTGGATAGCAAAAGAAAGAAATTTAATGGTAAATAATTAAAAAGAGAAGTTAACGAAATTAGTCGTCCGCTATTCGCTTATCGAACACCACACATGGGGAAATTTTAGGCAAAAAAAAAACATAATTATAGGTCACAGTTTTTGACCTACGTTTCGAAGGCCATTTCGTGTGCTCCATTTGGCTCGCAAAAAAGTTAAAAGTGTCGCTAATATTCGGAATATATTGCGAGTAAATTTGAGAAAATATCTCCTGGCGATATTTTGCATACGCTGCGTACTGGTAATAACATAAAAATTTGAAAAGTTTTTTTTTTTACAAAGTCGTAACGCTTATTCAAATGACTAGGAGTTTTATTAGTATTTTTTACATTATTTACATGCGCCCAATTTTGTCGTTTTTTTCCTCACTATATCCCACACGATAACTGCCGACCCATGGCGGTAAACAAAATGACAGTTGGTGCAATTGAATGTGTTTTCTCGGAAATGTGACATGTCGCTTCAATAACAGACACATTTTATTTTTTATACGTAGTATAGGAATTTAAATTCGAAATTTAAAAGGAAATACATTCTAGTATTTTGAGGACCACTAAAAATGTTTTCTACATTTTCCGAATGATTGCCGACTGCATTAGGGTAATAATAAGTAGGATATATAAAAAAAATTAACTTGAGTAGTATTAAATTTTACATATTACATTTTTATTTTGAGTAGATGAATTGGGTATTTTTTCCCCAAAAAAACAAATGAGAACCTAGTGATTTTTTATTTGACACCGTCCCATAAAACAGTAAAAAAAAACCGGAGGGTCATATCACTATTTTTATTTCATTTCCCATGAAGGATTTTTTGATTACTTTCACTAATAAATGACTAAGTTGAGTTATTAGCGTGGGAATCGACCCATAATATTGATAAAAGATTGTTTTTTCATATTCATTTCACGATGTATCGTATCTTTCACGAAACATTAAATGTCAATATGGTTATTTTAACTATTTTGCCTTATCGATTATGAACACCAGACAAGTCCCATTCTCACCGCCGCGCTGATTTATTATCCTGAAAAGAGGGAATTTTGAACCCATTCCCCCCTATGGAAAAGAGGTATCTAAACAAAAGTGCGCAGCATTTGAGAATAAACTTTTTTATATGACGATTTTTGTACTATTCCTTTATTTCGAATTACTGAGATGCGAAAACAGAATTTTAACATACTGAGTCAATCATCACATGTCCTCCGTACCTTTAGAAATGAAAAATTCATGCGCTGGTCACAGCAGATCAATTTAAATTCATTTGAGGTCAACTTCCCAAAGACTATGATATTGGTCAGTCTAACCTCAATTTTTGCAAAATCATTTATCGCACCACTCCTGGTATTGAAGGTGTTACTGCTGTAAATCTTTGAATAGGACTGCTCAAGCAAGAGCAATTATATTTTTTTTATTCACATAATTTTTTGTGCAAACTCATAACTTTATATTACACTCTTTGATTAATGTATGCTGAATATGTAGCAAGATCAATTATCAAATTATCAAAAGATTTACTAGTACGGAAATACTGGCTTCATCATACAGGTGACCTCTTCAGGTACCGTTGAAATGATGTTCAATTCAAGTACACCTGCTTTTGATGATGAAAAGCCATTCCATGTTTATTCTTATATATATATTATATAATATTCTTATATTATATATTCTGAGGTTCAGGAAAAGTTAGAGGGGTAGATCTGCATTGTAGGGAGGTTGAGAATCACGTTCACACTTGATTTTCACGCGATAATCACGTTTTCAAGGATGGTTTCACTGCGCACAAGCGTCTTGCGTGCGGCTTTTCTGTTGCCAACGCGTGGGTGTTATAAAAATGTGTAGTACAGTATATAGTAAATGTCTCCGATAGTTATATTATTCCTATTAATATTCTCTCGAAGGGATTGTGCAGCATTAATGATGTTTACCTCCGTTAAAAGGTTGCCTCTTCGCTTCGGGTTCACCTTACTTTTTGACTGATTTTTAAGGCAAAAGCAAAATTGTAATGCGGCGTATTGGTCTACATGCCTTGCCACCATCATTGCCGTAGTCAAATGGGACACATTTCAATTTACATAGTCTTAATTCTGGAGTATAATCAATTAAACTTGTAACACATAGACATTACACATTCAGCTAACATTATGACATACAGTAAAATTTACGAAGAATAAATAATGCGATTCTTATGGAGCATGATACTCTATGGATGGGATGAGAAATGGGGAATTGGAAAAGGGGAAAAGCTGTTGAAACACGCTAATGGAGGAGAATGATGAAGAATAAATAAAAAGGTAAAGTGCAAGACGCGAAATCAACAGAAGAGCAGAATAAAAAAAGATCGTATGGAGAACTACTCTAAGGCAAAGAAAAACTACATGGATTGGGCACCTCTTGCTCCACAATGGTTTACTTAGAAATCTAATAGAAGGGGAAATTGAGCGGGAGATCCCATGAGAAAGCCCACAAGACGAGTACATATGAAAAATCAAGAACAATGTAATACCGATAATTCATCAAGGCGTGAAGGAAAGAACACTGAATAGGGAAGAATGTGCAGATGTCAATTGGCTACAGTTAATCAATCATAGGAATAAGCAGAACAAAAACGATGATGCTAAAAAATATGCTCACCCTTAATTGAACTTTCTCCGTAAGATTATTTTCGACAGTTCTTGAGAGAGATATCCTAATCCCTTAAGGTCCGAATGGCGTGAAATTTGAAATGAACATAGTTCTGTTTAAGGACTCCTTAATCGCGCATCACTTTCCTACAGATTTCCAAATAAGACTATTTTCTCGGAGAAAAATTTTTGAAAAAGAATTCAAACTTGATTAGTAGGATGAAAGATTTTGAAGCAAGAGTTTAAGAAAGAACCCTCCAACTTAGACCGTCGTATTATCCCTCTTTAACTTCACGAATGAAGATCCCTCGCAGGGCTATATGCATTATATAGGCAGGAGGAGTTTCATAACTGATCGATTATTGGACAGTGCCAGCAATCGAGTAGGTAATGGACCAAACTAAACACTAGTAGAGTGAAATTATACTGCAGAAATTTGTAAACAGATGTGAATATATAAAAGTAGTCCTTTTTTACAAATTGGTGAACGTAGAGTCATTAACCCACATGCTACGGCAATGATTGTTATATGGTTTGAGGGCGTGCTCTAATTTGCATGAATCATGTATTCGGAATTAGAATGTTTTTGCGTCATAATTTACGCCAGCATCATAATAAATTATAAAGATTGGCAATTGGAAAATTTCAAGAACTATTGAATTTACGTGAAAGAATCATCAAAAATCCCAATTAAATTCTGTCTATGAAAGAGCATAAAAGGACTTCTATTCGTTTCTCACAGAAATACGATAAGGGGTATGATTAGAAGTAGAAATATTATGATTGTATCATTACTAGATATAAAATAGTAACTTAAAGTAAACTTGCATATTCTTTAATTTTCGTATCAGATTCTCTTTCGTGTTGCACGGTTCTGACTGAAAGCAAGGTCTGCACTATTTTTAGGTAAAAGCAAACAGGAATATTTTCCAAGTAATTATTTATTAAAAAATATTGCACAGATCAAGTTATGTTTTTTAATGAATTCAGGGTTTACGCACGGTAAGCCATCTAAGCTGTGCCTAATCTAATTCAGAATACCCGAGCAACCTCATTTTCAATACACCATACTCTGTGCCTCCCTTTATTCCGCAGAAGTTTTCTATTTTTTCCTCCTTTTAGCTCCCTTAACCCAACATTCTCCTTTCTATCACATTCTTCCACATTCCATCGCCTCAGAAAATGCTCTTCGTTTATTTTCCCTGCTTTAAAAATCCATCCTTTCTCTTCTTCTGTGCCTAGAAGTTCCTCGTTTATTTTTTACGTGCGTTGAATTTTATTTTGTCTCATATTCTCAATATCCACCTCAAAAGCCGCCATATCTTCGCTTATCGTCTTGGCCAAACATTTCAAGTTTCAAAAGACAAGATACTAATCTCATTTTTTGAAGTTTTTTACTGAGGACTCCTTAGCATCTTTACTAACTTTCCCTAAGTTCCTTCACCAGCTCCCTCCTCTGTTTATACTTTCCTAACCTAATGAAAGTTTTCCTTATCCTTATTACACAGCCCAAAGTTGTCTTCAACACTTTCAAAATAGGTGAACAGCTCCACCTGCTCTAGTTATGACCTAGAGCTTTAATGTTTACTATATTAATAATAATATACTATGAAATAGTATAAGGAGTAAATTACTAGAGAGATTACTACAATACTAAGAACTACACGTTACTAAGAAGAGGGACAAGTACGAACTTTTAGGTTCGAACATGGGACACTCACTTGTAACGCCGTAGTTGTTATTGGGGTTGATAGAAGCTGACATTGTGCAGTCAAAAACAATATTTTGCCATCATCAGTCGTTGGGTAACCAAACCACTGAAATATTATTCCAGCAAGCGAACCTGCAATTTAAATGAGTACCAACCACTTTGAAAAAGCATCATCTCCAATGGTTCTCATTCCTGCCGAGGATAACGCTCTTCCATGATTGATGTTTTCCGTCTCTTGTGCAGGAGAAAGTTTTGATTTGGTCACCTTTGATAAATTACATTCTCTCGAGCAATGGATTATTTCTAGTTCCTTTATATCAATACCCACCGCTTCCCACTCACAACATTTCCCGAGAGATGTTTCCCGAATAGAAGCATTCCTTATTTCCACTCCCACCGACATAACGCCCACTTTCCTATTCAAACCAACTCACACACATCGTCATTCGGGCAAAAGGCAAGGGGATGGTCTGTGGTCCCCACCGCGGGGCACCGCCACCGTATGTATAGCCCTTCAAACCCACCCCCTCCAACCCAACAATTGCCTGCTACCCTCGGATACACCAGGGTGGTGGGGGTGGGAGAATTTGGTGGACATACAATATATCACTTCGCCCTTCCTACCCCTCTTCCCCCCCTCTCCACCCCCCACCGTGGTCCTCGTCCTCGGAGGAGTGGAAGTGTGTGTGTGGATGTATAGATTCCCGAGGAGAGAAAAAACGACAGGTTTGAAGGCTCTATCCGTCTCTCGCCCCCACGGTTCGAATTTATTGAAATCTCGTCCGTATTTTGGGGCAAAGGGTTAAGGGGGGGTAATATGCATTGGATCGAGAAAATTCGAGAATGATTGGGCATCCTCCCCTTCGGCCGACTGAATTGGTAGGTAGGTGGTGGTGCTGGGTAGGGGATGGAGTGGACGAAAACGGGAACGAGGACGAGCGGTCCACCATCCCCTATCCTGAATGTAGTTTGGAATCATTGGCAAGCCGTAGGCGACGTCGATTGAAGATCTCCGTAGGACGTTTTTGATAACCACAAAAAAGTACCTCAAATTACTCTCAGATGGCGAGATATATTTAGAGATAACGACAGTTTACCTTGCCGCCATCCATCGGCAACACTAGGTACTCCTTAGGGCCTACAACAACGACCTACCAATATTTAATAATAATATAGCTTTGGTATGGCAATGGTCCAGTTGTTGGGGAGGTATTTTTTGCGAGTTGTTATGTAGTTGACGGAATTTTACCTGATGAATGCATCAGTCACGGAAAGTTTTGAAATGTGCGCGAGTAAAACTGCAGTGTGAGCAAATTCGGATTTAAGACAAGCCACAAAGAATCAAAGAATTGGTAATTTTCTTTTACTTGCTTTTTCTTTTAGAAATTACAAAGTTATGAAACTAATTTTCCATCATTCGATTCAATAACGCGGCACAATAACTTCGTTGTGATAGTTGAAAAAAATAACAAATATACTTTAGTACAACAAAGCACTACCATTAAAGCAAGTTTTGTATGAAATTGCCCAAAGGTGAACACATCTGAAGCAGAATCATTAAAAACATAATATTAAAAAAATCCGAATGTATGAAAATATTTAAGGAATTATAAATATTAAAAATTGATATTTAATAAAGGCTATAGAAAGGCAATTATTTTCGGAAGTCTCCAAAAAATAGTTTAATGCATTGGCGGACATCTGTAAAATATCATTAGGTAGGTTATTTTAATTAAGTGACGTGAATTTACAACGTTGCTTGACTGCGGTATTGTGTACATTATGCAATCATGATCATTCTGTCCATTCAAAATGGTTTCCCTTGCTTGATCATCTGTTACAACATGCTGCTTACCTCATTCTAATACTAACAATTCTCATAGTAATTCAGCGATAGACCAAAAATAGTTTCACTTTATTTCAGGAAAGGAATAGCAAAACAGGGAGATTTCAAATTATATTTATAGGGAGAGTGTATTTAGCGTTTCTTTCAGCGTATTATGAGAAGTTGGGTCTGCTCGATTAGGAAAGGTGAAGTAGGATTAGTAGACCTCTAAGACATTACGATATATCGACACTATTTCGATCTTTTGGGTACAAAAAGGTCGAAAAGAATATTTTAAGAAATTGATTAAACATAGGTGGTTAATCATAAATAATCGATATTACGATTGGTTTGATGTGATCAATAAGATGGTTTAGATGGTAACGCCAAAATGACCTAATGGGTGATATATTTGATTTTCCTTCTGGGCAATATATATTCGATTTTCTTCATGAACGACTTCCACAAGAAAGTGATTGGTCGATATACTAGTAACTGGTTATCCTTGAAAACTAATGCCAAGCATAAGTAGCGTCGGTATAAAAAAAATATATCAATATGACAATCGATATTGAAAATTTACATGGAACAACCTGGCAATAGGCTCAGATGATATAGGGACGAAATGTTTGGTGATGCACGGGATCTGCGTCGGCCGGGATTACTTGGGGATGCGGAACTGTATACGCCCACCAGAAGGAAGTAACAACTTAAACTTCGAACAGACCTGCCTGACCTTTGACCTTATCACCGTGACCGCCACTCGGTTTATCCTCGGGGGTAGCGTGGGGGAAAGGCCAACCAAGTTTATAAAAGCCAGTTATCATTACCTTCCCTTTTCCCACAACTATTTCCAAGGGATGCTATTTTATTCCGGGACACATTCATCGCAGGGATACAGGGATGGGAAGAGATATCACGGTATGTATATCGGAAATTTATGAGAGCACGGAAAATGTAGGGCGGGCCATATTCCCAAACAAACCGCTCCAATGCCGCTCTGCATGCTTATCGTGGACAATTTAAATTATCGCCAATGAGTTGTCGAAGTCGACCCACGTTCTTTCCTCCATTCCTCTTTTAAAAGCCGGGGTAGGTATTTTTGGATTCCAAGTCCAGCGACGAAAATAAAAGCACAGGAAGCGATCATATCGAATAATGGGAACGCGAAAGATATTCGCGAAGAGAGGAATCAAAACTCAGAAAATCGGAAGAATACAGAACAACCAGGTTAACTTGAGACAGTGAGATATAATTTTAGCTCCAAATTGGATAGGTACATAGAACAACCTAAATGAAATAAGAGAAAATGATTCCTGCAATGATAGATTCAAATACGAGTACTTGCTCTTCTCTCCTTCGGTACACAATCATAAAAGCATCAGCAGTAATCACTTTTCCACTTTCTAAATTCAAAACATTTCCGCGAACACACCCTTTACTGCATGATGCAGTTCGGCGTGTACATATATGCATGCAAGTGTATACGTATATTGAAGTGAATAGTAATGAATAAAAGGTTGGTGTACTCATTCCCCCTGCCACACGCCAATCCGTCGAATTCCTTGGTATTGTGTATATGTACATACTATATAATATGGCTTCACAAAGTAAACCCGAGAATTTTTTGTCATGATTCAACTCATTTTTTGGAGCGAAGAGCAGCAAAACGGCAATACGATTATTCATTTTCGAAGGCTCGAACGAGGTTGTATCCTCAGCAGCATTAGGATGAAATAAAGTGTATAGCAAACAGTATATTATTATATTCATATACAAATATACCATATATAGCACTGGGATATTAATTAATCTATAGTATATACTAATTAATATATGTATGTATGCATATGTATTCATTCACATGGATAGAGATATAAGAAAAAGGGCTAGGAATACAAAAACCTAGCTTGCATGTTCTTGGATGAATTTTTAATCGCTCGAATATATTTCCTGGACAAGAGAACAGCAGCCTAGATCTAAAATATCAAAATATTAAAGTTTATTAGGTTGTCTACCGGTTAAGGTAGGTTTTTGGATGGACACAACTATCTAATACATATTTTGTAACTCCAAACAAAACCCAATCCAGCAAACTACATCAGGTCTCTCTTCATCCCTGTGTACTTCTTTCCTCCCTTCATCCGTCCAACATCCCTATCCTGTTCCTGCCCTTTCCTCGTTTGCCTATCGTTCTCCCCTCTATTACCTTCTTCAACATTCCACTACTGCTCAATACGCCTTTCATCCATTTTTCCTGCCTCCATAGGATTTCTCTCAACAAACCCCTCTCCTCGCCCACCATCTCCAGTACTTCCTCATTTGTTATCCTGCTGGTCCATTTCACCTTCTCCATTCTTCTCCACAATACTCAAGTAACTATTAACAGTAAATTAGTACACTTAAGCTGCCATAAGGGTGCGTGGCAGAAGATGTTCAGAAAAATGCACTATATCAATAAAAATTTGCGAAATTTAATTAAGATAACTGCATTAAGTGAGTCAGAAATTTAATTGTGTTGTTTAAACATTATTTTCTGAGCACTCCACCTTGTACCCGTTTCGATATTGATATAGCGTAAAAGCGTTCAATCATTATTGAATTAATTTATCTCTAAAACTTCAACGCTATGAGAGCCATTCCCGGAGGGCAGCGTTTTAAAGGCCATTTAATTTTTCAATTTTTGGTCCGAGAGTTTTTCCCTTGTGAAGGGATTACGACTGCACAGTACAGGTAGTTGACTCAACTTTTATTCAACTTCAATATTTTGGAACTGATATCATCTCTATATAGGCAAAACTCTAGACCCAAATTATAAAGTGATTGCTCCGTCGACGGCGCTCTCACTTTCAGAAAGACTTAGAATTTTTTACTATACATTATGTGTATTTGAGTACTTTTTTCTCACATTTAAAATTCGCAGTAAGAACTCCGAAAGGATGAGAGAACGTGCCTCTAAGATATACAGTTTTGGAGAAAACGCGGCCCTTTCACCTTGTAAACTGATCAAGTTAGTTGGAATCGAACTGATCCAAAGATAAGATTTGGATACACTTTCCAGTTTCAGTTGAACTTCCAATTTTGAATTTAATAAACCGTCAAAGTTACGTCACTCTCCGTTACCCATTAAAAATTGGGCCATTTTTTTACCCCAAACTCCAAAAACAAATCTGATAAGAATCCACTTTTCCTTGATTATGGCATTCGCTTCGTTCTGCGTTGTTGCCTGGGCGGAGCGAGAAATTTTCTTAAACGTCCGCGATCTCATGCCAGCTAAAATTAGGGACGTTACATTTGGCGGCCGCCTGCCAGTGAGTAAATACCGTGCGTCCAACGAGTATTCCAAATCGATTATCGATTTCTTTATTTCCTCTATTATTTTTCGAAATATCAGCAGAAGATTGAGAGGGAACATCCATGCCATTGGCTACTTGATTATCATAAATGTAAAAAATAACCAACTGGAGGCCTGGTATTCAAAGAGCTCGGTAACCTTTTGAACATACCTCAAAAAGGCGCACCTAGAGACTAGCTAGCGTGTAGAATGATTGCTTTTACTAAAGAATAACTAACTAATAACAACACAGGCAAAAGTGCCAAGAAATATCGTCGTTCTCATGTAATTTTCTCTTAGTCAATGAGATTTTCAGTATCGAAGATGGTCACATTATATAAAATATATTGCTTTAATTAAAAAATGTAATTGGTATAATTGTAATTGTAATTAAGACTGTGTCCAGCATGGTTTTCATATCAAATATTGAATATCAGTCAGACATTTTGGAAAGTTTGAAGAGTTTGGAAAGATCAACGCAGAAACTTTTTGGCGAGTGATAAGAAAAACTGATTGTCTTAGTTATTTGTCTTTGAAATCTTCACACGTCACATAGATTTCTTTAAGCATGCATTATTTGGGAGTGGACTATTTAAGGTAGGTTTTGGAAAGGCGCACAAATTATCCAACACTGCTTTTTTGCCGGATCAAGCGTGACGCTGCGGAAAGCGAACGTGATAATTTTATTTTCTCATCCTCATAGCAAATCTTGTGCATGAATCCACTGTTAAAGGAAGCCTGGGGAAATTTCGAACTACTACTCACGAAAAGATAGGTTAAAAAAAATGGAGTTTGAGCAAGTACAAGGTCTATCCCAAAAGTAGTAGAACTGAGTCGATTAAAAAATGTATTGCCATTGTTGATAGATCATCCAAAAATCTTCAACGTTGCACTCTTGTTTGTCCGCACACTGCTGCCATTAGGTTTTTTACGCTTCGTACGACTTCTGGAAGGCGCCCTGAATGCTGCTAAGCTCCCTCGTCACGGCCTGTTGTAACGCTTTTACCCAACCATGGTGACGTCCTTTCAGCACGAATTTGAGGCGGGGTAAGAGAAAGACGTCTCTTGGAGCATTGTCTAAAAACTTTGGATCCTCAATCACATGGTCGAGAAGTTCTAGGCAGATCTGCGTGCGAGTTGCTTTTGTTCGTCCGAAAGCACTCAAGGCACCAACTTCGTACACACCTTTCCCATGCTCATTTGCTCGCCCATGGTGCACATCACTTTTAGAGATACCAAGTTCATCAGAAGGCATGTCAACACTCAATCTGCGATCCCTACCCAATAAAGCCTTCACTCTTGCAAGATTTTCATAATTTTTACCGTCGAAGTGGGTCCTGAACGTTCGGCGTCTTCACCATCTTCTCTACCCTCCCGAAAAAACTTTTGCCACTCATAAAACCTCGATCTACCCCTAGCGTTATTACCAAAAGCTGCCGTGAACATGCAATGGGTATCTTGCCCGGTTTTGCCCAGCTTCATGCAAAATTTAATGTCGTAGCGCTGTTCCAATATCCGGTTCATGACGAAGCGTAACCAGGTCACGTTTTAAAGGTTTCGCAAACAAACGATCCGCACTCCGAAAAAGTTGGGAGACAACTGCCACCGTCGTCCAGCCTTTCCTGAAACTCCCCTTCCCCGAACCCAGCCAGAGAAACCGCCGCCCACCTGAATTTTTCTATCCGGGAAAAAATAAGTCCATTTGGCAGAGATCTTGTACATACGATGTGAAAGAGGCAGAAAAAAACTGAATTGTGTCAAATAAACAGAATATTCAAGTTGGGACTTCTTAACGGGGAAGTCTTAAGACACAATCGTGGACTACGTACTCGGTAAAGTCAATTAATTTGGTGTACCTGAATTCATTTTTCTCGCGCACGCGTCGTGCATGTACAGGTGTCGTCGGCGAACTTGATGCGCGCGACACTTGCACGACAATGTTTCACTCGTAAGATCTGGGCGTCCTACGCATGCGGTCGACAAACATGACACACTCTGGGAGGTTTATGGTCTGCGTGTCACACAAAAATACCAACCAAGTCTATGTATCCGTCCGCCAGGCCCTGTGGACTTATGCGCGAAACTGGCAGCTGGGACATCATTTATTATTAATGATACCCTACCAGTTGACTTAGGTTTTAGGGGGGTACAATTGAATAACCACTGCCACATGGATAAGTCTCTCCTAACGCAAAACAACGAGACGATTTTTACTGAAATAAACCCTTCTTCCATTCCGTACACTTTCCACCTTCATTATTTCCGCCATGTTTGCTTTCTCTTTTTTTCCCTTTGACATTAAAAAATAACATTTTAATTCTGTTTTATAATCTTCCTGATTTTACGGACGTGATCTGAACTACCATAGAAATTCGGGGTGTTATATAGTATGCTTTTAGTGTCCTCGGACAAGTGACTTGCCTGAAATATACAAGGAAAATAAACCAGTATTTCAACTGACGGTAAACTAGTGGATCCCATCCTAATTCTTCCAATAGTGTCCTAACACTACTACGTTGTTCATAAAAAACTTTCTAAAATCTAGCAATACGAACCAGTTCTAAAACGAATCCTATCTGGTGAAGGTCCCATACACTCATAGCATACTCAAGGTTGGGCCTAAATAACGTAAAGTAGCAAAGCTCCTTAACCCTCTCCAAGTATCCTTTTTATGAATCCCAACTTTTTATTTAATATTCTGCTAATTTCGCGAATGTGTTTTCACTAAGACATGTCTTCAGTAATATCAGTGGAGTGTTCGATATACTACCTTGATCAAAAAGTTCCCGGAATTTATTCAGAAAATTAAAAATACAAGTTTATTAATCTAAATCTATATTGTCCCCTTCAAAGTAATCCCCATCGACTGCAACACACTTATGCCAGCGCTTGATCCAATCCTCGAAACATTTTTTATATTCGGTTTTCGGTATGTCCATCAGTGCTTCCTGCGATTTTTCCATTACTTCCTCTCGGCTGCTAAAACGCGTTACCCGTAATGGTTTTTTTTAACTCGATTGAACAGAAAGAAGTCACAGGGAGCACAATCAGGTGAATTCGGTGGCTGTTGGATGGTATTTGTTGCATTTTTCGTCAAAAAATTACGAATAATGATAGCACTGTGCGACGGTGCGTTATCATGGTGCAAAATCCACGAGTTTTCTGCCCACATTTCTGGTCTCTTTCGGCGAATTGCTTCACGCAAACGTCTCATAACGCCCAAATAATACTCTTTGTTTACTGTCTGGCCTTCTGGCAAAAATTCATGATGCACTACACCGTTGTAATCCATGAAAACCTTCAGCATTGCCTTCTTTTTTAACTGAAAACGACGTGGTTTTTTTGGTCTCGGCTCATTTGGTGAACGCCATTCAATTTAGGTTTTAATATTAGAGTCATGGAGACATGCACTAGAAGTGGGGCCAAATGTTTTGCCACCATGTTTAGTGAGACAACTGATAGATACCTCAAATTCAAAAACGTTTGTTTCCGAAATCTCGTATTGTGAATCTGTAAGGCCTAGAGACTCAAATGACCTGAAGCAATTTGAAGTCGTGCAGCAGAATAAAACAGGGAAAAGTTTGAATGACTCGTCTTTTGTCTATCATCCTCCTCTCTTAGCACTAACCTTCCATGCCTTCGATAACAACAATCAGTGCACGACTGATACCAATCTTAACCACACCAATAAATCTCTCAACTCCTCCAACCCATAAATACAAACCCCTATTTTGAAGCATGTATCCCCCACTTTGGAATTACGTATGCTCTTCCCCAGAATAATGCATAAGCATTGAAACACGTCGTACGAAATTACTGTGAGGGAAGAACAATTTTATTATTACGCATCGTGCATCCATCTTTTCCCTGTCCTTTGGATTTCTCCCTACTCCTCTTCCCTACCATTCACCCTACTTCCTCGTTTACTTCCCTTTTCCGCCCATTTAATCTTTCCACGAAATGAAAAGAAATTTATGTGACATTAGAGGGCCTATATATTTATACGAACTTTTGCGTCTAGGGAAGCTGGAACCCATTGGTCTCAACATCTCTCGAATTGTGTGGGCTATTTTAATCCTCGGGCTCCCTCATCTTTCCTCACACGCGCAGGTTAGACCACCGCAAAACTTTAATGGCCTCGAGGATCTTCGATCATGCAAGCATGAAGCTTTTCACATGGAAGCCTATGAGAAAAAAGTTCACGAAAAGTTGACTTTTGCCCTATCTTTACCGGGATGATAGAGGTAGCTTGAGAAGTACTGGCATGAACTACCAATTTTACAAAAAGAGAATAATCGAAGACATCGGCAGGAGGGGCAGAAGAATTGCTTGGTCAGATGCGTTCTATCATTTTATTTCCATTAAGCCGATATGGATCGGTTTTATGACTCAAAAATGAACTAGAGGTTAGATGGAACAGTACACGTTAACCGATTAATCACTCGTTAGCGTTAGGTTAGTTAGGTTAGCGACTAGCCATACTTCTCATTTAGTGATACACGGGGTATGTCACGAAAATAAGTAGCAATTTTCTCGTCGACTTTTTATGTCAAGAGGCTGTTATCCAAAGAGAGTTGACGTTTCCTCTACTCTTTGCTTTCAAAAGTTTTTCTCACAAAATTCCAGGATCAGGAATGCTACGTCAAGATGATTTACATTTAAAGAGATTTCATTTTTTATATTCTTCATTTGATATATCAAAACCAGATGTAAAGGTCCTGGCTGTTGATCCTGGCTGGCTGCTGGGCATGCTGGCTCAGTTACCGTAGCGGTGGTTTGCCGGATACTAAAATATCTAAATAAATATGTAATAATAGCTAGTAGATATTATATTAATTCAACGCAGTTATCAAAGCATTAGAGAATCCGGAACGTTGGTTTCACCTGATACTTTTCCGGAAATTTACTGGGACATGCCTGAGTGCAGGTATTGAATGCTTGACTGGATATTTCGATAGATTTGCAGTATCGCATTCGGCAAACGTAAAATATAAATTGATTTCCATGCTGTGTGCGGGGTGTCAAGGGTGAATGCTACTAGCCATTTCTGGTATTTCTCAATAGTCACATGGTGTGACCTATTTTTCGTGAATTTTGAGCAGAAGTTCTGAGAATTTCCAATTTTCTCCTAGGATTTGTATCCTAACTTCCCAAGGAAGCAGGAATCGGTATCCATAGACACCATATTACAGGCAGCACCACTCTGTTTTTTCTTTGCATCACCAATTCGAGTCCGATTTGTAGGAACACTATACACGCTATATTAGGGGAGATTCAATTCAATCAGGCAACGCACTATATCCACAGAGGTCAAGTGTGTGCCGTTTCAGCCGTACCCTTTTTCATTAGAGATGAGGGTATGACAGACAGAGAAAAATAATTGCTGAGGCAAAAATTGACCGCTTGTCCGTTGCGAGCGGAAAACATAAATTCAAGGCATAAAAACCCTTGGCGCGAAAACTCCACAGAAATTTAAAAAAAGAGAACGTGAAAACCATGTTTTGAATAAAATACAAAAAAACATGTCGAGAGGAGAGGGAGAGAAAGCGCGGTACGCTTAAGGGGATAGGGGATGAGAGCAGCGGGAGAATAAAGGCCGTCGTTAGGGTGAACTCGCAACCCCAACCGCCTACGCATCAAAAGACCTATGGAGGCACTCTGGAAATTCATATTCCATTTCAACTACGGGATATATCCCACCTAATGGGCAGTAACTAACACTAAGATCTGCTTCTTCTGTGAAAGACTCGAATCGAACAGCGCTTGAGGACTACTCATTCTTTCCTCAATGCTTACCTGAATTCATTGTGAACGTAGAACTGGGTCTCTGTATGAAAATACATTCATATTTGGAGATGTCAGGCATATTAGATAAGATTTTCTTGAAGGTGAAGCTATTCACCGAAAATTTGATGATTTCTCCATTGCCCCCTTTTTCGCGATTCATTTTTTCTTTCACATCTTAGTTAGTGCTCTGTCGTTCCTACAACCTCCTAAATTATATTTATCCTCCAATCGATTTCAATCAATTGCAATAAAATCTAAATTCATCATCCATAGAAGTCAACTTGAGTAGGCCTTCATATCTGAGGGTTGAGTTCACCCATATATAATGAATTAGTATGAGAGATTCTTTCAGGGTATGTGGCGTCTTTTTAGAGGTAAGGGATTCTTACCCTGTACTACCATTTGGTTTTCAAAGAAGTTCTCCTTAACATTTAATTAGATTCAAATTTATATTTAATTACGGAATATGTTATGCACGTTCTGCAGTCAAACATAGGGACCTGTATCAATCAATACAATTTCGATATCGACATAAACACCCCGCGATCCAACAAAACGGTATATGGCAGGGGGTGCAATCACCAGGTGGGAAGGGTGAGTGATAAGAGTGGACATGGGAGAGGAAGGGAAAAGGGAAAAACATTCGTAGAAAACTATAAAATAATGTGAAAATTTGTAAACATGCTAGTGGAAGACTTAATTTAAAACAATGGTTAATTCACCTAATACATTAGTAACTTTTAATGTGAAAAAATGGAATAAAAATGAACCAAAACCATTTATACGACAGGCCTCCACCATAACAAGACATATCACGCAGAACTGAAAAATAAAAAGGGGAATTCCTCATTAGGTGGACCTACGACTCATGGTCCGCCCCAACAAACACAGGTAAGGAATGTGGCACACAAGATGATGGACGTGGAGAGAATTGAAGAGGGACTAATTGCTATGTGAAAAGTCGCATTTTCTAGAAGGGGCAAGTACGTAAATGTATCATAGTGAAGTGGTATAGCCAGCGTTAATACAAACTCGAGCTGAAATACCAATAATTTTATGTATGGAGAAATCAGTCTACTATATTTACGTGTTACTACCACAGGCCACTGGGCTTATTACTGTGTGATTGTTAAACGTATCCTTCGCATAGGGCATTTAATTGAGAAATGTGTGTTTAATTTATATATAATTATAAATAGATCGAAATTGTGAGACATAAGTCATGTAATCATACACTCATTTAATGTGAATTTTGGTCCATATAATTTTTTATTGTAAATTATTGCCTAAATATAAATATAAATATATATATATATATATATATATTTGTATTTTTATAATTTATCTATAAACCATAAACACAGTAATCAACCCGAAGGTCGGTTTAGTAGGTGATGGTAGAGCTCACCCATGTACTAAGCTCGACGGCGTGTGAATATTCACACATCAGGGTAGGGGAGCCAGTTCCTTTCCCTGTGCCGGTTATGGTTTCCCAGAAAGGTCTGGTACCCTATATATATATATATATATATGTGTGTGTGTGTGTGTGTGTGTGTGTGTCCTAACTAATCTTCTGAGGAAGACGGAGTTCGAGTCCGTCGAAATTATCAAGATATAACGTGTGAGTGTTCCTTTTATGTGTTCTCTTGTGTTACTGTCTAAGTTTATATATATATATATATATATATATATATAAATTTACATATATATATGTATATATATATACATGTATATATATTTATAGTGGGTCGCGGTGGTCCATTGGGTAGAGCGTTGGACTACTGACCGGAGGGTCCCGGGTTCGATTCCCGGGCAAGGCACTCTGGGCACCTGCAGCTCCACCCAAGCTAGTTGATTTTTCGGGTACCAGGTCTTCCTGGGAAACCATAACCGGCACAGGGAAAGGAACTGGCCCCCCTACCCTGATGTGTGAAAATTCACACGCCGTCGGGCTTAGTACAATGGTGAGCTCTACCATCACCTACTAAACCGAACTTCGGGTTGACTACTGTGTTTATGGTTTATATATAAATATTGTACATGAAGTTAGCCCTCGCAGACTTGAATGAGACTTCATAGTCCCTTCTTCCACCTAAGCCCCCACACATTACAATGATGACACGTATAAACATTCATGCCCTATGCATAGTAAAACCCACCTAGGTAGGAATCAAAACCCTTACCTCTGGGCAGGCGATGACCTTCCCCGCCACCATTACTCTAACCGGCATACTGATACTATGCAGGTAGCACCGATTATAAGCACTGGTATTATATTTATGTAGGTAAAGAGCACGTCTAGTGAAGTACGAGATCGATTGGTTGGAACGTTATGTCGTATGACTTCTTGGTATCTTTCGTTTTCTGTAGACCACTGCCGACGAAAGGGTTCCTCTCCATCCTTCTCCAATCCCCTGAAAACCTGCCACCTATCCCTAAATGATCTTAACTGTTGGTCGTCTTACCTAAACATAACCACTATGGCGTAGAGTTCAGAATGGCACACAAGTTCAATTCATCGCTTAGTTCGAAAAAGTAATTAATATTCATATATTTCCATATTTTTTCATTTCAAAAATTAATAATTTTGTTCAATATAGTGTGGCAAAAAATGTTTCGCGGTTCGTGATAATAATATCTAATGAAACCCAAACTTTAAAAAAAGGTGCTCCGGTGTTTTGGAAATTGTTTTCGGTACTTTTTAAAAATTCAATGTAAACAATGTAATGTTTTCTTGATGAATAATGCCAAATACGGGTACAAAACGTCAAATGCACTAAAACAACCGTGATTTATTAACTGAACTGAACTGTTTTTTTACATATTCATGAATATGCATAAGTAATTTTTTTCTGAATGATACAGGAAACAAACTTTCTCATATTTCCTGAGTGCGGCAAGAGAAACACATCGTTCTCTTTCACAAAATCAGTCGCCGTCCTTTCTAAATCCTTTCTATTTAAAATAGCAATTGTCATCGAAGTGCAAATATTTCTGTAGAGAATCACTTCCAAAATGGTTTACGCTTAAATCAATTGGTTTCTCATGAAAATTTAAAATGTTAGCTTGCTATGTTTTCTACATTAAAAGGAAGAAAACAAGTCTCAGTTAAATAAACATAATACAATTGAATAATATATTAATATAGTTAAAAGTATCAATATATGTTTTTAAGGGTCAGTTAACGTAAATTGAGCTTTGGGGTTTTTTTAATTCCCTCTTCGGTCGCAGTAGTAAAGACGAGTGCCGTGAACGATTCAATAAAACTGTCATCGTGACGTTTCCTCTCCTAGATTAGAAGAGCAACGATTTTAGTTTTTCCCAATAAGCAATTAAAATTCATCTCCGCGGAAACGAATTTTATCAACTGGGTATCCACTCTGTCCCTTGGTTACGTTCATTATGTCCTAACGTTTCCACAGAGACGACGGAAATTCATTTGCATCAAACTGTGTGCGAGCGCATTCTCCACGGAAATTCTTCCGTCGAATGGTATTTTATCCAACCGACCGATGCCCCTTTCCTCCCCATATGCATCAAGCGGATCCCTGGAGCAATGCCTGGACAAATGCACTCGTGCCAGGGCCTTCCCGGGTCTTCCCCCATGCATATTGATACAAGGGCCCGGCAGCCATGGAGTCCGAGCTTCATCCTTTTTCTGTGCCCCCCAGCGTTCATTTTAATTTCGTCCTACAACAAGACCCCCTCCGTCCATGGGAGTTTTTTTTCGGTGACATTCGTGCACATTTCGCCAAACCACCCCGTGTTTCCATTCCGCATATCCGACTGTTCCTCCGACTGAATCTCAAAATTTTAATTCTCGGGAACAAAGGGAAAATGGAAATTTATTAATTTGCGTTTTAGACTTTAAAAACATGGATATAAATACTGCCACGCATAATATCCCTCCTGGAAGCATGCCAGACACTTAAGAATACGTATTTAGCTATAGTATTCCGTAACGATTGAAAGATTTCGAGAGATTGAGAGAGATCTTTGTATCAATGAGTCATCCACTGATTATAGTTATATAAACTTTTGATAAATTACGGAGCATTACATCTACATCTACTTAATACCCCGCAAGCCACCGCAAGGGGGTGTGGCGGGGGGTGTTATGGCACCACCCGTAATTTAGAAAGAAAAAAACCGCATGTAGAAGCCACAAATTTATAGTCCACAAACCAAGCAATGCAAGAACCCTTTCACCCCACGCGCATTCAAACACACAAACTACCAACAAACATACACATGCACCCACACTTAAACCAAAAATATTTGAAATTTGTAATTCTGTTCTGACTTATAAATTAAACGCTATTAATATTTCTAAAAGGAATTCGGTTTCTTACTATTATGATTTTTGATTGTTCTGGGAAAGAATGAGTATTTGAATCCATCTGTATTGGAATCTATCTCCCTTATTTTATCTTTGTGGTCTGATTTACCTAAGTAGTGATACATCGTCGTCAAAATTGCAAGGAAATTTAAACGAACTTAAATTCTTATCCCATACGCCATTTTTGGTTCCGCATATACTTCCTCCCTCGGCATGATTTCCAAAATACGTTCTGTTTTACTTAC
This sequence comes from Hetaerina titia, assembly GCA_037158775.1. Lineage (NCBI taxonomy): Eukaryota > Metazoa > Arthropoda > Insecta > Odonata > Calopterygidae > Hetaerina > Hetaerina titia. The sequence continues at coordinate 39,871,231 of CM073777.1, forward strand.
ATCTCCTTGGTTGCACAAGATTATTATGCTTTACGTCACGACCACCAGCTCCCCACTTTTTCTCACAGTATTGTACCCATTCCCTTTTTATTTCTTCCTCGCAACACTCATAAGTCTCTCTCTCCTGACTGGGAAAGTCACTCCCCCCTGCCACACACCTTTTTGGTGGCTCGCAGGGTACTTATGTAGATGTAGAAAAGAGTTTTCCCACTTCTCTTTCCATATTTAACTGTCTTTGTTCTACAAAATGAGCAGAATGGAAGGCTTGTAAATTCCACGGATACTTTATTTAAACTACCTAGCCTAAGACTCCTTAAGTCATCTTCAGGGGTCTCCATTTCTTCATTTGTCTTCCTAACACACTCATGCCTGTTGTCTGGATCTTGCCTCTTAAGGGTACGTTCCGGAAGTAATGCAATTACGTAACCCGCGCCGCTCCTATTGGTCGGAGTGGGATCAAACCACGTGAAGTAAGGGGGAGGGGACGCTAATCTTTGCCGCGAAACTGAACTCAGACCTCTCCAAGCTATAGAAGCGGCAGGACGTCAGTTATTGTAAACCTCTGATCGACGATCGAGCAACGTTACGCGATTACAGTAAGTTTTGTGCTGAACTGAAAAAATCTCTTAAGGAGACAAGAAAAATAATTCATGAGTCTTACGGGGACCCTCTTCTGTCCTACTCACAATTTTCGGGTTGCTAAAGGCCTTTAAAGAGGGCCGGGAAGGGGTTCACGACGAACAACGCTCTGGACAACCGTCAACCAGCAAAACCGACAACAATGTGGCTCGTGTTCGACAAATGTTGGACTCTGACCGTCGTTTGAGTATCAAGATAGCCAATGAACTGAAATTGTCGTCTACTGTTGTGTTTCACATTTTTACTAATGATTTAGCAATGAGGAAAGTGTGCGCCAGGCTTGTGTCCAACGTGTTTGCCATAACGCGCTACAAGTCAGCGAGTTCCTGGCCAAATACTGCCAACGCTGCCCCAGCCCCCCTATAGTCATGGTGTCGCCCCAGCAGACTTCTTTTTGTTCCCTCGGATCAAGGCAGCCCTGAAAGGAACCCATTGCCATAACGGCCAAAAGAACTCGAAAGAACTGTCACAAGAAAGGAAAATAATATTTAGATGTCCATATTATGAGTTCATAATTGTTACGATTTCATTTAATGTGGACATCAAAAAATTCCACTAAGTGAAGTCTGAAAGTGTATAGTATAAATTTTAGATTTTAACATACGATTTTTGTTTTTGATTCGAAATTGCGTAACATTTGACGAAATATTCCTAAATTTCCTAAAATACAGCGCCATTTGAAAAGCGTCCCCTCAGAAACCCGGATCAATAATCAGAAATTTATTGGGAAAAACCCCAAATGGCACTTATGGAGAAATAAAATTGGATTATTTACCCATTCCTTCTTTCAAAAAAAATAATTGTTCATTAACATAATTATTTCCTTCTTTATTTATTTACCCATTCGGACAGCTGCTATTGAATATAATTTGTTTATCATATTAATATTTAATGTGAATAGAGTGACCAAAAATAAATAAATATTATTAAAGTGTTACCTGGAAAGAAAATAGAATACTGTTTGATACCATAAAAGTATAATAATATTCGCATAATTAGGGTATATGTCATAGGATTTTCGTGTGTGTGCCTATATATATATATTCAAACTTAAAAATCCCGCCATACGGCGCACAAATATTCATTCAAACAGAAATAGGTATAAGGAAAGGGGATAGGAAAACACATAAAAGGCGGACACAGGACATGTGGGGATGGCGGTTTTTGAGCACATCACGAAAGTAAAAATATTTTATAAAGTAAAAATATATCCCGGATAAGGAAATATTTTTACTTTCGTGATCTGCTCAAAAACCACCTTCCCCACATGTCCTGTGTTCGCCTTTTATGTGTTTTCCTATCTCCTTTCCTTATACCTATTTCTGTTTGAATGAGTATATATATATATATATATATATATATTACTTTTGGACGGCACAATAGAACACAGAATAAAACAGATAACACGTAAAAGGACACTCACACTGTAGATGATTTAAGCTTTCGGCCTACTCCGAGGCCTTCTTCAGGTCAGACTGACAGTCTCAGAAAAGTCATTCTGACCTGAAGAAGGCCTCGGAGTAGACCGAAAGCTTAAATCATCTACAGTGTGAGTGTCCTTTTACGTGATATCTGTTTTATTCTGTGTTCTATTGTGCCGTCCAAAAGTTATATTGCTCTCGTGTGTGTATATATATATATATGTGTATATATATATATATATATATATATATATATATATATATATATATATATATATATATATATATATATATATATATATATATATATATATATATATATATATGTATAAACTTGGAAAAGACGCTCTCCGGCGACGCACAAACACACAAACACTAACACAAAAAACACTACACACATAGAAACATAAAAGAAGGACACTTACATTGGATATTTACGTTTCGACGGCACGGCCGTCGTCATCAGAATGCCGTTGTCGGGGAAGAGCGGAGAGGACATGTGCAAGAGGAGGGTGACGGGAGGAGAGGTAAGGGGCCAATGGGAAGCGGACAAGGTGGGGGAGGGGGAAATGGCAGGGGGCGGTAGAGTTGCCGCGGTAGGGGAAGAGCTGGAAGGTCCCGGTCGTGAAGCGGCCGGGCCTTTAGCGGGGGACTTGGTGACCGATTCGCTCAGAAGAGTGAAGCGGTTCTAGGCAGCTTTGGATAAAATCCTTATATATATATATATACAAATGTATATACATACATATACACATATATACATATATATATACATATACACATATACATAACAGGTAAAAGACCATGAACGTGATTTCTTTAATATATGACACCGTAGTCACCCTAGGGACAGATAATATGTATGAAGAGGACACAAACATTTGATAAAAAGTATGACCTGTGCATATATTTTAGGATGTGCTTCCTTATGACATGAAATAGTTTATTTATCCACGCATACATTTGAATGTGAACACACACACACACACACATATATATATGTATATATATACACTCACAATGAATATAAATTGCGTGCGACGTTTTATACACGCTCCAAGTCAAACGCCTTTAATTTTTTTGTCATTCTCATAGAAGTGGCGGGAAAAATTTATGCTTCTGATGTCGACCCGTTCGACGGACGGTCAAAAGGACGGGCAGAGTTGTTTTTATTAAGTGCGCCATCAATCCGCATTGGTAGTGTTTTGGTCGTAAACAGTAAAAGCGGGAGGCAGATATAATTCCTCTCCCCGCCAAAAAAAACGCAAACTCCTGTGGACGGGTGACTTAAAAATATCGTCCCAGACATTTGCGGCAGAATATCAACTTAATTTATATACATTATGAACGCACAGAGAAAATTATTACTCACTCTCCGATGTGAGGTCAGCGCATATGACTCTTTCGCTGAACAAACTGTTAATAACGACCGCTTCAATTTTGAAGCTGCAAGCGCTTTACAAGTGTTACAGCAACACGTATAAGTTGATTTTTCAATAAAAAAGATTTCTCCAAATTTTTTGGGTACAACTTATTGAATTCAAACGGGTTTGATGTAACAAAAACCTTATAGATAGTAAAAATTGACCTAGCGATCGGTTTTCAAAATCCTTGAAGCAAAACTTTTTACATACCAAATTTGTTGCAAGTTTATTCGACGTCAGAGAAAAATTGGTATGCTAAAGAATAAAATTAAAATTGAACATACTATTTGATAAATGTTTGCCAATTTGAAAAAAAATCAATGAAAGGGGTTTCTTTGGAATAAGAACTGAGGTGTATGAAGTCGATCGTATACAAGTCTACAAGGATATATAGGACTATACAAGGATGGACAGAAGAATGAATGCGGATATAGGGCAAACTTCGACTCACAATCCATCAACGAAACGATACGAGAATTCATAAATGAACAAAATATATAACATTATTATAATTATATAATTATAATAATAATTAATAAAGCTGCTAGTATATGGAATGCTCATCAAGTTGGATGGATTGCCGAATTGCATCGCATGCATTGTAAGGGAACTATATTTGTAAAACATTATGATAAACTTAGTAAAGTATTCAAATTTTTTCCGAAGGTAGGCTGGGAATCACTCACAGATCGAAGGTTAAATTACAGATAGAATCTCTTGCATAAATTGGAAGGATGTCTCTTTAGCAACGATGTTGAAAATGTATTATAACACCCGTCGCACTACGGTGGAAGAGATATCCATGAAATTAGAGAGATTAAGTGTAGAACAGATAGGTTTAAATCAAATTTTTTTCACGAACGATAAGGGATCAGAACGTCCGACCGCTGTAGGGTCATATTCGGGTTAACATTAGTCTGGTGTGAATTCATTCCCTGCTACACACTCTATCGGTGGCTTGCGGGACACTAAATTAGATAGAGACAACCCGCAGAACGCATAGATGGTTTAGGATTGCCCAAACTAGTACCGAAACAGAGAGTGAGAAGTAGGAGATATCGGAGACGTTAATGCAAGAGATGGGAAGTCTTATGTAGAGTAGAGCTGTTAACATTTGTTAATTAAGTTTCACTAGTTGAACCAAAAATAATAATTATTACTGTTACGCTACCGTTTAAAGTAGGATTTGGATGGACAGAGACTGGATATCTTTAAATTTCCTAGCCACGCGTAGTAAACACAAAACTGACACCCTACGCCACAATAAACTGTTCTTCAATTTCACATAAGTCTTATCTCACCTCACTCCGTCCAAATTCTCCATCCTATTCCTGCCCTTATCCTAATTGCCTAACCTCTCATCCTACATCAAATATTCAACCATTTATCGCCAAAAAAGGAAATCTGCATCCATCTTTCCTTCTTACTTTGGAGTTCTCGCAATCTCCTCTCTTTAGAAGTTCCTGGTTCCTTTTCCATTCTGTCCATTTTACCCTCTCCAATCTTCCTCATACAAACCCACACCTTTCTAAAACTTCAAATCTAGGCCAATCAACTTGCTTCAATGATCATGTATTCGTGCCGTACAAAAACCACGCTCCATATCAAAGTTTTGACGAGTCTTTTATTAATATCCTTACCCAACTTCCCCGTCATCAATACTCTCCTTCTTGAGAGTTTTTTGCTCTGCGAAGTTCTTCCTCTTATGTCCCCACTTCTTTGACCTACTTGGTCCAAAACACTGCCATGACACACAATCCGTTTCACCTACTCTTTTTGCCCTTATATTTAACGTTTAACTTAACTTTCTTCTTTCTCATAAGCCGCATAACCTTTGTTTTGATTACATTCATTATCATCCTATGCCTAACACATTCCTTTTCTAATGAGATTAGCAATAATTGTAACCCCGTGGCTGACTGGCTATCGAAACCTTGATCAGTGGCAAATCCAACAGACTTTATGTATTCCCCATATACTTTCTCGCCTGCCTGCAACTTTTATGCATTTCCTCGGCATCAATATTGAAAAGTGTACGTAGTAGATGGATAGATTACTACCTGACGCCTCTCCATAGCTATGCCCATCCTGATTCTCCATCGGATAAAGTACCTGCTCCAAATCTAGATCCATGTTCACATATTAATTTATCAGGTAAAATAAACAGAAAGTAAATTACCATCTTTAAAAGTGCATTATTATTGTTATAAACATTTGAATTATTTAAGAATTCATTTAAAGAATCAAGCTTAAATTTTTTTAGAGCTACAGACACTACAGTCCTCGGCTATGTCTTCACTTATATTAGACATGACAAGAAATTTAGCAGCATAGTAATTATGATGTATTCCACATTACGGTATTTTATTCTCAAAATCCTCCTATTAATAAGGGCAATCTGGTGTGTAGTCACCCCCTGCCACACGCTCTAGCGGTAGCTTTCAGGTTACTATTGAATAAATAAAAAAACAAGTTTTCGTGGAAGATAATCGATAAAATGAATTAATTTCCGTGCTTGAGTTTGGCCTTATGAAATATGATCTTACTTCCTTCATATAAATTCAATAACAATACCTATGATATTAATTCTTTCAAAATATTTCAAAAAATTAAGCGTACGAATGGTGGGCAGAATTACGAGATAAAGACCAAAATTATTTCAGACAGAAAAGCATGAATAGTGATTCTCGTTCAAAGTTTTGCTCTTTCGAGAAATACCACAGTGAAAAAAATTATTTCTCCTTGAACCGGATTTGAATCTGGAATGGTTGAGTATCTCAGTCAGTTGAGCACACGAAAGTCCACGGATTCTATCAGAACGGTTCGAAACTCAAGAAAGAAATATACTGTTTCTTTCAATATGACATTCCTCGCACTTTTCCCAACAAGGGCTGCGGGTTACCTCGCTAAAGTCACTGTCCGCCACTTAAACGACGTTCGCGGTAGTTTCTTTGCATTCAATATTTCGTGCAAGGCACATCCACGAACAGAATTTTATTTTTAAATTTTATTTCGATCAGAGTGGCGTTCAGATATTACCAACCGAGGGCAGAAAATACGGACATTTGTCTTTTTATAGGACTTAAGAACTTAAGGACTACCTTCAGAGCTTTTTTTGTCGATAAAATATCAACCGATATTGACGGCTGAGCAGGGCATTAAATACGACCGCTTTACTGGGGAGCCACACGTTTTACGCCCGTCAAGCGTGACTTCTCCTACGGAACGGGGATGTAATATGCTCGATCCGTTGTCAACAGTTAGGAAGCTTAGAAGCGCCATCGTTTCCGAAAGTTACCTAGTGCATTGGTTGAGGCGGGTAAAAATCGCTTATATCACTAAAGAAGTAGAGGAAAAAATTCCTTGAGCTGCAATCTATTCCTGGATCAATGGGGATAATAAATGGGAAGAGACAAGGATGCATTCATTGTTTTCAGATAGGGTAGAATAAAAAGGAAGGTTATTTTGCATCGACGATAAAACCTGGGATACGAGGAAAAATCTCATATCATTCGACGATGCTCAAAAATCATTAATGTAACGCTCTTCCCTTCAATCTACATTTGATGCGAAAGCGCTTTCGATATTAACTAAAATTGGCAATTTGCCACAAACTAAAATTTAAGACAACCGGTTTAAGTGTAACTACATCATCTTCAAGATGATGTAGTTACATTGAAACCGGTCGTATTAAATTTTAGTTTGTGGCAAATTGCCAATTTTAATTAATCATGATATTCCACCATATCACGCCTGAAACGTCTCTTTTTATGCGTGTTCAATAGTCGGAGCAGACTTTTAATTTCGAAGTGAATCATATTCATCCAGGTGTAAATAATGCCCTCGTTAATTCGAAACCAATAGTGTAAATTTTTTGACCACGCGAAATAATTTTTCAAAAAATGTTACCATTGCATCAAACAAATATTTTATTATTTCTAAAGAATAGAATAATTAATGATGATTCAAAGGATTGAAAAATAACCATGGGAAAGCGTTCTTAGCTAGAAGATGATCTTGTTTTATAAGTGAAGAAAACCGTCACATAACCGCGGAATGAAATTATTTCTCAGGCACTAATATTCCTGGACAACATTATGAAGTTTAAAATAACGTTTGTCGAAGGAATGTGTAACGCAATTACTTAGCCGGACGGGCTGGAGAGATGAAAATGAACATTAAATTTCATTGCACTTCAACAAGAGATACACTCTTTTCGACTGATTAATATTTCGTGTTGCTGAATTTACGTGACTCACCAAATGCGACTTTGTGCATTGCCAATTTAAAAGGCTTCCGCCGTGTAATGGTCCACGTCAAGGGAGCTTTATGTCAGGCGCGCGAAGTTTATTCCTGCTGAGACCGCTTTTATCTCGGAATAAAAAGTGACACCATAATTTTTAACCGAGTGGTCGCTCTGGTTATAGAACTCATCGGACGCAGGTGTACCACATGGACAGCGTGGAATTAATGGCGAGAAAACAAGAGAAACCCAAAAAAGTAATAAATAATTGTACATAGTTTTAGTTTTCGGGGAAGTTAGAAAGGCGGACGGTTATCGTTTCCATCTGCAAACCGTAAGGTCACGGGTTCGAGTCCCACGGTTTATACGTCAATTGTGGCATTTCGAACCCAGGGTCACGTGATGACAAGGAGAAAGTGGCTTCTCGAGTGTATAAACTGGACCCCAGATGCGTCTAGAGAGCGAGTTTATAAATATAATGCTTTCAATTTAATCCTACGGGAGGGATTTCTTAAAATTAAGTACCATTCGAAAAAACAAAACTATTACTTGGGTTCGCAATTCGTTCGTCGAATTCGCTCTCGTGGGAGATTCATAGATGAGGGCACGGGGTCTTTTTGGTAGTGTAGTAGATTTAGAATTCCCCAACGCCCCAAGTCCTTATCGGAGCCATGAAACGTCAGATCCAAAAATGGATGACCTTTGAAAACGGTCAGTAAACCGTTTGCACTTTGAAGAAAGGAGATTGAAATGTGGGAGGGGATGTGAGGGATCGAAAGCTGTCGCCATTTTTGATCCCTCCTTCGGCGTGAAAGAAACTATTTACCCTTCCCGAGCGCCTCCTATGTGCGCCAAATGAAAATAAACTAACATGAGGAAGAAATTTAATAAAAACAACGGAGGGAATACTGGGAAGGATGAGTGAAGGAGAATGCCCCTCGCAGCGTTTGAGATAGCAAACGACCACTCACGAAGAGTCCTGCATGGCGATGCAAATAAAGCTCTCGACAAAGGAGCCTTTATTCTTACTGGACCGTCCAGCTTCCGAAATCATCCCTTTCCTCTCCCCCCTTGAATCGCCAGAATGGATTACCTAAAAGGTAAACAATAACAGAATGAGAGCCGTTCTGGCATTCTCCGCGCTGAGAAAGCACTACACCCAGTTCCTTCGGGGAATGGTTTTCTGAGCTACCACTCGTGCCTCGGCCTCATCTGCCAAGGCAATATCTTTTTTTCGAGCTCTCGGAATGACGGGTTGCCAGCTCTTTCTGGCTTTTGCATTCGCTGTGCTTTGAAATAGCCTTTTCATTGCTTTAAAACTCTTTCCTTTTCACCTCAACGCGTTTACCCCTCCTCGGATATCCCCCGCTAGACATTAAAAAATTTCGTGGAATGGACATACGAGTCGCCTCATGACCCTGGTTAATGATATATACCTTATAATAGAATACTTAGTATTCCACGAAAACAAAAACACTAATATAATAAGTGAAATCTTTTGAAACGTGCGTGTGGAGAAGAATGGAGAAGGTGAAATGGACCGAAACGAAAACAAATGAAGAAGTACTGGAGATGGTGGGTGAGGAGAGGGGTTTGTTGAGAAAAATCCTATGGAGGCAGGAAAAATGGATGAAAGGCTTATTGAGCGGTAGTAGAATGTTAAAGAAGGTAATAGAGGGGAGAATGTTGGGCAAGCGAGGAAAGGGCAGGAACAGGATTGAGATATTTTACGGGATGAAGGGAGGAAGGAAGTTCACAGAGATGAAGAGGGACCTGATGTAGATTAGGTTGCTGGATTGGGTTTTGTTTGGAGAGACAAAAATGTTTATTTGATAGTCGTGTCCATCCAAAAACCTACCTTAACCGGTAGATTACTTAAAAAAAAATAAGTGAAATATGGTAGTTTTTGGGGAAAGAGTCTAATTTAAAATGTTCCACATAGTGAGTTAGCTCACGTTAACCATCAGCACACGCGTGAAACTTGAGATTCGAAGGTTTGGAGGATTTCAAAATGTGGGTGTGGAGTAGGATGGAGAAGGTGAAATGGATCGAAAGGAAAACAAATGAGGAAATGCTAGGTATGGTGGGCGAGGGGAGGGGACTGTTGGGAGAAATCATAAGCAGGGAGGAAAAATGAATGAAGGGCACATTGATCGGAATTGGGATTTTAAGGACTGAGAGAGGGGAGAATGTTAGTCAAACGAGGAAAGGCCAGGAATAGAATAGGGATGTTGGACGGGATGAAGGGGTTAAGTATACAGAGCTGAAGAAGGACTTGAAGGATAGGATGTTGGGTTGTGTTTTGTTAGGAGATATATATTTGGTTGTTGTTTTCATCTAAAACTTACCTTAACTGGTAGGTTATCTTAAAAATACATAAGACCCTTATGCAATAAATACCTTTGAAAAAAATTCAAAATTCTGGGACTGCAGAATTCCCGTGAATATATCTCCGAGCTACGGACAGGAGGGCCTAGATTCGGTTCCAGGTGACGCCGCTGGCCACCCTTAGCTACTATCTATCTGACTGGCGAATGATCGCCACCGTTGGATTGTAAGGCAGGGGTGATTAAACACTAAGTATGCGAGATAAAAATTAGCCATTCTTAATTTTTAGTAACAATATATTCCTGTCGAATTTCTGGTTGCGTTTGGAACGGCGCGGAAACATGGTTATTGAGGCAAGATTAAAGGAGTAGATTGGAGATTTTTGGAATAAAAGTGTGGATATGAAAGTACAAAAAAGGTGGATTGGACAGAAGGGAGAACAAAGAGGAAGTGATAGATATGATAGAGGAGGAATCCAAAGGAAACGGAAAAGGTGGATTCAGAGGTCTCCGTAATTAACTTTTAATTATCCAAAGCATCTGGAAAATGGCGTCCTTCCTGACGACACCGTGATAAAGAACATAGAACATAGGTACATAGATAAGAACATAGGTACATAGAATTTTTATCAAAACGATTTAAAACCAGTTCAAATAGCATGACATAAGATAAATTAGTCGAGCGATGCCGCGTTTAACCAAATGTATCTTCGAAAACGAACGCTAATCAGCAAAAACACAAATATATGCATAAATTATGGTTGAAAACTCAAATACACATAGAAAAACAAAGTCAACTAATAACATTTATGATATTTCGACGAGTCGCCCTCTTCAGAATATATTTCTCGGGGAAAGAGTAGAGAGAATATGTGTTGGGGATGTGTGGGGAAAATAAGGTAAGGGAATCAGGGAGAAGGACAAGGAGGTGAGATATAAAGGCATCTTATGGATAATTTTAGTGGGTCGCCCGAGTAAGCCCGAAAGGTTTGAATGATTTAAGCACCTGTACCTATGTACAAGAAGATCTGTGGCCATCTCGTATGGGAACAGATTGTTTTGTCCAATGATATGGTCATTTGCACCATATCCTTGTACAAACTGCACATTGAGCCGGGAAGCATTTAAAGTGATCTAGAAAGTACAATGATTACAGAAAATTCGAAAAAATTCAATTTATTCTTTTTTTTGGAACAAAAATGCAATAACTATAGTTAGAAAGTACGCATCATTAATTTACTAATTTATTTTATTTTAATATTAACATTTTCCAAAAACGTTTTATATTCGATTTCAATAAAAACTGAACTTGTATGTGATGAATAGGAATAATTAGTTTCCGAATTTTGATGTTATACCCAAATGGATTACCTGTAAGTAGTTTCATAGTGAAAGACTAAAATTAATTAATATTTCATCCAAAATATTTTTAGTCTGTTTTTGGAACCCAGAAAATTTGTTTCTATCATTTAATGATGCTTTAGCATTTCATTCAATGTCAAATTAGGCCGTCTATTATTATCTATGCAGCTGTAATCCTTCATAGAATAAGATAACGCTTTCGTCATCTCTCGTTTCTCAAATTCATCTAGAATCTAGCCTTAATTTTTACAAGAACAAATTAGGTACCCAATGTTTGCGTCTATGTAAAATTATTGATAACTGTAATTTAGTAGCTGTAATAGCAAGTACAGGGTTCGTCCGGAAAATAATTTTATGATGCTCATTGTCAAAAGGGGAGTCGTCCACTACGAATTTGTACCTGAACGACAAACTGTAAATGCTGCATGTTACGTCCAAGTGCTCTACAGGCTTCGAAAACGAGTCGCCCGCGTCCGGCCAGCGTTCAAAAACATCTGGCGGCTGCATCACCACAATGCGCCGTCTCACACCGCGCTTGTCGTGTCGGACTTCTTGGCCAAACACGGCGTGGCAACGCTGCCGCACCCGCCCTACAGCCCGGACTTGGCACCACCGGACTTCTTTCTGTTCCCGAAGATAAAGAGGAGTTTGAAAGGAACGCGATACGTGACTTTGGACGCCGTTAAAGAGGCCGTGACGGCGTGTCTTCGAGAGGTTCCCGATGATGCCTTCGCGGGAGCGTTCCAGGAATGGGAATGCCGCTGGAACAAGTGTATCGACTCACAAGGGTCCTATTTTGAGGAATATTAGCTTAAGATATGTAAAAGTGTAATAATTTTTTTTCCTGAGCTCAGTACACTTATTTTCCGGACGAACCCTGCATATGTTTCAGTTTAGTCTATTGTGTGACCGCGGCGTTATCATTACTGTAAAATGTAAACGGGACAACCTCTTTTTTTAAATCTATAAAAAGTTCCAATGATAGCAAATAATTTATGGGAAACAAGTTGGCAAGAAAGTTGATACTGCAAAGTGAAATGGTTATCAAAATAACATTTTAAGTTTCCTATCGCTCATTGCTCCATTGTGCCGTAATTGTTTAAGGTTAGTTTACTTGAAGAAAATGAAGAGATTTCAGTTTCCATCTGCATCTAATAGTAAGCCTTTTTTATGTGGATAGCTAAACATACCAAAATTTCGAAGTCTCGGGCGGCTTCCACTTCACTCCCGAAGCCAGATTTGGAATCGATCTCGCGCTCTTGGAGTTTTAAGTGAGAGACTGATAAAGGGAAGGCGGGAAAGTCACACGCAAGGATGCGAAGGATCCTTCGTGCCCAAGGACTCTTCTGGAAATGGTTCCCCTTACGTTTCGTCCTAACGGCACGACTCGATTGCCCCCCTCCTCAACTCACTCCACGAGGCAACCCTTCAATACTGTTCTAAACTCCCACGGATACACCCTTTCTCAGCCATCCCCCACCCTGAAAACCCTTATCTTACCCCGAACCCTTAAACCCCATCCCTCGTCACCTCCCCAAATCTTTCTGACTAGGGGTGGGTGAAGTTGGGCGAACAAGCCGTTCACATCCCCGTAAGCCAATCAGAGTTCTCCCCCATGTGACGCCATCGGAAATAGGGGATTTCGGGGGAGGCATGGGGAGGAGAGAAGAGGATGCAAGGGGTACTGGGGAGGAGGGGGACAGTGAAAGTCCTCCCACCACCCCCATCATACGGCAGGACGAACGTGCTATGGTTTGCTTTTGTTGAATGGGAGGGGATGCTCCGCACTGACTATGCTCTAGAACTGATTCAGGAGTGGACGAAGGGTGGTACATTGGATGAGGAGAAGGTTCGGGGAGAACCCTGAGCGGCAGGACCCAGTCTTTTATGTGTGTGTGCTCTCTCGAGTGAGCCCCGGCGGTTTCCTTTTCCAACTTGGCCAATTAAGGAAGTAACTCCTTTGTCTACCACCGGGGAGCTAAGAGAGAGGTGGGTTCAGCTCTCCTTGTACTCCTTCTTTTTATGCATCTCTCTCATCCTTCCTTTTCCTCTTTCTTATCCTTCTACTCTCCGAAAAACCAAAGAGTCTCCCCATCACACCGATATCCTGAGAGTTCCATTCCAAAAATCCCTTCCAACCTCCTCCTCCATCTCCTCCTCATCCCTCCGCTTTCCCCGACGCCGCATTTCCCGCCAATTTCACGCTTCCCGCCAGTTCCCATGGCGACGGCTTCCCGCCAATTTCCCATCCCCATCGAATGGTCCCCGACACTCCCTGGCCCCATTCGAACCACCATCGTTCCCAGCCATTCTCGCTTCTTTTCTTTTTCTCCTTATTTTTTTTCTCTCTCTCTCTCCATATATCCCTTACTTTACTTCATTTTCTTTACTTTTCCATCACGTCCCTGCTACTCATACACGTAACTCTTCTGATCCTTATACCTTTGATCACGGACAGATGGATTTTCTTTTCTCTCGAACAAGCAGACGAAGCATTACTCCTCACAGCAATTTATCTGAGAAATCCCATTTTTCACTCCAAAGGTTTATAAACTCTATGGTAGTATTCAGCTTAGAGTTATACTTGTGAGTACTAGCAATAGGTGTGAATATATACACAAACTTAATAAAAATACGTTTACATTCATTTCATACATTTTCCCTCTCACCGCAGTAATTATCAACAAACAACAAAATGACATCGATACAATTCCATGAGATCTGACATCCCTTGAAATATTGACTCAAAACTGGTTTCTTAGAATGGTTTTTTTTGTACTGGAAGTATTTCGATTCATTGCCAATTAAATTAATATCAATTATCAATAAAATATCTCATTTGGTGTAGTATTTTTTGGCGATGTTGGTATCAATTTCTCCAAAATAAAGTTTTGGCGATTTTTTACAACGAATAATTTTGTCAAATCTCAATTAAAAATATGCCACTTCATCTAGAGCAGTTGAAAAATCTTGCTACACAGTGTTTCAAGAAATGTTTTACTAATTAAAGGAAAAAAATAATTCTGTTATTTCTTAAGCGCTACTGAGGGGACGGATGTGAAGCAGTTGGTGACGTTTTAGGAAGTCATTCAATGAGGATGTTCTACGTAGGAATAGCCGATTCTTAGACCATAAAGCTATTCGTACAAGTACGAAAATTCTGTTAATTCAATAGTTCAGAAAAAAATCTTATTCAGATAATTATAGTGCCACGAGAAAAAAGTCAATTGAATATTTTCAGGATGAAGAGTGATAAATAATGACTAAAATAAAATGATGAAAAGTTGACTGATCTAAAGCTATGGACATTTCTAAGGACAAAGAAAGTGTGAACGCTTAATATTTCAGCGTGAATGAAGTCAAGTCTATCTATAAGAATAATGACGCCTATGATGAGGTATGACCTGCATACTTTCCCTGAACGTTCGTAGGAAGTGTAATTCATGATATAGCAATCTAACTCGTACTCCTCTCTCCTTTCTGTTTAAAAAGGAAAAAAATAAACTCCAGCGTTATTGTCTAGCGTGTTCATTTTACAAAGGTTTGAAATCCTTAACTGAGAGAAATGATAATAAAAATATTCAAGTGCATGGAGAAATATTTTATAGCATTTATAAAGAAAACCCAGGGGAGACGGTCCCTTTATTTGTCAGAAAAACAGTGCATCAAAAAGAATATGCATAGAAAGAATTATGGAGGTAACAATCTAGCGTCAAAAGATTTTTTTTCATCATAAACGTACAGGTATTTAACAGAATATTAAGGAAGAAAGTTTATAATTCCTTATGTTATTATTTTAATCTACCGGTTACGATAGGTTTTTGGATGGAATTAAGCTACCAAGCAGTGCAACGACAATTTTCTTACTTCTCCCAACAAAACACAAACCAACATCCGTAACTACAATAAGCGCCTCTTCAATTCCGCATATTTCCTTCCTCCTTTCATTCTGTTCAACGTGCCTGTCCTATTCATACCCCTTTCTCACTTGCCTAACAGTCTCCACTACATCGCAGTCTTAAACATCCAGTTGTCAATCAAAATGCACTGTGTCCATCTTTCCTGCTTCTTTGGATTTCTTTTAACGACCCCTCTCTTCCCCCCATCCCTTACACTCGGTCGTTTGTTTTACTTTCTCCCATTTGTTCTATTCTTCTCCGAACCAATATTTCAAAAGTCTCTATCCTACGTCCCTCTTCTTGCTCAAATAACCACGTTTACACACCGTAGGAAACTACACTGCATACTAAAATATTCACTAATCTTTTCTTAACTTTTCCACCGAAGGTACCCATCATCAAATCCTTGCTCCATGGTAGAGCTTCCTTGTCTAATACACTTATTCTTCCTATATTCCTACTACTTTGCCCATTTTAGTCCAGAATAATTCCAAGAAACGTTAACTATCCCAATTGCTCTAGTTTATGAAATTTCATTATAAATACCTTTTTAATTAGAGCCAAATTATGGATTCGTGGAAATTGATAAGCTATTATAAGTTGTAATGTGCAAAATAGGTTTATAAAATAGGAAGGAATAAAAGTTTTGGAACAGTTGTAAGGTGGCTACACCAGATTTTTTAGAATAGGCATCCCCCGTAGCGTGAACTGATCCCTTGTTCGATCAATATATCACGGTTAAGCATTAAAATCTATCCCTAAATGGAAGTCAGTATTTTAGGCGTGTTGATTGAACGTCATTGGGTAATAGATTCATAAAAATTTCAACCAGGATAGGAGACCAATCCTCCGACAGACCGGGGTAGCAAAGCTAAACCAGCATTTATGAATCCCATATCTACGCCTACTAAACACCCCATAAGCCATCACCGGCGCGTGGAAACTCTCCATATTGGATAGATTTGATAAGTAAGATTAATTAGGTCACTTGAAGATGACAAGAAGTCGAACTAGGATCGTCTGAATAAAAATAATATAGTAGGAATTACGATTGATAATAATAATTTCTCTCTAACTTGTCTATGCGAGCTCTTATACAAGCGTATTCGTGCACACACATGCCAATATACATCATGCAAAATTTATTGGTTAACCAAGTCATTAAATTATAGCATTTACGTGAAATCAACTTAAAGGATTCATTTTTAAGTTAAGTTAATTTAAGTAACTGTTCGGACACTTGGGTTATATTATGATGTGATTGCGTATCATGAGACGGAAAAACGTGTAATTTAACCTGACTGCGACGTTGTCTATCTCTTTTATTATACCTTGTTGGTAGCATTGACCGATATAATTTCGTATCATAATAATTTCCTCTGTGTCGCAAAAAGACTCTGTGTTCTGCGATTCTCTACTGCGACTCTCTCTGAGTCTTGCCTGCTCTCCTCGGTAATCAATAGGCTCTCAACATTGCTCATCCAGAAATCCAGTGACGCATAATAGATCGGATTATCTGAGGGTTGATGCAGAAAAAGTGCACCTGGCAACATATCGTATATTAACGGTTATACTGCTCATACATAGTATCATATCCATTATTTCAAAGTTTAAATTACGTGCATATGCGTAGGTTTACGTTAGCTTCACTCAACCATAAAAGAGTCTTCGATCATTGTTCAGCCAATATCAACATAAAACAATGAATGAAGAGGAAAGGATTTTTCTCAGTAGAAAATGAAAACAAGGATCAGTTAAGAAGACTTATCTTCACCATCGCAGTATTGAGGGCATAATTTCAGCTTGAGTAACTTCGTGACTCAACGCACTAAAGATATATTATGTATGAACTAGGGCACGGGTAGAAGTAGTTAGGAAAATGGTACAATTATCCTCGAGGAAAAAGCAAAAATGGTAGAAATCATAATTAAGGATTCTTCCGGTAGGATAAGTGAAGACTTTAACGTGGATTGTAACATGTGAATCGATACGGTTCTAAAAATGTCCACTTGAGATAAGTAAATGGGTGTAGATGGGAGGGGTTTTGAAATGATGGTCTAGCGGAGAATGGAGGCAATAATCTGAGAAGACAATCGTAGGATTGATGGATATGAGGCAAGAGGAAGAGAGGAAATAGTCGGGGTGAAATTGTACATCAGAATACAATAGGTCAGAAGAGATTACGAGAGAGAGATAATCTTTTTACGTAAAAGAGAATGTGAGCAAGAAGAAGAGGGGAGGAAGATAAAACATTTTTGACTGCATGGAAGGAGATGAAAGCTATTTTAATCTGAATGCATACATTTTATTTAAATCACTGATATGGATTGACTACAGGACCTGTAATTCACTGCCATTGATTCCACAGAACATTCCCGAACTAACAATATTTTAACCGCTTGGGTACTTACCGAACGGCCGATAATCGAGCATCCCCTTAATTGAGGGTGGCTAGGATTCCAACTACTGATTTCACCGACGGACCTCTTCGGACGTCTTCCTTACAATTTATTCTTCCTAAAGACAGGTCCGAAATCCGGCTATAGAACCTGGAAAGATAAATGGCATAATTGAGTGTAAGTAGTGTTTCGCCTGGCTGGGAGCATTCGAAAATACTCGTGAAAACTTACGAGGGTGTTTTCATAAGTACCCGGCCTAACCTAGAGATGGCTGTATTTGTTTAAAAAGTATTACTGTAATAGAAAGTATGCAACCTATAAAGCATATGTTTCAAGTTTGAAGACGCCACGAATTTAGTATTTGTTTGGCAGCCATCAATCGTGAACGTTTCCAGTAAATTTGTGAAAATGGAGAAAATTGGTCATCCTTATGTGATACTATTCTTTTATTCAAAAGATCCAACCAATATAAAAGCTGAACTGGATTCTACTCCCGGTGAGTCTGCTCCTTCGTTTAAAACAGTAAAGTATTGGGTAGCAAAGTTAAAAAGAGGCCGTACGAATTGTCAAGACGAGCATCGCATTGGTCGACCAAATGAGGCGAGGACTCCAGAAACGGTGAAGAAAATTCACAAAGTGATGCTGGATGATCGTCAACTTAAAGTGCGCGAGCTAGCAGACATGTTAGGCATTTAAAAAAGTCCGGTACATCGCATATTTACTAAAATGTTGTACCCGTAAGAACGTAAAAAATAACAATCAGTGTAAAAGCATGCGAAAATGTAGGAATGGACGACAAAGATCTTGAGTGCTTAAAAAAATATCGCTAGTAATGTCGGTGATATCTTGGATGCCATGATTGAGTGATACGTCTCGCTGTCACGCAACTCATTCCTTGCTAAATAACACTCACACTAACACGAGTGAATGTACCTATTTTCATTAAATTCGAACACGGCACTGG
The DNA here is from genome assembly GCA_037158775.1 of Hetaerina titia. NCBI lineage: Eukaryota > Metazoa > Arthropoda > Insecta > Odonata > Calopterygidae > Hetaerina > Hetaerina titia. The sequence goes on from CM073777.1 coordinate 39,889,909, forward strand.
GAAAATAATGAGTTTTAACTATCTATAACAAATCCACCGATAGAAGTACACTGTGAAGATCCATCCAAAGCACAATAAAGACACCTGTGATACATTTTCCATCTTATGAAACATAAGACATGTACACGCTTACTCTATTGACCGTAAACGCGAGCTAACTCTGTTCTCGGCTTCTCTATGTGGTCTTCGGAAATAAGAATCGTAAGCTTGAACTAGACAACCAAGCTGTAATTTATTTTTTAAGACTGCTGTTACGGGTAACACTTTTCGCCATCGAAAAAAAGAAACTATTGCTGACAGACATACATGAGGATATCATTGATCGGACAAGACAGCAATTACTCTGGAATTCCACTCAGCATCGACCTCAGCGATGAGGTACGTAGTAGAAGGCCACATTGAGTGGAAGAGATTCAAGAAAAGACCGAGACTCCTATTTATAAACAAATAATAAATGATACCGTTGCAATTTCGATGAAACAATGTAACGGAAAGAACAACAGCTATCTGCATTAAGAGCAGCTGCAAATCAAACAGTGAGTTTCACTCCTACAAAGAAGAAGGAGATATGATCAATTGGATTAGAGCTTCATTTCGGCATCGCTAAGTACACGCGGACTTCCAGAAGAGTTTTCGAGGTAAAAATAAAATAAAAACATCTACTCACTGCAAACCCTCTAATGCCATTCGCCGACCCATCGCCAATCCTGTTCGATTGATCGAATCGAAAGTGGGACTTGCGGGTAACCTTTTCCCCTGAGGAAGGGGTGAAGGGTCCCTCTTCCCACGCGAGTGTGGCGAGTCAAAATCAATTACGGGTCAGAGGGGCCCGGCTCGGAATGGGGAAGTCCGCTGACGAAGCGGGCACGTTTGAAACGGGAAACCAAAGGGAGAAGAGACCGCTGGTGAAGCGATTCTCGGGTTCCGGAATTCAATTTCGAAAAGGAAGAAAAAATCGTGTGCTCAAATGTTGGCGTTCAGTTGCCCACTGATTGCTGATTAGAATTAACCTGGGGTACCTATTTAACATTCATAATATAGTGAACATACTCAACAAATTAACCCAACAGATGACACAGGAATGTGGTCAAACGTTCGCCAAACACCATTCTACATGACATGTACAATTAAAACCTTTGAAAATAAAAATATCAATGGAGTAGGTCGAACGATGAAAATTGGAGGGGTAAAAATACTTGTTGTTAACCACTTCAGCCTTCGATAAAGTTTCGTGAAAATATTGTCAAAACCTTCTCAAAGGACACGGAAAAAGAAATTTCATCGCCAAATAACAATAATTATTCTTGGTATTTTATCAATAAAGTAGATTTTGGATTGACACAGCCTATTCACTTGTTCAACAATACATTTACTTGCCTTTGCAAACAAAAAACAACCTGAAATCCGGCAGTTCAATAAGACCTTGTTCAATTCTGCCATACTACCTTCCTCCCTTCATTCCACAAAACATGAATGCCTATTCTAGTCTTTTCTCGTTCACCTTACAGAACATCTCCTCTAACACAGAAATTTATATCTGAGCGTGAAAATAGCTTCATGGTGTAATAACGGTTACGTTAATTTGTCTTTTGAGTCGATTTGTCAGACGGGTGTACTTGTACATCGAACCGGAAATGATAAAATGAATAATTCAAACCGTGATTGCATATCATCAATGCGCGGGTCGGGGAAAATAGAAATCGAGAACTTCGCTATTAGTGGAAATTAAACAAGAATTCCCATACTCAGATGTAATAAATCATCAAATAGAAAAGTAGCGCTCGAGTTTCTTACCCTCACATCAAGAATACGGTAAATTATTGATGTCAATAATTAATTTTAAATTCCATTGATAATTAAATTGATTAATAAATAATAACACACGTTGATGTCATTCTTTTTCGAAATTTCAGAAGAGCTTTCAAAGTTACTTCTGAGCCATATTTTCATCCATCTTTTATGTACTTATTTAAATTATTACTATTGTCCCTAGGCTTCTCTATTTTGCGTTACAAACGTCTTAAGGTATTTATTCTACACATATTGAACATTACTGTCTTTGTCTGTCATAAAAATTGTCAGCAAATTCAAATATACCAATTAAAATGTTTTACGAATTTATCATATGAATTCAACCAAACAAATTTAGATAATTAATGCAGAATAATTTGAAATTGTCCAAATATAGTCTTGGGCTTAAACTATTGCATATATATATATGGAATATAAAATAATTTTTTTTTCAATATAAAGTTTTTTTTTAAATATAAAAAAATCTTTTTTCAGCAGATATTAGAGATTACATCGATGAGGAGAATATCTACAGTTACAATTAATCTTAACGAAGAACAAAATGCCTCATGAAATTACACGATTAAAACATTTGTTTTGTCAGATGAGAAACGAAAATTATATTGGGTGCTTAATATTTTTAAAAAAGAACAACAGGATAAGACTTGGATGCATCATTAATGCTAAAATTTATTAATATTTTAGAGAAAACAAAACCTGAATAATATGTCGTTTATTAGCATATCATGGAAAATACTGAGTTTTAATTAAAGAAATTATATTTTCTCTTATGAGTTCGGCCAACATTTAGAAAATATTAAGAACACCAAGCTAAGAATCTATTCATGAAGTAGAGGCAACTACTACGTACAAAGAACTAGAGGTTGCAAACAAGGAAGCAGTTGGTATGAAGCATGGCACTCAACGGATCAGGAGCATAGAACATTGCGGAAGTATACCAACGAGAGAAAGAACGAGGAAGTATATAGCAGGGCAGAAGAGGTAATGACTAAATGGAGAACTCTTCAGTAAGCGGGGAATTTGATGGATTGGATACACCTTGAGGCGCAATGGATTAGTTAGCTAATAGAAACAGTCGAAGGGAAAATTGAAGGGAATTTCCTCGAGGAAGACAAAAAGACAAGTCCATGGGGCAAATGAACAGGGCTGTAAAAGAGAAAGGCGACAAGCTGGTGAGGGGATGACCACAGAAAGAAAAGAACATGGGTCAAAATAAATCAATCTTAGGATATAAACACTGACGATGATGTAATCAATTAAAAACAAATTATCTCAATTAACCTATAGTAGATATAGCGTAGTATTCTAGCCTTATCTATGCTAAAGGACTTAAGTTTCGTTCCTTCCATCTTCGTAAACCATTGAAACTTGTTCAACTTCTTTTTACAAAATATTCTCCTATTTGGTCTCACCAGTAATTTATAGTCAATTATACAATATGCAAAGGATGGAATTGTATATTTCCAGTATTGTAAAGCGAGAACACTGGATAGAATTGAGAAGGACATGTAACAAACTTGTAGTGCTGTTTCATTTACCTTGGCATCAGTACACAAAGGGTATTAGATAAATTTGAGATGCAATATGCAAGTTCGTTCATTCACTGCAGGTTTCCTCTTAGAGAATTTCAGGTCAGCTGATAATTTATTTGTAACTTTCACTTGGTTATAGCTATTTTTGAATACGGATGTGGTGTGTGAAGTGTCGCAAAAGTCCACATTGAATCTTACAGTTCAGTTAAACTGATTGTATGAGTGTAGCCTCAAATATAAAAAGGGCTTTATGTTGAAGCGGGAAGAGTCGGCATCGTAATCCGGACTCTTGGCACGAATTCTCAAATCTCCCAGTCGGACATGCTCACCTGACCAACGACACGTCGTCGACCCTTGACATTGGACATCTGCGGCGAAAACTCTAGCCGCACAATCAATCCTTTCCCATCTCCTCCCTGTCCAACTGCTACCCACACTATCCACAACTACTACAGCTCTCCCCTCACCTCAAAGAGATGGGAATAGCGCTGAGTCGGCTGGAAGTGAGCGGTAAAGAGAACGTCATCGAGAATAAAGGGATGGGGAATGATGGACGCGGGTGGTCAGATGGCTGAGTGTACAGACTGACTGACTGATAACTGCTCGCTTCTCCGGTTGGATTACACACTTGCTTCCACGAAATAGAACGGAGGGCTTCAGGGGATGTTGGAGGCTAGTGAGAAAGAGAGGGGGATGAGAAATAAATCAAGAGGGTGCAAGTTAAGAACCCTGTAGAACTCTTTCACTCTTTTATGTGTCAACCGGCCGCGAAGTGCTTGGGGGGGGGGGAGGTGGATTGCTTCATCTTTGGAGATCGTTTGGAAAAAGGCGGAGTCGTGTCCTCCACTCCCTCCTACCCTCTTTGCCATTCCTCGCCAAGACGGGGGAAATGCAGGTAACCTTTTTTTCTACTTGGATAGCTGGGGATATGGTAGGGTCACCATGTCGAGTTGGCTTGGAAATGGGCCAAATGTGAGATTAGAACCGGGGTCGGGGTTACAAATGGGTTGTAAATGTTTGGCTGATAAGGATATTTTGTAGCACTACCGTCCATGCAAGAGGTTACAATGTTAGAAAAATACAAAACATCTCCATTGAATAAAGCTGTCTTCCAATTCAGCTCCGTCAGCTTTCCACGAAACCAAGTGCAGAATATAATCCAAATGTACCTTTTATTTCAAAGTAAAATAGAATTAACTTTGCATTCCCACCTGCTTTTTTAGAAGGGCATGTAAAGCAAACTAATGGATTTTCCAGTTTTTAATAAATTTGTTCTTTTTGAGGGGGGTAATATTCGCATTGTCGCCCTAAACTACGTCAGTATTTTTCAAGGTATTATTAAAGATATCGGAAATAACTTTTAATAGACCAATGTTTTCAAAAGCTATTTAAACATTTATTGAAGAAGAAAAACTTCCAATTTGAGTTACCACATTTCAAGAACGGAATTTTTAAAATCAGTCCCTAATTACTCTCAACTGATGGCTCTTATGACGTATATCCATCACTAGAAGAAGTTAATTCCTGGATTAGTCTATTTAAACTTACTATTTTCTGATTTTCTAATTATTCTCTCGAATTTTCCTCTATGTTTCTGTCTCCATTTCCATCAGCACGTGGAACGAAAATTCCAAATATCCGCAATAATTACACCCAATTGATTTTTCTTTCTATTTATTGAGTTCAGTCTGTAGAGTTGTAATAATTTTATAATCCTTATAAATGATATACTCTTCTCTTTAACGTTTTCCTTTGTCTGCAACACGTTTTCCATTTGTCGTATCTTCTTTTTTCTCCATCCTTTTACACCTATAAAAATTCTTTCTTTCTAAATTAGTTGAATAATTTATTCAGTGGTAATTTAACCTGCCTATTTATAATTCGTAATCCCTATGTGGCATCATATTTCCCTGGGTTATGCGCACAAAAAGAAATTAGTGTATACATAACAAAAATAACTCTTGAAAAATTACATTTCCAGCGATTTTATGCTTGTAATTCATTGATGAAATGGATTGAAGTCTTAAGCCAACGACAGAAGGGGAAACATTCATTGGATGTCTAATTCAGTCATTTTCATCTCAGGACAAAATTCGTATCCTGAATAACGCATTCTCATTTTCACTAGCAAAAGTTAGCAACCAGAAGTTTTCAAATCAAACTACTGGCAATGTTGAGAAATTATTAACTTTTCAATCGTGGTGTCAAAGAAACGAAGTGTGTTCAACTTGTAATGCCACCTAATTTTTCTCGAGACTCCAAGTAAACAGAAAAATTTGGTTGGACTTAATATACTCGTACTCCCGTATTCATCACGAATCCAAGGCATCGATGTACATCTACAGAATACCCCGCAAGCCGCTGCAAGGGCGTGTGGCAGGGGGTGTTAGGGCACCACCCGTAAAAGAGAACAAAACCACATGCAAAATCAATACATCCATACAAACCTATGCCCACAATGGCGTACACATTCATGGAAAATCCCTTTCAATCTACACGCATGTAAACACATATGCTATCATCCAACAAACAATTGCACCTTAGGATACAGGGAATATTTATCCAACAACATACAAGCTAGATTTTGAAAAGTAAAAAAGTAAAATTCCACTACCACATGGACATACAGCATACAACGATCTCCTCCCCCAAGGACCCAGGTAGAGAATGTGACCCAACGCTGCAGGTAGGGGGAGGGACAGATAGCTGCACCGGCAAGTTCATACGGTTATTTAAGCTACTACCAGAATGAGAAGCATTTGCACATTCATGATGAAGGTGTTTAGTGATTAATGTGAGCATTAAACCATTGATTTATCCACGTACGTGGTTAACAGAGTCTGCCTAAAAAATAAGTGGTGTTTTTCTCTTGGTATTTTTCGAGTGAAAAGGCGTTTTCCACAAAAAATCTGTGCCTCAGGGACAGAAAGTGATCCGCGTGTTTTACGTAAAAGGATGCGAAACAGAGTGATACTTGTCAGGAAGGTGATCTTTGCCAACTGGAGGTTGCACGGCCGATCCACATCGACTTCTTCGTGACCGAGTACCTGGCCAAGCACAAGGTGGCAACGCTGCTCCAGCTGTCCTAAAATCCCGGTATGGCACCGCCGGACTTCTTTTTGTTCCCAAAAATAAAAAGGAGATTGAAAGACAATCATTTTGAACCTCTGGATAACGTCAAAGAGGCCGTGACGATTTTGCCTGAGCGAGGCTCCCACTAAAACCTTCAAGGAAGCGTACCGACACTGGCAGAGGTGCTGGCATCGGTGCTTCGATGCACAAGGATGTTATTTTGAAGAATTTTAGTAAGTTGTACTAAATTACTCTGCATTCAATTTTTCTCGGATTTATTCGGCTTTTGTTTTGGGACAGACCCTCTAGTAGCCTTCAAAATCCATTGTCGACTGAATGAAGCATGCGGTGATTGTGTCATGGATGTGCACAAAATTAACGTTCGTGGACGAATTATAGGCCAAAAGAATTACTGTGATGTGCTAGCGAACTCAAGAAACTTTGGCCACGGATCAGCTCGTTTTTCCGGTGGCCAAAAGAGACCCTTACTTGAAGCGTTTCTCGCCAGCCATGGAATAAAGGAGTTGAAGTTCGAAAAATGGGTATGCGAGTACTACCTACAGGGAGGTTATACAGAGAGTTACCAGAAATACCAAAATTTTAGTTTAAGCAGTTCGGTAGAAAGAAATAGAAAATCAAAGAACTTGAGCACCCCTCGTGAATTAAAGTAACTCTCTTTTAGTTTAAGATTCGGCACATCACACCGACCCATCAGAATGAAAGTCTTGAGAAAAAACTTTCCTCTTGGTTAAGGGCAATCGGTTATTACAATATCCGATGGCCTGGTGAAAATAATGGGGATTAAGAAGTTAGTGGAAAGAATGAGGGCGCACATCGATTTGTCAATAAAATCCGATAGAAAAAAATACACCGTAAGCAAAAGGGTCAGTCGTCGAAATCACAATGCAGAGACGCCGAAAATTTAATGTAATCTGTGGCTGCAAAATCGATGATATGCCTTAATCTTAATCTTCGCTGTCGGTCCGAGAGACCCTCAAAGGCATTTAGCCCAGAGGGCGATCATTAATCTTCACCATAAAGAGAAACGGAAAGATTTATATCGGTTCCAATTATCCCAAATGTCGACACTAGAGCACGGATTTCGAACGGAATCAGTGGACCTGATCTCAAAACATTTAAAATTAAAATCCAATGCGGCCAAACGCACAAGTACGAAGGAACCCGTATATATCATTTACTCTCTCATTTAAATATATCTCTAGGCATAGATATATATGTGTGAAAAAGCTATATATAATATAAAAATAATGCTAAATGCTAATTTTATATATATATATATATATATATATATATATATATATATATATACTCTTGGAAATGACGCTCTCCGGCGACGCACAAACACACAAACACTAAGACAACAAACACCACAAACATAGAAACATAAAAGAAGGACACTTACATTGGATATTTACGTTTCGACGGCACGGCCGTCGTCATCAGATGACGACGGCCGTGGCGTCGAAACGTAAATATCCAATATAAGTGTCCTTCTTTTATGTTTCTATGTGTGTGGTGTTTGTTGTCTTAGTGTTTATATATATATATATATATATATATATATATATATATATATATCCAACCCAGCTAAAGTTATTCTCAGGATCATCAACAAACGGATAGAGAGTAAGGCAAATAATTACTTAAGGGATGATCAGTTTGGATTTTGGAAAGGAAGAGGTACGGGTGACTGGCCATTGCAGTAATGAGATCACTAATCGAGAGGAATATAGAATACAATCAGGATGCATTTGCCTGTTTCGTAGATTTCGAAAAAGCGTTTGATAGAGTGAAGAGGGAAAAATAAATGCGTGTATTGAAGAAAACAGGAATGGATTGGAGGGACAGGAGATTGATCCGCAACCTGTACATGTCTCAAACTGCTCAGGTGCGAGTGGGGAACGGAGAGTCCGGATGGGCAGTGTTAGGAAGAGGGGTAAGGCAGGGTTGCCCATTGTCACCGGTGCTGTTCAACGTATATGTGGAGGAAATAATTAAAGAGGCATGGGAAGAACTGGAAGTAGGAATGAAAGTCGGAGAGGAATTCGTAAAATCGGTTAGGTTTGCTGATGACCAAGCATTAGTTGCTCAGTCAGCCAAGGAGTTGCAAGCATTGTTGAGTGAATTGGAGGTTTAGTGCGATAAATATGGGATGAGAATTAATATTAATAAAACAAGGGTTATGCGATTTTCCCGGAAGAAGAAGGCTAAGCTAAACATTAAAATTAGAAACTAAGCTTTATTAGAAGCTAAACAACAAACGGCGAACAAATATTCACATAGTGTAATAATAAAGATAAGGAAAGGGGTATATATATATATGTGTATATATATTATTTCTTCTAAGGGTTAAATAAAAAAACTTAGACTGCAACACCCAACATAAAAGGAACACTCACGTTATATCTTGATAATTTCGACTGAGTCGAACTCCGTCTTCTTCGGAAGATTCGGTCAGTTCTAACTAATCTTCCTAAGAAGGCAGAGTTCGAGTTCGCGAAATTATCAAGGTATAACGTCTGAGTGTTCCTTTTATGTGTTCTCATGTTGTGTGTTGCTGTGAAAGTTTTATATATATTATAAAGTAGCACAAAAAAGTATATATATATATATATATATAATTTGTGCATATAAGCTACATTTTTCGGTCTTATATATAAGTTATATGTAGCGGATTTGTTTTCCCCTCTTTGTCGAAACAAGCAACTGTTCATGTTCATTGAATCAAGGGAGAGGGTTGCTTTTTTGTTGAAGTGAGCTGCAGGTAAGTGGATAGAATTACATAGCAGGCATACAAGTGTGCGTCTCCATAACTACAGTAATAGATATATTATTACCTGGAAACATTTTAAAGCATTTACAGAGAACCGATATATTTATTTTGGTGATCAAACAAGGCAATCTCCCAAATACTACCCTGGGATCCTCTCATAAGAGTTACGCATTAGTTTTATCCTAATATATTCTTGTAATTAATACTTGAAGATGCAAAAATCGTCGCCAAAATGACGTTATCAACAATAAATTAATGAGCTTTCCACTCATGTACGTTAAGAATACTTTCGCCCAATTTTGTCAAGACTTTGAATGCTAATATCCTATTTGAACATATCAAGTATTGAGAGCGTGCCGCGATTTGGTATGACATAAATATACATGCATGCTCATAAAAAGATATTCCTCGGGCGCGTTTTATAAAGATGTGAAATTGAAATGTTGGTTTCTGTCTTCTAAAAGTCAAGGTGGGATCGATATTTTGGAGGCATTACTTGTTGAATTTAAACTCTAGTCTTATGTCCACAATTGCGTAACATTCGAGCTCGGATATCGAATCTGAAGAATCAAATTCGTAATTTTTACGGGATATTAATGGATAGTTCACCGAAGAGAGGATCGTCCCTTTTCGAAAGCACCGAGATGGATAATCTGGCTTTCTGTGGCCGGATATTCGAGATGGTTCGTACCGCACTATTCTATATTATCCTGAGAGTTTATAAGTTCATCCGCGGGAAGATTTTTTACTACACCCCCCCCCTCCCAAACGCCTTCTGTTCTTCATTTGTTAGACCCCACGTGCCTATTCTCATCTGGGTTACATCCAATGGTCACGTTCTCCAAGTATCCTATTTCGCCACCGATTATTTCACCCGTTGACGCCGTTTCCTACATGAATTGCGGCCATCAAGCAAAAGCTATCACAATTTCCAAGTCGTCCATTGCGAAACGCTCTGCTGCGTTTTACTGTTTAGGTGAATTTGCTGCTCATATCCATGCTTCGTATGCCACAGCGAGACGCGCAGATGTCGACCGCTGAGTTGCATCATCTAAAATCATGGCAATTACCCACCCAAGAACAGGCACGATTAATAACCTTGTGCTTTTATGGTTGAATACACGATAGCTTGGTCCAACACACACGTGATTTGAGAAGTGTCGGAAAGGCTAGAAATAATATCATTTAATATTAGGAACATGACCAAGTAGGATCTTCAGGGAAAGAGGGAAGGGTGGAGAAAACCCTAGTGTCTATACCAGCCCGCTATTAATGACGAAATACCTCGAAGGGCCAACAATTCAACGTTCCATCCGACGGACCACTTGCCCCACTTAAAGTGCTCTCCGCATGGCAATCAAGTAGGGATCTGGATATTCTTGAAAAACTAACCCGGGACATCAGATTGGGAGGCCAGTTTGCTAATCACCGCACCAACCCGATCCCCCAAACTAAACTAACTTTTCTTTCCAAAAATAAACCTTTCTTTCCTTTCTGCTTACAAATAAAATAGATGGGAGTGACTGTTCAAATATTTTGAGGATGTTTAACTCACCGTCTTTATTGAGGCGAGATGGAGACTTTATAGTCTCTTATTTCACATAATATATAAACATAAAATTAATGGCAATTACAAAATGGTCAAGGATGTGTTAAATAAAGGAGTCGTACGAATTGATCACGAGTGTCATCAAATGAGTACGGTCTGCATTTTAGTCCGATGGATTATTAGTGTTCTCCAAGTGAGGGGACTGTCCAGAGTGAGTTTCCTGGAAAAACCAGCTGCATTTCAAAGGTGAGAATCTATTACCTTATATTCAAAAGCGTTCTTTCATATCAAAAAAGTATTCTAAATATGGGATTGAGATATACCTACCGTACGTACACCTCACCTTCCCGCCGGTTACATCGGTGCTCTACGCTCTGATTATTTATTTAGTATTGGATTTTAAGTACTAGAGACGGCTGAAGTGGTAATATTTCACATTTCTCGTAAGTAGGCCAACGAGGGAAGCCACAACGCGCCCCGGTTGGGATTCAAACATATTAAGGAGGAGGTAAGCGTGCGTGCATACCTCTATCGTGCTGTATTTTCCCTTATCTCTCTCTCTCATCCATAAATTACAGAGATGGAAAGACAACTACGGTGAAACTTGTCTTCGGCGGAATCTGACGAAAACGGAAAATTGCCCAACCTGCCACTCTGAAAGACGGAATCCGTGAAACTCAAACGGAGAGCATTTACTCTTAAGTATATGTATCCATGCATCAGTTTTGGCTTCGTCAAAGGAGGAAATAAAAGGAAACACAAATGTTTTCAGCTAGACTGTTCCTAGCTTGCAAACTGTTTAATGTTTTAACATCAACTGTTACCCTAAACGTCTTTAGATGACATCTTTTTCGGAACTTCACTTTTAAATATATGCCTAACAGTGTTTGTACATTACTTAATTGAAGTAAGTTGCTTTCCATGTTTTAATTTTCGCGAGTAAGTGCTTTGAATCCACGCCAACCTAACCAACCTGCACATCCCGGAAAAATTACGTGGCCCCCTGCGATTACACCGTTGGCAGGTTTTACGGTATATAGTATGCTGTCTTGAGACACTACCTATATGTACAAATGTAACTGCCATATTGAAACGAAATCTACAATTAAAACGACTACTTAGAGTTTCCCGTATGTTCATTGAGGAAGACGAAGATTCTGACCATGACGTAGTTGGATATATATTTAGAAAGAATTTTCGTCAACTTTTCAGGCAAAAAAAGTTCAGAAAAATAAAATCATAGAGAGAAAAAATTAACAATATAATACACCATGAGTAGTTAATACCGTAGGTAGAAAGCAAATGACACATTGAAATGGACAATCGGAAGGAAAAATTATTTCAGAAATTTAAGGATAGCAAATAGGAAGGAGTTGGTTTTTCGCATGAAAATTTATATCATAAGAGCAATTTGATAGGACACTTTATAATTAATTCAGCATTTTTACGTAATTATAATGATATTTTTAAGTGTTAGGGATGAGGCATAGATTGTGAATGAACGAAAGACTACATATTTTCTTCCTGCACATTTTTGGTGAGCAGTCCACAGGAGTGTCTACCTACGAGTTTTTATGCTCCTTAAGTGTTTATCTTGAACAAATTAAAGAAGGACCCGAAAAAGTATTTCCTTTAAGATTTAGAGCTTTGCGAGAGTCTTACACAGCACAGGTGGATTAATGCTGATGAACCAGTTTTTTGACGATATGAGTACGAAATTACCTGCGAATTTGAGTGCATAGGTTGACAGAATAAAACTATTAAACATTTCATAATTTAATTAGGATTGAATATATGAAATTAGACTTCACTATGTAAGTAGTGAAGGCAATTTTTGTGAAATAGTATCGGTTGAGCGCTAAAATAATGGAACTACGCAGATTTATATTCACAAAAATCTCATTTACATATGCATATGTGTATATAAAACCATAAACACAGTAATCAACCCGAAGGTATGTATATGTGTGTATTTATATGTATGTATATAATGTATGTTTGTGTTTGCAATTGTGTATATACTATATACATACCTAAATGAAACATTTATACGAGTATATTTTTATTGTATGATTGTTGTGAATAATTGCTAGTTCTCTTCAACATTCCCCAGAGGAGTGTGTATTTCCGAATCGAATGGTCGCTTCGTTCACTCAGAGTGAGAGAGAGAAATTCTACTCACTCGAAAGTCTCAACCTCAGTGGCACCCAACCCGCGAAAGCCTCCCTCAGCCCTCCCCCTCGGGGTCCGATCCGGTCCAGAGAATCACTCCAATCCGGTCCGCGAGAACGCCGCCGGGGGAATGATCGGACGCTGACGATGCCGGGATTTCATTGCACGGGTGGCGGCGTTCCCCGGGTCTTCCCATGAGCGAGCTGAAGGAGAACGCGCCTCCGCGCCGCGGGAGGGGCAGAGAGGTCCGGGAGGATACCCACCCTCCCGCCCCGCACTCTTCTTGTTCCTTTTCGCCGTGAAACCGAATAGCCAAATGAAAGGTTTGGCTTAATTAGTGCGGCCGAATAGGGCGGGGAAGAATGGCGTAAGGAAAGGAGAAGGATAGGTTACCCGGCGAACACCGCCGCGCGGGAGGATACGGGGCAGTTCACGAAGGAGCGATTTACGAAACGACTCAGTCGGAGATCATTATCGGCCGTACAGTATTTTTTTCCCTATCCCCACACCCCTGCATTTCCCAAAGTGCGCTGAACAGTCAAGAGACGTTGGAAGGCCCGATTTTACATGCATGCGGACATATTAGGACGTCGATTCTCTTTTTTATCAACGGGGCACGATCTAGTATTTGGCTCAAGGCTGCCTTCTTCTCCCTTCTCCCTTAAAACCTCCCAACCATTCCCCTCTAACACCCCGCCGTCACCTTCCCACCCCTTCCAGTTGGAGACGGAGCTCCGGGGCAAGACGGATGGAGAGAGAACGGCGTGGGCGATTTGGACGACGGCGACCGCCCCTCATTCACCCCTCCCGACCTTATATGGTCATCTGAATAGAGAATAATAGGAGGTGGGGGGCATTTCCGTGGCGACGGTTGCCTAGGAGAAATCTAGAGAGGGGGGTCGCTCGCTAAGCGTCGTCGCTATCACTAGTCGGCGATCTCTAAGATGCTTCCAAGAGAGCCTCCACTCTGTATTCAATATAATACCAGTGCGAAGATATCTGCTTACGCCAGCATGGGAAGCTGAAGATCGGTGCGAGTGGCCTATAGGTCACAGGTTTTCGGCCACTTTGAGGTTCCTGTTTTAAATCTTGGTGAGCTCCCAGGAAAACTTAAACCCAGTCCGTGTGATTTCCAGAGCACCAGGACGTCCTCTTGAGGCTGAAACAAAATGTTTATCCTCTTGATTAGCTTTACTATAGTGCGAATTTTCCTCGCCGTAGGGTATAGCACGGGGTACCAAAACATATGGTTTTCTCACAAGCAGCCTTTAAATTGAATGACTGGTTTTGGTTTTTTGGAGTAATCTGCCCAGCTATATCGAACACCACAATATTTTTTCCTTCCCGGATGACGGTTTTGGAAAATTTTGGCTCAGCATTTGATGCGTATCTTCTCTTTCATATTGACCTATCCCGCAAGATTGTATTAAAATGCCTAAATTTATGGCAATTCGCACGTGAGAATTCCTTTCAAATCGATCAAGTTTAGAATCCCGGATCTCACAATTCGGTTCAGTTCGTCGAATGCTCACCTTTTTCATCTCTCAGCCTCGAATTTAAAGGAGAAAATTGCTTTCAGGTTTTACTCTCATTGGACTGCCGCTCGATCAATTTTTTATGGTTCGTACCATACGAAAAACGGACACCATTTCACTCATTGGCTGACGAGTCCTACGTTTAAGTTCTATGATAGATACTAACTGGTAACGAAAGTACTATCATGTCAGTTATCTCTTCCTGACAGCTCCATTCTATAAAAGATATAGCGACAGACAGTGGCTGTGTCCCGTTTAGACGTAGTTTCCATTGCAAACGAGCTAACTATCAATCAAGTCCTTAAGAAAGATAACAACTCGAAAAAAAATGTCAGCCAGCGTTAATGAACCTCAGATATGTGCAGGTAATTGAAATATAAATAGTTTATATTTCATACCACTATCTTAAGGAAGGATATTCTCGACTAATTATAAATCATAAGTTCCTTATTTGATCAGATATCGAGTATACTGACTGATATATGAATGACCAGTACAACTTACGTATTAAGACATGGAGTTCTCAAAGTAGTCCATCTTAAAAATTGGGTTACCGCAATTGACAATTATTAAAATCGATCAGGTTTGAATATTATAACCTCAAACCTAGAGGTTATAGTGTCCAACATGGAGGAATTGAGATCTTTGTATTTCCTTGGAATATATAAGATTTATTTCAATGTTCCAATTTCAATTTACACTTATAAAATATTTTCAGGTATTGGTTAAAAAAAATATTTGACATGAAACTGGATTAAAAGAGTAGTTACTAGGTACTTAAAAACTAATGGACATGAGTGCATTTAAATGATTTATTTTTTATTACTTTGATATATATATCTCAATGTTTTTATACCGACAGATATGTACTCAGTAAAACTGCAATAGTGGACAGAAACTTCAAGAAGAAAACGAAGCGATGTCAACGAAAACACAAGTGGTGGAACAATGGCAGAATTACTTGACTGGCAGTTTTCATTGCAGAAAATTAACCCATGAATGGATTGGTTAAAAAATCCATGTATATATATATATATATATATATATACTATATATATATATTTTTATATATATATTCCGTTTATGTGTACATATATTATTCAAACACTATCCGTTTCAGTGTTTTTATTATGCAATTCCAACACAATTTAACCAGCTTCAAAACTGTTATCACGTCGCATATGTGAGAAAAGTTCGATACAATTAATGCTTATTGAAGAAGTAGTCGGAATTTCTTTTTTCTGCAACAATGCCCGCTTCCTCTTTAATTAGAAATTTCAGCCCGGAGAAGGGATTACAATCCCCAGTCCTGGGATAGTTATTATTTTCAGAGCGTCTTGTATGCCTGGGAGATTTTGGTATTTGAGCGAAGGCTGCAAGGAACGAAGAGAATCTCAAACCGATTCAATGCGAATTCTGATGATAAATTCCTTCAATTTCCCTATCCCCTGAATAAGTAAACAGTTGTACGAAATTCAAGCAATTTCCTCCGCATTCAATTTATTTCGGTCCGTAAAAAATGCTAGCAAAAGCCGGGAAAGAGAAATAACGGAAGTCTTAAGGCAGCGGAAGTGTATCAATGGAAAATTTAAATGCTTTGTGTGTGCTAGTATCGTCATCTTATGCTCAGAAATGGGTCACTGTTTATTATTTTCTTTATGATACAATTTCGCAGGATTTAAAGAACTCTTGAGGTGGACATCAAGTTATAAACCCCACATTCGAGGATCTCCATTTAAAAAATAACATTTAGAAGGAAATGACAATAAATCATCAGAATGACGTTAAGTTACTGCATTGTGTTGATATAAAGAATGTAAACATACAAACTCTTGTGCGTAAAATAAAACAGAATATTATACAAAACAGAAAAAAAACAGAATAAAACAGCACAATTTTCACTACGTAATATTCATCATTAATGTATATTTATTAATTATTACATTACACAGGCCTAGAAAAAAAATTTTTTTTTGGTGCCGGGTCTCTTATGTGTTGATTTTAACTATATTTGTAGAGCTGAATCCAAATATGAAATCCGTTTTTATTTAACAGCTCTACTTTTTTAGATTTGGCACATCTTACAATTAGTTGTTTTAATATTTGATATATTCCGGAAAATAATTTTCAAAGTTAAATAAATCTAAAAGTATACATGGGAATATATGGTAAAAGAAAATAGGAAAAATATTACAGACTTTGTGAAACGTGCATACTTGGGATATTTTGGTGTTAAGCTTGGTCACCAAGATAAAACATGGGCACCGCATTTTGTGTGTAAAACATGTACTGAACATCTGCGGAAATGGAAAACAGGACAAAGGAAAAGTCTAAAATTTGGTGTGCCAATGGTATGGAGAGAACCTATGAACCATATTGAGGACTGTTATTTTTGCACAGTAAATATTTCGGGAATTAATCGAAAAACTCGCCACAAGTGGACATATCCAGATTTGCCTTCAGCTAGACGCCCGGTACCCCATTCAGAAGAAATACCGATCCCAATATTTCAGACGTTACCAGATATATCTAAGGAAGAATTTGAGTTATTTGAAAACATTTCTCATTCTATCGACGATAGTGGTAGTGACTACGAGGGGGTATCAACAATTCCTCAACTATTTAATCAAGATGAACTAAGCGATCTTGCTAGAGAACTGAACTTATCGAAGGAAGCATCCGAACTACTAGCATCAAGACTGCATGAAAAGAATTTACTGCAACCCGGTACAAAAATAAGTTTTTATCGCACAAGGGAAAAGGATATGCTACCCTTCTTAACTCAAGAAGACAATCTTACATTTTGTTTAAAAGTTAAGGGTCTTTTGGAAAAAATGGGACTACTATCACAATATGATGCTAGTGATTGGCGTTTGTTTATTGATAGCTCCAAGCGTAGTTTAAAATGTGTACTTCTTCACAATGGTAACAGGTTTGGCGCAATACCAATCGCTCATTCAACTAAAATGAAAGATGAATACGATACAATAGCATTGGTCTTACAGAAGATAAAATACCAGGAACATTACGAATGATGAGGTCACACCTGATGATGATGTGAAAACATCGAAACCGGTAGTGTCGAAATAAAATATCTAGTGGAAAATTGCAATACCTGTGGTTTTAATACCAGGAACATTGCCGGGCGATTTGTGTAGATTTAAAAATGGTGAACTTTCTTCTTGAGTAGCAAAGTGACTACACAAAATATCCTTGTTTCTTGTGCCTCTGGGATAGCAGGGACACACAAAACCACTGGATTAAGAAGGAGTGGCCTAAGAGAGAAAACTTGGTTGTTGGGAAAGAAAACATCATGCTGAATCTTTAGTTGAAAGAGAGAAAATCATCTTTACATCAGCCTCTGCATATTAAACTAGGCCTAAGGAAGCAATTTGTAAAGGCTCTTGACAAGAATGGACCATGCTTCGGCTACTTAACACTAAAGATGCTCCATATTAGTATTGAAAAACTTAAAGCTGGTATTTTTGAGGGGCCACAAATCAGACAACTTGCAAAGGATCCTGCTTTTGTCGAGTCAATGAATGAGATTGAAAAAATTAGTTGGATGTCATTTGTTGAGGTCATAAAAATTTTCTAGGAAATCACAAAAGTGAAAATTATATTGAGCTGGTAAACATTATGCTCAGTAACTTCAAATCACTTGGATGTAATATGAGCACAAAAGTTTACTACCTACACAGCCACTTAGACAATTTTCTTGGAAATTTGGGAGACACAAGTGAGGAACAAGGTGAAAGATTTCACCAGGATATAAAAACAATGGATG
Organism: Hetaerina titia; assembly: GCA_037158775.1. Classification (NCBI taxonomy): domain Eukaryota; kingdom Metazoa; phylum Arthropoda; class Insecta; order Odonata; family Calopterygidae; genus Hetaerina; species Hetaerina titia. Next base: position 39,908,162 of record CM073777.1, read on the forward strand.
CTCGTTACCAAGGAAGATGGGATAACCATATGATGGCAGATTACTGCTGGTGCTTAAAACGAGACTGTTTGAACAAAGTGCACTCAAGAAAATCGCGCGAAAGAAGCTTTCGATGTGTTGAGTGATGTTTTTATGTATTTTTTCTTTTCAATTTGTTTTAATACAGTAAAAGATTTTAGTATTTGTGTTCAATTGTATTGTAAAATTCTGTTGTGTTTGTGGGTGATTTAACAGCCCTAGAAATGAATCAAGTCTTTATATTTAGTGGGTTTTATTATTAATATAATATTCCCATATCATCATGTAGAAGATTTTTTTACGTAAGCAACAACATATCTATATATTGAAAACTATAGCTGAAAGGAAAAAACTAGTGCCATAATTGGATTCAGCACCCCAATTGTTCTTTAAATCAGCATTAAAAGTTCCGGCACCAAAACCACTGTTGGCCTGTGTTATCATTGACATTGCTATATTTCTTTCAGTAAATGTCACAGGCGACATGTTTGTTTAATTTTTGACATGTAACACGTTTCCTTTCGCATATAGTTAATTACTGTCTAAATGCTGAAGTGATTTTCTAGACAAATAGACAGTTTAGCTACTAGATACGTAAACACTTAAAGTATCAATCTTTGAATAACGTGTTGTTCCACCTGCTCGGTGGATTAAAATATGGCGACGTATTAAAGAAATTGAATCATACCGAATTAATAGGGTGGTCTGAAAATTTTCCGACCTAACAAAGATACAAAACATTTTTTCTGAAATTTTTGAGGTCGGAAACTTTTTAGAACACCGGCGTACGTCTACTACGTGTATCTGGCTAGGCATATCGTGGTAATTTCCCCTGAAAGAAAACAAGACTAAGAGTTTTATATTCTACAATGCGGATTATATCAACAAATAACATTCAAGATGAAAATATAAAAGTTAAATAGTGAAAAATAAAAAAAATAAAATATTTCCCTAGCGATATGTTTAAGAAAACAATGAGGAATCAAAAGAAAGCTGTGGATCTACTTTCTTTCTCTCCTATAGTAGAGGAGTATCCCTTTTGAGGATAATCTTCGATTTCTTTCTTCACCATTAGTTTCATGGTGTAAATTATTTACATTTCAATTGCCCATTAATAAAATACAACTTATGAATTTGAAAAAAATATAAGAAATTGTTTCAGAGCTGTAATGACTTGGGGTACGCCGTACACTGGGAAACATTTGAACAAAAAATCTGAGCATAAAAAAGATTTTTTTCCTAGTTTATTTAGACAGTTAAAAAATTCATTAAAAAAAGCAAATTCATTTTGAAAAATGTTTGAGTATTTCTTTGTCGTTATCGAAGAAAATACATTCTACTAAGAGAGACCGAGCGAATACGCAGACATTCTAAGACCTTTTTTATGCGAGGCTCATTTCAATATTGAAATCTGGATTCATAAGTCGCATCATGATTGAAGGAGAAATTTCATTACGTTATTTCGTTGAAATTTATTTCGAGAAATAAGTATGATATTTATTTTCCGTCCGATTCTCGAATTCAGCTACCTACCAGAGAAACTACCTACCGATTGTGGCGCTGGAATTTTACGTACATAATTTTACTGTGCTGCCATCCACGAACACATTATTTCGGTCAGAAATAATGTACTCTTGGACGAAAGAATAATCACCAAGAATAGAAAGTATCTCAATTAACATCTTCAAATAATTACAAAACTGCTCATTGCGTACCATCACCCTAACTCCATTTTCGTTCCCTAACGTTCCCCTTCGAGTCCATATCCTCGTACAAATTTTTTGTTGTATTTTGTAAATGCTTGAACATTAACTTACCCCCAAATACCATAGACATTCTCTTGCCTGAATAGCTGGTGGAATATTCTTGAAATTCTTATTCGCATGCTGGAGTAAATGTTGGCGTCGATGAAAACAAAACAAATGCGTTTGCGCATGCGAAAAACTTGAAAAAGACATTTGATCGTGTTAAATGTTCTTCCGAGGGTTCGCACCAAGATCGCATTTATTACTGAATATTCTGACTACAAGTCTTACTGGTACCTTTCAGATAGACAACTGAAGTAAGAATCAGGTAAAACAGTCTTATTGCTGGTAGGAAAAGACATTATTCTGTCCTAATCGGATTCAGTGGAGCTTGTGAAGAGGCTAAAATAAGTGCTTTCCATGGTTGCCCCTAAACTTTAATTCATGCAGTCAGAAGGCATTCACATGATATTGAGAAAAAGACACGAGGTGAATTAAGAATGTACAGAAAAGGTACATTTACCACATAAATGAGGATGTACGATTTTCGTACACCATTGCTGTAACTATATGAAAGAAAAAAATACTGACATGTGGCTATACTGACAATGTGAACCCGTTTGGAGATAGGGTTAGAACGTAAAAGAAGATAAACAAAAATAAAACCTATCTAATCGACTGCAGTCTGGCATAGAAATATAATATAATCCAGAAATAAAACTAAGAACAGACAAACTGAGAGAAATGGAAGAATCATGATATAACAATTTTACTCGAGAAGGCCAAATCAAACAAGATAAATTAAGTAGGACACTCCTTAGAGCCATGTACGTTTATACAGTTATACAGGGTTCGTCCGGAAAATAAGTGTACTGAGCTCAGGAAAAAAAATTATTACACTTTTACATATCTTAAGCTAATATTCCTCAAAATAGGACCCTTGTGAGTCGATACACTTGTTCTAGCGGCGATCCCATTCTTGGAAGGCTCCCACGAAGGCATCATCGGGAACCTCTCGAAGACACATCGTCACGGCCTCTTTGACGGCGTCCAAAGTCCCGTATCGCGTTTCAAACTCCTCTTTATCTTCGGGAACAGAAAGAAGTCCGGTGGTGCCAAGTCCGGGCTGTAGGGCGGGTACGGCAGCGTTGCCACGCCGTGCTTGGCCAAGAAGTCCGACACGACAAGTGCGGTGTGAGACGGCGCATTGCCGTGATGCAGCCACCAGATGTTTTGATCGCTGGCCGGACGCGGGCGACTCGTTTTCGAAGCCTGTCGAGCACTTGGACGAAAAATGCAGCATTTACAGTTTGTCGTTCAGGTACAAATTCGTAGTGGACGACTCCCCTTTTGTCAAAAAAGACAATGAGCATCGCCTTGATCCGAGATTTGCTCATGCGAGCTTTCTTTTGACGGGGTGATGATGGGGTGTGCCACTCCGCACTTTGTCTCTTCGACTCCGGGTCGTATTCAAAGACCAACGTCTCGTCACCCGAAACAACGTTCTCTAAAAAATGTGGATCATTTTTGCAGTGATCCGCAAGTTGTGTCGCGATTTCCAAACGATTGAGTCTTTGATCATCACTGAGCACTTTCGGCACCAACTTTGCACAAATTTTTCGCATCTGTAATTGGTCCCTAATAATCTCGTGCACTATTGTTTTTGGCACACTACACTGCTCTACTATCATCCGAACACTAAGACAACGATCAGAGTTCAGTACATCGCGAACTTTTCGCACATTTTCGTCGGTGAGTGTCGTTGATGGGCGTCCAGGCCGTGGTTCGTCGTCGACCTCTTCTCTGCCCTCCACGAACATCTTGTGCCACCGAAAGATCATGTTTCTGGACATGGCTGACTCCCCGTAACCCTGGTTAATCATACCGACAGTTTCGGTAGACAATTTCCCAAGCTTTACCGCAAATTTGATGGAATAACGCTGCTCCAAAAACTTCGGCATCGCGTTCCGTGACGTGGGTCGAGCGTGGAGGTTTGCGTTAACAGAGCTCCTCACTGCACCACAGCTCAGAACCGACTGCCTTTTTCAGCGTCGCTTTAAACATACCCCCCTCCAATCGCAGCCCGTCAGAGCGGTGCTGGGCGCGCCTGGAGCGGCGGGAAAAAATCAGTACACTTATTTTTCGGACGAACCCTGTATTAGTGTATCATACATCGTGCGTACATACACACAAGCTATATACATGGATTTATGTATAACTTGTGTGAAATTATATATATATGTATGAACACGTATTCAAACACGAAGTCCCGCTCGATGGAGAACAAATATTATACACGATTTATAACAATATACATATATATATATATATTTATATATTTTTTTATTTGCATGAATTTTTATTGTCTTAAGGTTTCTCAATATTTTCCGGTATCCATAACTTTCATTTATATCATGTAAATTAATTTCTTATATTTGAATATTAATCCTCTAAATCACTTTCTTTTTTTTACAATGTCGATATAAAATATTTGCTATACATTTCTATATATATATATATATATTTAATTATTTATTTATATATTTATAGAGTGGAAGGTCCGTGGTTCAAATCCCGGCGAAGGAAATATTTTTACATTTGTGATCTGCTCAAATCCGCCTTCCCCACCTTTCCTGTTTTTGTCTTTTATCTGTTTCCTATCCCCTTTCCTTATATCTATTTCTTTGTATGGAATAATACTTGTTCACCGTATGGCGGGATTTCGTGTTTGAATATATATGTATAAAAATACATATATATTCAACCATATATATGTATATATAAAAATAGAAAGTATGTATATATATATATATATATTATTAGGTAATCTACCGGTTAAGGTAGGTTTTTGGATTGACACAACTATCAAATAAACATTTTGTGACTCCCCACCTAGCAAACTAATCTATAGCAGGTCCCTCTTCATCTCGGTGTACTTCTTTCCACCCTTCATCCCGTCCAACATCCCTATCCTGTTCCTACCCTTACCTCGCTTGTCAACATTCTCCCGTCTATTACCCTCTTCAACATTCCACTACCGCTCAATACGCCTTTCATCCATTTTTCCTGCCTCCATAGGATTTCTCTCAACAAACCCCTCTCCTCCCCCACCATTTCCAGTACTTCCTCATTTGTTTTCCTTTCGGTCCATTTCACCTTCTCCATTCTTCTCCACACCCACATTTCAAAAGCCTCCAATCTACGTCTATCCTCCTGCTTCAGTGACCACGTTTCCGCGCCGTACATAGCTACGCTCCATATCAGAGTTTTTACGAGTCTTGTCTTAACATCTCTACTCAACGTCCCCGTCATCAACTCCCTCCTCCTTGAGAAAGCCTCCTTGCCTAGCGCAATTCTTCTCTTTACGTCCCTACCACTTTGACCGTATTGGTCCAAAACACTTCCGAGATATGTAAACTGTTCTACCTGCTCTATTTTTTCACCGCCTATTTTAATATTTAGCTTAGCCTTTTTCTTCCTGGAAAATCGCATAACCTTTGTTTTATTAATATTGATTCGCATCCCATATTTATCGCACTGAACCTCCAATTCACTCAACAAAGCTTGCAACCCCTTGGCTGACTAAGCAACTAATGCTTGGTCATCAGCAAACCTAACCGATTTTACGAATTCCCCTCCGACTTTCATTCCTACCTCCAGTTCTTCCCATGCCTCTTTAATCATTTCCTCTACATATACGTTGAACAGTACCGGTGACAATGGGCAACCCTGCCTTCCACCTCTTCCTAACACTGCCCATCCGGACTCTCCGTTCCCCACTCGCACCTGAGCAGTCTGAGACATGTACAGGTTGCGGATCAGTCTCCTGTCCCTCCAATCCAATCCTATTTTCTGCAATACACGCATTAATTTTTCCCAATTCACTCTATCAAACCCTTTTTCGAAATCTACAAAACAGGCAAAAACATCCTGATTGTATTCTATATTCCTCTCATATATATATATATATATATGAGTATATTTTCAAGTATATATATATATATATATATATATATATATATATATATATATATATATATATATATATATATATATACTTGAAAATCCCGCCATACGGCGCACAAATATTCATTCAAACAGAAATAGGTATAAGGAAAGGGGATAGGAAAACACATAAAAGGCGAACACAGGATGTGGGGAAGGTGGTTTTTGAGCAGATCACGAAAGTAAAAATATTTCCTTATCCGGGATTTGAACCACGGGCCTTCCATTTTCCGGGCGGATGCTCTACCAGTTGAGCTAATAAGGAAACCTGATATACATTGAGATCTGCGATCTTATAAAGCGCCAAAGTGCTCCGATAGATGTTGCCCGAGAGATGGCGTTATGGAGCTGTTTCACCCACCAAAGGAGAAATAGACGGGACACAAGAAGGGGAAAGGATAGTAGAAAAGCATTCATACGATATTATAAAGGATAGGAACGGTGCGTTTCATGGCACGCATAGCCAGAAGAAGAGACACACACATATATATAACAAATTATATATATACATTTTTAAGAACTTGTATATATATAACATATTTTTTGAACAAATTGGAAATATATACATTTGTATACATGCAAAATATAACATGTTTTATATCGACATTGTAAAAAAAGGAAGTGATTTAGAGGATTAATATTCACAAATAAGGAATAATTTACATTATATTAATGAAAGTTATGGATACCGGAATATTTGTAATACCTCAAGACAATAAAAATTCATGTAATTTGAAAGAGAATTCAATTAACACACCCGAAATTCGTTTAATCCGCATCTTTATTTCCGCAATTAATTGACGGGTCTCTATCTTCCAATGTAGGTGCCCCACGAAAGTTCTGCGAAGTTTTCTTAAATGTGTATGAATGCAAAAGAAGAAAGTCCCTCATGTATCTGAGTGCTGCAAAGTTGGCATTTAATCCTTTTGAAGTGGGAAAACAAATAACTTGAGGAAGAGCTTGTGACGCGTAAATTGTTGGGAGCAATGCTATAAGCTCCCTCCGGAGTTCCTGGGGAAAACTTACTCAATTTTAAGGAATTAATGTATCGATGACATTCGTACCCAAGCAGAACTTTTCTCTACATTTAGTTCGTTCGTAATAAGTGCACAAACGACCGGAAGTTCACTTCCTAATCCCTTGAAGTTGCATCAATGTTTTCTTTAGGGAGGTTAAAAGGGTTTGCGGAGGAAATTAGTATGCTCGGATGAATCAAGGACGCAAAAGAAATGCAGTTTGAAATTTTCTAAGGCTTTGAAATTTTGTGGAAGAGACGTGGAATGGTGGTCGGATCAATCGTCCTCAGTGACACAAATTTCGTTCTAAATATCTATGTGTACTTTGATGAGATGGGATCCATGCGATCCAAGAAAACGTGAAGCTGATTACCTTAGTTTTGGAAGAGTAAGGTTTGTGATTTTTCATGCATAATGAAATGCCGAAAGTTCTTCACTTTGACATTTGGAATAACGTTTTAAATTTAGGCAACAGCGATGGAAACCAGTGGGAAATCGTCGAGGGAAATTTTAGCAAAGCCCATGTCCTCCAGGGAAACAGAATCTTCTCTGAGTACATTTTAGCATCTTAATATTCCGTAAAATGATGAAAGAAAGTCTACGGTGTGAATTTTTTCACATTTTTCATTTTGAGCAAACTCACAAGCAAATTGGTGCTGCTGAAAGAATGCTACCACGACAATAAATCTAACTTTCCAATTAGTGACTAATTTATATCCGAGGATATCTTACGAAAACTGTAAGAAACTCAAAAGAGAAATGTGAAAAACTGGCGGTTACAACTAATTAAAAGTGAAAAAGCTAGATTTAATTTTAGAGCTAAGCTGAGTTCTTGTAATTTAGCTTGCTAAGCTCCATGAACTTCTAGTATTACAACAGGATATTTAATTTAACAGTAATTTGGTCGAAAATTTCAGTGTTTTTTACATACACTATCAATATAGTTAGTGTTTGACGAACCTGACTATAATCTATCATTCATGAAACAATGGAATGTTTCAATATTCCAGGGCCTGCCAAGAACCGCGCCATGACCAAAATCAGCTTCATAAGACATTGAAATTAAAATTGTTTCAATTTAATTGTATAAGGAATTTTTTACTCATTAAAAGAAGCCAACGTATTTTTCCGTCGGTCAATTCTTGTCCAAGTCGTCATATTTATCGATTATCCAGGTGGTTTTCACTGTACAAAAGACTAAAACTAGGGAAAGGTTTATTTTAAAATACTAAATTATTTTCCCAAGAAATGCATTAGCAAATAAAATTCAGATACTTGATCAATGAGTCCACGTGTGAAATAGTCAATATAATTATAACTTAAACATAGGTATTGACTTTTTTTCCTTGGTAATATGAACCTTTTCTCCCAAGAAAAGTCCTTGGAGAGACTTATTGAATGTTTTCTAAAATTATTGAGTTACTTCCTGCATTATTAGCAGGGTTAATTTAAAAGAGTCGTGAAAATGTTTTTAGCAGTAAATTTGCTTTATTCGTGCCTTCGGCCTCAAAATATGTTTCTATCATATTCTATTTGTCAAGCGTAGGATAGATTTAGAAAAAACCAATTAAAACGAACTCGAGAGCATTTTATAGAATCTTAAACCACATTTGTTATACTCGTACATTGTAGATGGCTCCATGAGTTTTCATGTTATTAAAAACTTAGCAGTATGGCTATATTGTTAGATGAATATGGTGCTATAAGGAGCTTAAATGAGATTTAAAAAAAATACCATTACACTAAGTCATTGAATCGAGCCTCTCAAATGGAAAATTACAATTTTACTTATTTAAAATTTAACGTAGAACAATTGCAAAGTTACCTTAAGCTAACGAGGATTTTTAAATGCTAATTTATTTTGGAATGGAAGAGAAAGAAAGACAATCACCATGATTAGGGCACCGATGCAAGCAAGTTAAAATGTATTTTTACCGTTTAGGATAATACTAGAATATTTTTCTCGTATTCAACGCCGTTTAAATAGTTTTTAGGAATTGCCTTTCAAACCTTTGTCTTTTTTTTGTTACCGCTGCCAATTAAAATAGGTTATTGTTGAGTGCTTTTATTACCGCTGTAAATTAAAATGGTGCTTGGCATTAAGAAGATACGAATGCTTTCTTGATTGTGAATTTGTTTATGATACTGTTTTTTTCATTCTTTGGATCATATACTACAACCTTTATGATCCCCTTACCTAAAACGTGATGGGGATAAGGAATCCTTGGTGTGGAGTCACCGAATGAAACACTCGCAGCATTCAACTTATATTGCACCACTATGAATTTGTAAGACTTCAGATATGAGAGTCATTCTACTCCTGCATGACAGATGCGCTTTCTAAATTGAATGTCCTTATCTTCAAATTTCACAAAAGCACTACTCAATTTCCAGTGATGCAATGTTGCGTATTTTCTACATATCGGAAGTAACAGACAAACAAATTTCCCCTAAGAAACTCACAAATTATTAATCCTGAGGAGAGAAAACGAAAAGTACGAGAAACTTGTTATCGTGCTGGATCATCACTACCTAGACCGTGGAAGGAACATGCTCGAACCATCTGAAGCAAGAGAGATATGAATAAAATATCATCGACACGTTTTCACGCTGAACATTTACAGGCAACCTTGATAGAGATCAATAAGCTATTTGGAATTATTGTCACGAAAAAAATGCATACAATGTTTAATTATTGCCACTCATTTAATATAAGGAAAATCATAGGAGACCAGATATTTATACACAATTAGAACTACGATTCAGATTTTTAGGGCTTCGGCTGGAGAAAAATGAAAGGGTCCAAATAAGATGATGATGAATATTTTATCACTTCAATTATTAATTTCGTTTTTAAACCTTATTAAATATCCGTAGATTTCCTTTTGAGTGGCGGAGCATATTTAAATATTCACCATGACATATTGGAAAGTTTTTTCCCCTGTTAAGCATTTCTCGTTCAATACTGAACAATGCAATTCCTGTTGAGTAGTCCACTTTGTTCAATTAACCATTCCAAGAATGACCAGATTCTTGCAGTTAATTGCATGTTAAAAATTAATTAGTTTCTACAAGTTTTTCATTTGTAATTCTTATTATGCTCTCTCTCTTGGAGTACATCTGCGTATGCTTGTCAATAATGGCTCTAGTATACAGTAAGTATATTTCCTGTAATATAAAATCTAACATCTTCTCCGATCTTAGAACCATTATTTTTTAAATTATACAAAATTATCTCATTCCTCTTTAAGCTACCACTCATACCATCGCCATATTTCACTAAATTCGAGCCTAATGGACGAAAGTCACTGCTTTAATGATCCTGGTCAGATTCGAATACAAAACTTTGCATTAGTGTAAAGCTTAAGGCGTTATTAACCTCATCTCCTGGCAATAAAATGCCAAAAATGTGGATTAATTGATTACTGAGAGATGGGAAGCAAATAACATTGACTTTCGTCCAGGCGCAAACTAATGATGAACATGGCATTGAAAAAATGACACTTTAAAAATGGAAATTTTACAAAACCTCAAGACCTCAAGAAATTCTCAAAATATCCCTCTTGATCCTAATATTAATTCACACTGTAGAAAAATCCTATTTAAACGTGAATTTTTCACTTAACTTTTTCACGATTCTGAATGTGGTGCTAATTGTTACCCCTTTGGGGAACGAGAAGAACCCTTATTGGTGGCTAATAATATCGTAAACCTGAGCCGAGTGTAGGAGAAACGGAGAACTATCAAGAGTTGAGACTGGATCAGCGTTTTTAAAGGTTAACTCTGGTCATTATCTTTCCAAATTGATTGCAAATTATACTATAAAATGTGATTTTTTTATAAATGTACGCAACAATAGAAAGATACAAAAACAAAAGTGGGAAAAAACTATGATTGAATTGTTTGGCCGATGGTGATACAAGGTTTTACTTAAGACGATGAAAGACAATGTCAATGCCTCAATAACTTCTTTAGAATATATTTAATTTTAAGTGACATATTTGGCGCGAACAAATGCGGCATTACAGTCAATTTCTAGTCGCGATAAATTGATCTTATGTGTTGTTTTTCAACTGGGTACGAGGTCTGTTCAAAAAGTATTGCGAATTTTGAATTTTCGCTGGTTTGATATTTGATTTTCGATTTTTTTGTGGCGTTATGTTGGTACTTATGTATCTCATTTATGCCCGTATTTGCGGCCATTTTGAATATTCAGTTAATTGTTGACAGCTGTTTTGCTTGGACGTGTTTTGGCTTGTCTTCGATTTTTGCCTGTTCCAAAAAATGAATTAAAGAATCGAAATCAAATCTATCACATACTTTTCTCAAAAAGACGGAGAACAGTTTAAGAATAAAGTTTAAAAGGTGGATTCTGTGTTGCTTTTTCCGACGATAACTAAGGAAAGACCAACACTCCTTATCCTATTGACTCATTCAATATGAATAATAGAGGATAATAAACTAGGAATAATAGAGAATTTGGAGTTGATACCTGCGAGTGTTCGTACCACAGATTTATTTAATATATAGTTTGTGTAACAAGTATCGGGAAGAGTTTAACATCCCTTGAACGTCGACACACTTTTGCCAGCGGTTTTTCCGACACTCTAAGGCTAGAGTGTCGGAAACTAGACGTACTCTTATTCCGGAAGGTCCTTAAAGGGTAGCCGTGCAAGCTTCTTTCATGGCATTTTAGGTCCCATTGTAGTGTCCTCCGAGATGGGGTTTCACTTTTGGGAATAGAAAACATTCGGCTCGGGCCAAGTGGGAGTTTTAAATGGGTTGGAGAATTGTCGCGTTACCGTTGCTGAAGGTATTCACTAGCAGACACTCCACTTTTGGTCGCCCGTCTAGACTCTCGGAACGAGTTTAGCGCAGATCTTTCGCATCGCCAAATTTTCTGTGATAATGATGTGCAATGTCATCTTCTCAATGCCAATACAATCTGCGATTGTAAGCACACTTAACTAACGGGCTGGATTCAGCACTTCACGCTTCGCACTTCACTTTAGGAAAAAATTGCTACCGACACTCTTTATAAAAATCTTATACTGCAACCAAATTAATCTTACAGAGAAACGAAGACTCCACGAATTTTAATGGAAAAACTTGGATTACCATACTACTATATCTTATTACTTACTTTTAGAAGTAACTCCGGGAGCCCAAATATTTTCGGGTAAAATTTAGTTTATTTATCGTTAGACTTTTATATGTCATCAGGGTTATATTATGAATAATTTTCCTGCACGAGCGTATCCTATTTTCTATAGACTATATTGTTATAGATTACCTTCACCTTTCATGTTCTTGCAGTAAAAAATCGATCTTATTCTTCCATGAAGAGAGAGTTTCAGTGTGTACGCTGTAAAATTGTATCAGTGCAGCCAACACATTCTTTATGGAGGATTGATCCTACCAGGTCCGGATAAGCCGCTATCAGGACTTCATACGTTTCACCTTTCAAAATGCCCTATCTCTACAAAATACTTTAGCTCCATGCTTCCTTCCCATTCTCTTCTGCCGCTCTTTCAAGGGGCGAAAGGTCTTTCCTTCCCTTTCCCTCTCCCTATCCACCATCACTTGACGACTTATTTACAGCCAATTCTCCCCCACCCCATTTTGCTTCCAAGTACCCTTTCATTCCCATTTCTCGTGCATTGTGTGCACTTGAACGCGCAGAGGGGGGCCTATGTGTGTGTGTGTGTACATGTGCATATATCTGTCAACCGCAGAGAGGACTGGAGGGCGAACTGAGGAGTAGAGAGTCCCGGGAAGAGAAAAGAGGGAGATAGATATGCCGGCAGGGAAGGAGGCAGTGGTAGGGCACGCAAGGTGGTAGCGGACGGTGGTGATCCCGCAAGGATCCCATTTGGAGCCGCTCGGCTACGATTTACCGCCGGTCTCAATTCATTGCTCCGGCATGCGAGGGAAAGAGCAGTTCAGGGCGGTGCGAGGTTTTCTGTTAGGCGATAAATATACACATATCGAGCGGTACGCCACGTCGTCTCGTCGTCTCAATTCTCCGAGACCCAACTTGTCGGCCACACCAGCGATACCGTGTTTTTTCACTATCGCAGAGTTTGTTTCGAAGCAAACTAGATATAAGTGGTGCATTTTGTAACGCTGCTCACTGTTTATGTGAACTCTATCGCTCCTTCTGTCCCTGACACATCGAAATGAAGAGCCGAAGCACATTGCTTTGAGCTCTCCCAGCAACTATCAAGAGGCTTACTTTACGTGAGTCACGCTCGAGGGTGTGAATCGAGAGGCCTTGAAAAAAAATGTTGAGCTATTCGCACTATAGGTAGATGAAATGTTAAATTGCTGTCACGGTATTTCGTTTGCAGTTAGATATGAGGACTTGTATTCCAATAAAATCCTTGTTAATTTGATGACTTAATACTGTTTGACACTTTCACGGCTTTTTCTGTCTTTAATTATGGGAATACATTTATTTTCATTGCAGTTTTCCCTTCATCAACATTATGCTTAGGAACATTTTTACTCCACTCAGGCCTCTATCTGTATTGTGCCTTGTCTATTTCACATTCTTTCACTCGCCCTAATTTATTATTACTTTGTACATGTGTTACCATCAGGTAGACTATTATTCATCTAATACTTCATTAATTACAGAGGCCAACAGTGGTCTTGGTGCCGGAGCTTTTAATGCGGATTTAAAGAACAATTGGGGTGCTGAATCCAATTATGACACTAGTTTTCTCCTTTCAGCTATAGTTTTCAAGATATAGATATGTTGTTACTTACGTAAAAAAATCTTCTACATGATGATATGGGAATATTATATTAATAATAAAACCCACTAAATATAAAGACTTGATTTATTTCTAGGGCTGTTAAATCACCCACAAACACAACAGAATTTTACAATACAATTGAACACAAATACTAAAATCTTTTACTGTAATAAAACAAATTGAAAAGAAAAAATACATAAAAACATCACTCAACACATCGGAAGCTTCTTTGGCGCGATTTTCTTGAGTGCACTTTGTTCAAACAGTCTCGTTTTAAGCACCAGCAGTAATCTGCCATCATATGGTTATCCCATCTTCCTTGGTAGCAAGCTTCCATTGTTTTTATATCCTGGTGAAATCTTTCACCTTGTTCTTCACTTGTGTCTCCTAAATTTCCAAGAAAATTGTCTAAGTGGCTGTGTAGGTAGTGAACTTTTGTGCTCATATTACATCCAAGTGATTTGAAGTTACTGAGCATAATGTTTACCAGCTCAATATAATTTTCACTTTTGTGATTTCCTAGAAAATTTTTTATGACCTCAACAAATGACATCCAACTAATTTTTTCAATCTCATTCATTGACTCGACAAAAGCAGGATCCTTTGCAAATTGTCTGATTTGTGGCCCCTCAAAAATACCAGCTTTAAGTTTTTCAATACTTATATGGGGCATCTTTAGTCTTAAGTAGCCGAAGCATGGTCCATTCTTGTCAAGAGCCTTTACAAAGTGCTTCATTAGGCCTAGTTTAATATGCAGAGGCTGATGTAAAGATGATTTTCTCTCTTTCAACTAAAGATTCAGCAATGATGTTTTCTTTCCCAACAACCAAGTTTTCTCTCTTAGGCCACTCCTTCTTAATCCAGTGGTTTTGTGTGTCCCTGCTATCCCAGAGGCACAAGAAACAAGGATATTTTGTGTAGTCACTTTGCTGCCCAAGAAGAAAGTTCACCATTTTTAAATCTACACAAATCGCCCGGCAATGTTCCTGGTATTTTATCTTCTGTAAGACCAATGCTATTGTATCGTATTCATCTTTCATTTTAGTTGAATGAGCGATTGGTATTGCGCCAAACCTGTTACCATTGTGAAGAAGTACACATTTTAAACTACGCTTGGAGCTATCAATAAACAAACGCCAATCACTAGCATCATATTGTGATAGTAGTCCCATTTTTTCCAAAAGACCCTTAACTTTTAAACAAAATGTAAGATTGTCTTCTTGAGTTAAGAAGGGTAGCATATCCTTTTCCCTTGTGCGATAAAAACTTATTTTTGTACCGGGTTGCAGTAAATTCTTTTCATGCAGTCTTGATGCTAGTAGTTCGGATGCTTCCTTCGATAAGTTCAGTTCTCTAGCAAGATCGCTTAGTTCATCTTGATTAAATAGTTGAGGAATTGTTGATACCCCCTCGTAGTCACTGCCACTATCGTCGATAAAATGAGAAATGTTTTCAAATAACTCAAATTCTTCCTTAGATATATCTGGTAACGTCTGAAATATTGGGATCGGTATTTCTTCTGAATGGGGTACCGGGCGTCTAGCTGAAGGCAAATCTGGATATGTCTACTTGTGGCGAGTTTTTCGATTAATTCCCGAAATATTTACTGTGCAAAAATAACAGTCCTCAATATGGTTTACAGGTTCTCTCCATACCATTGGCACACCAAATTTTAGACTTTTCCTTTGTCCTGTTTTCCATTGCCGCAGATGTTGAGTACATGTTTTACACACCAAATGCGGTGCCCATGTCTTATCTTGGTCACGAAGCTTAACACCAAAATATCCCAAGTATGCACGTTTCACAAAGTCTGTAATATTTTTCCTATTTTCTTTTACCATATATTCCCATGTATACTTATAGATTTATTTAACTTTGAAAATTATTTTCCGGAATATATCAAATATTAAAACAACTAATCGTAAGATGTGCCATATCTAAAAAAGGTAGAGCTGTTAAATAAAAACGGATTTCATATTTTGATTCAGCTCTACAAATATAGTTAAAATCAACACAAAGATTCCCGGCACCAAAAAAAAAATTGTTGTAGGCCTGTGTTATTCAGCTTTAATAATTTGAAACGACCAAATCAAAGTATTTGGAATCACAATTTGCAGAGTTTTTCGTCAATATGATTCCCAAATAATTTGATAATCATGTATGCTCACCAAAGAGCATACTATAATTGCATTAGGCTAGGTAGGAGAATGAAACTGAAGGCATAATTTGTGTTTCTCTAGGCTTTGAGACAGGTATTTCATGGGGAAACTGTAAACTGGCATTCAATTTACGATCATCGACATCGCAAAATAGTTCGCGGTAGGGTGTCGGTAGATTGAATCGGAAATGATTGTATCAAAGTACCATCCATTGAGTATGGTGGAAAATACATTTCAAAGGAATTCATCATGATGCTAAATCTTAATGATATTATGAAAGGACATAACTGTATGGCAGGGAATAATGTAAGACTATCTAAGACACTGATTTCTCAACTTTATTGTAAAATTCGTGAGAATTTCGTAAAAAAATGAGACAAATCTTGATTTTTTTGCCGATTTTTAGAGGGCAAAAATGAATGAACCCTATCAGGCGTTAGCTGCTCAGGTCATAGAGGAACACTGTTATTTAATTTTTAATAGTAATTGAATGGCACCACCTAGAAGAGAAAATTTCTGCAGATAATTTGAACTAGGAGAATGGGATATAAAAAAGATATGGGATATATGTCTTCGTTAAAAATTGTTATAATAAGAACACAAGTGTAACAGGTCTCTTAGGGGATTTAGGCTAGGAGTCACTTGACATACGAAGAGATCAAGCGAGACTTAGACTTTTAGAAAGATACAGAACCAACGAGTTGAACGATGACATCAAAGGAATTGTAATGGCTCCACACTACTGAAGTAGATCAGACGACAAAGAGTAAAATAAGGGATATAGATTCCAATGCAGATAGATAAAAATAAAAATAGATTCAAACACTCATTCTTTCCCAAAACAATCCGATATCATGATAGTAAGAAACCGAAGCCAGTTTAGAAATATTAAAAACATTTAATTTACAAGTCGGAAAAAAATAAACATTGCGAAGACATCAGGTATATTTGTAGGTGCATGTTTGTTCATTGGTAGTTCGTTGTTTGTATGAATGTGAGTTTTAAGGGTTTTTTGCATGAATTGATACAATGTTTTTTTTGAGACTTTTTTAAATTTGTGGCTTTTGCATGCGGTTTTTTTCTTAAATACGGGTGGTGCTCTAACACGCCCCAGCACAAGCCCTTGCGGCGGCTTGCGAGGCATTAAGTATACGAAGATGTAAAAGAAGGGTATCGGTTGTAATGAGATATTTATTGAATGAGGTGTGTATGATTACTTAGCATTAGAGTAAATACCTGCATTTTAGGAAAAATAAATATGGAATAACGGAAATATACAATAAAAAGGGCGAAGAAAACTACCTTACGTATCTTGTACAAAAAGAAAAAATGAACCCAACAAATTGCATTCCATTATATTTTGGATTTGAGGTAATTTACCAGATTTTTTTCAAATATAAGATGCTCCAAATTCGAAGAAAAAGCAACGAAAGAACCAATTCTGAGCGAACCAATCAAACATATAACAACGAACGGATAGAATATTACTATTAGAGATAAAAGCAGAACCGACGAACTTGGTCATTGTTCAAGTATACATGCCACCTAGTAACTATAAGGAGGAAGAATTTGATAGAATATACGATCAGTTGGAGGACATAATCGCGTGTGTTCTTGCAGGGAAACATTTGACAGTGATGGGGAATTGGAATGCGACGGTAGGCGAAGGAAGAGAGGGTGATGAGGTGGGGGATTAGCTACGAGGAATGAACGCTGGGAGAAAGGAATTTAATTCTGCAGGCGACAGTGGTTAGTCATCACCAACACATGGTTTAGACACCACAAAAGACGTAGGTATACATGAAAAATGCCAGGTGACTCAGAAAGGTATCAGTTAGATTATATTATGGTTAGGTACAGGTTTAGGGGCAGTATGATCAATTCCCGGGATCGGATACGGACGTTGACTACAATTTAGTTGTTATGAAGTCTGGGCAGAACAAAGCACCAAGAGTAAAATAATAAATTGAGACGGACAACAAATAAAGCAAACGAAGCATGGTGGAGGACACAGTGCGAGGATATGGAAAATTTGCAGAAGAGTGAAATTAGTGCACTATAGTACTACAGCTCCTTGTAGAGTGTACCTTGCTGTACACTCTTGCAGCAAGGTTAAATCACTATCGGGAAGTAAGAAGGGAAGACCTGTGCTAACAGTTAGAGATAAGTTAAATAGATGAAATATATTTGTATTGGATGCAATTAAAGGTGAAAGAAAGTTTACGAAACTATATTATGAGTAATTTAACAATGAGTGTCGGTATATGGTAAGGAATTTTTCCATTTTAGCGTATGAAGTTAGAACCGCGTAGAACCTATACAAAATATCTCTCACTGAAAATTAACAGACGCTTATCTAAGATTGACTTCAATAGCTTTTAATTTTCCTTGTAACCGTTGAATGGAGTTAAGAATGATTTATTTATAGATGAATCTTTCAGCAAAAGATGAATAGTGGGCTTTTTAAATGAAAGATTCACGTGAAGAAAGAGTACTCCCTTGGATAAAGCATCATTTTTATATGAAAATACATTTTATGACCTTACAAAGAAATTCTATATGTTTAACGGAAGATGGGCGTTGTTGCTGGTGACATTTTAACATGTCTGTGAGACCTGCCCAGACTGGGTCTACTGTCCAGACCTAGGGCCGAGGTTTCCCCATATGCAATAGGAACGTGGTGGGGAAAGAGAGAGAGAGAGAGAGAGAGTGCGGGAAAGGCCGAGCCTAACCATCGCCAAACATAATGAGGAGAGCCGTGGGAAATAGATGCCAGCCGTGACGCCGGCGCCTAAACGTCCCGCCCTCTTCGCCGGAGTTGTTTGCACTGTCGCCCGTTTTCCTTCGGGGGAGTGGGGAGGCGGATGGGGCCACCTCGCCACAAGCGTCCTACTTGTGCGCCGGACCGTCATACACTCGCCGTCGTCTTTATTATATTTACCGTTCCTCTGCGCGGTCACGTGACGAAAGTCCTGAGAGGAGGGGGATGAGGGTGAGAGAGAGAGAGGGTTGGATGGTTTGCTGTGAGGTAGGAAGAGGTTAGGGGCGAATGCCAGTCTTGTCTCGACGCTGAGTAAAGGAATACACTCTAATCGTCCCGCCTGAATGCACACATATCCCTCTGCAGGGTGGGTACACACACTCGACCGTTATCGCAGTATTTGCTCGCACCTAACACTTCCATAAAGTATATCAAATATCGGCGACAGGAATTCCCTTTTCCCCTCTACATTGCCAAACAAAACTCTCTTTTTTTCTTAACCTCCCCCCTTTCAGGAGCTATTCAAATGCTCGCTTATAGGATATCCTTATTTGGTCAAATTACTGCTGAGAACAAAGACAACATTTTCTTCCAAAAGCTACACATCGAATGTTTTTTTTGGAAATTTTAAATCTGGAAAAATTTCTCTGAAAAAAACGAATGCCTCGACATTTTGTGCAGGAATTAGAGGGTCAGAATTAAAAAGTCTAAGTGATAATGTAACTTGAGAAAAATGAAAAGAAAAACCGAGCACCGAATCATGCATGCCAATGTACGAATTTCTCTCCCCACGAAGCAATTACGCGCAGTTTATCACAATCTCAGTAATATTATTGCGCAGGTAACGAGGAACGTAAGCTGACATGCGTGTAAGAAGTTACCGTCCACTCCTTTTTTTCTGAGAGTCTCAAATGGGGTGTGACTTGCGTGTAATTATGGCGTAGGGATATGCCAACGGACGCATGGGAAAAACGCATGCATTTATATGCACGGGATGTGCGGATACCAGGAACCCTTATCAGTTGACACTGAACACACTAAGCCTCCTTCCGCAAGGATTTATTACCGGCGTCCAGCAAAATTCGAGCTATCTTCCCAAAAACCCTCCCATCCCTCCCCGTCAAACTCACACCTCATCTCATTCGGACACCGTCACTTCTTGGAAGTGTTACGAAACTTTTCGTGGGACTACGTACATCGGAGAAATTATTACCTAAGAAAACAGATCCGCTATTATTAACATTAGCCTACCGATTATGATAAAGTTATGGTGGACTAAGGTGATTAGCACTATTTATTTACCGAAGGTATCAATGTGACCTGATAGGGGTGAAACGGAAGGCGTTCTATCAAAGAAAACATCTAATATTTAATAGTTTGAAGAAAAATAAACAGTTCATTGAAACTTATGCAGGGATTTTATTTTTCTATGTCTGTGAGACATGGAACACAGAAGCAACAGAGTAAAGAAATTAATACCATGGAAATTCGGTGCTTATATGAGTGGTGAAAATAAAATAGTTCAATAATATAGACAAAATTACATGGTGAAGCCCTTCAACGACTTGGGTGAAGTAGTAAGCCCAAGGAGGGAACGTACAAGGAGAAGAGGGATACTGATTTGACATATCCTAAGGTACGGTAGTTAACTGAAGACTGTAATTGAATGAAAAATAGAGGGAAACAAATAACAGAGAAAATATAGAGGTCATCACGAGGAGCAGGTAATAAAAGGCGCGACTAGGCTTAAGGCAATATCATAGGACGGAATGAAGATATTAGGAAGTAACAGGAGATATTGGATAGCTGCTATGAAATAATTATCTCATTAATAACTCATTACGATAGTTTAAGGTAACATCATCATCCACAATAGATCAATTTATAGCAAATGGCTAGCTTTATCTATTTCTAAAGGTAAGCACATAATTTAAATAGACTTACATTATTTCTACTCATTAAATATCATTTTATGCCACGGTTCACATAGTAACAATGCGATCAATTCAATGATAGAACAGCGCCAAGTTAAGCATTTCAGTTGTCAAGTCGTGATGTCGAACTTATAAGGGGTTTCTTCCAAATGCTACAAGTTGTGTGCAAAAAAATCATAAACTTTTTTCTCCTTCCCCGATGCCCATGTCACTTTCTTGATGATCCTTATTTGCCCTCCTCACCCTAACCTTTAGGACGGAACAGCCCTAAGGACGGGGCTGGGAACAATTTTTTTCCTTTTTTGGCCTTCTGGCAGGCACGTAACATGGTCGGAGGTCCTTCTCAGGGACAATGGTGTGCTGAGATTTGTCAAACGCGAAATGTTGAAAATTTGATGTCTATAACTTACTAAATTGTTTCCAATATAGGGATTTTCTTTCTTATCCTAATGCCAACGGGAGATGGTGGGAAAAGCATTTCAACAGATAGATAACATTGCAAAATTGTGCGGTTAGAGTAAAATTCTGGTGATTTGGACTAAACTGGATTCGGAAAAAGGGGATTGAGGAGAATACCATTTATTTTCTTTAGAATATTTAAAACATTATGACTTTATCATTTCAGATAGACGTTATAAAAAATTACTACTTCAGTCATAAAAACCAAGACTTGCCGGGACTTTCAAATGAGGCGGAGTTTTGTACGGGGTGGAACATAGCCATTGAAGCAGGAAGATACAATTGGATTGGAGATTTTTTGAAATGTGGATGTGAAGAAGGACGAAAAAGGTGAAATCGACAGAAAAAGAGACGAATGGTGATGTGATAGGCATGCTGGAGGAGGAGAGAGAGGATTAACCGCAAATTAATTTGCTTGGACCAAAGTTGATCTTTCACAATAAAATAGGTTCATAGCATTATTATAGAGAGTTTGTTTCCCAAGGTGTAAATAAATGTGAATTACATCTCATGCTAGAAGAAATGGCCGTCGGAAGTTGAAGCTGATATGACACCACCGTCCAAACTATATCTATGAAGTGGAACATCAAATGTAAATATCTCTTAGTTAAGAGAATAAAAAATTTATCCGCTAAACGCTAAAGAAGAAATTAAAAACTGTTGTAAAATTATGATATTCCATGTGAACATTACCATCTAATTAAATAGGTACCTTATAGTGACTTCTAAGAGTCTCGAACATATAAGTTCAATTTTTCAAGCTGAAATAATGAGTAACAGCACTTGATACTAACATGACAGAGTTATTACTTAAAAAATGAACTTGGGGAGTCAATGCTTGCAATAAAAATTTCAGGGCAATATATAGCGCTTATCCTACCAAGGCTTTGTACATGTAAGTAAATTATGTGTACTCGTATAATCAACTTTTGTTACGTCGTAATGTACAAAATTTCAATTTAATAAACAAATTTGACCTTCAACTCCGAAAAGCCACCAAGGAAGTAGGTGCACATTATTCCTATTTATTATTCTTATATTATTACTTCTGTTCGAGAAAGGAAAATTACTACTGCAATATTCAAAATTCATTTTCCAAGACGTTCTGTCGTTAAATATTGACTGTGTGTAAAACAAACACCCAATGTTTTTTTTTCACTTTGACTTCATTAGGAATTTGCTAGAAGTTTAATAATAGTTTTCCTTATGTTTATTGTGAGATCACTGTTAAAACCTGGAAAATGGAAAGTGGGGATATTTTAATTAAAATTTTAAGTTTCCGCAAATATATTTAATAGATTATTCATCGTCCATAAAAAACGCATGCAAAATACGTACACATACGCCAGTCGGACCATAAATTCCATTTTTCTTCGCCGGGTTACCTACGTAATGGAAGAAGGCTATTAAGGATTTACCCGACCTTCTCACGCCAGGATATGGCCACTAATGCCTTGTTTATCTTGGCAATATCTCGACGGCGGAATTCAGTTCTTAAGTGATGGAAAAGAAACGGGGGATTTTCGACGGAAAATGAAGACGCATACTAGGCGACGAAACAAAGACGTTTTCCTCCTGAGCCCTAACGGAGGGGGGAGGAAAGGAGACGGGAATGCCTCTTAAAGAGAATTGATCGTCGACGCAGCTTGCCTACGGCGACTTCCTTCCAAACGGGCGCAATAGAATATGCAGACTGCCATTTTGTTTATATTACACGACCGATAAAATGTCTACCTAATAGATGGCGGCCAGTCGACCCCATTGTTTACATTCCTTTTTTTTATTTTGATTTTAGACACACGGATGGGAATGGGAAAAAATCGCACGCCGTTTACTTGGTCTTCGGTCTTTTTTGCGTACATCTTCGTTTGTGCACCCTTAAAACGAAATAAGAAAACAGACGAAGAATGTTTCCCTCAAGGAAAAAATACAGGGAACGAGAGGATGATGCGCCATAGAGGGAGACAGAGTCCCTAAATACATGAGAAGGGGTTGTAGACTATAGGGGAAGGGGGTCAACGTTGGCGTCCAGGTCACTGCTTTAGAGTTATACGTAAAATGAATAAAGTACTGTCTCACATAATTTTAACCTCATTTTGGAAGCGCTGTGCAAGCTGCTCAGTTTTGTTCTTGCTTTTATTTTAAACAATGGGGTTAGGGAAAGTGAAACGTTAACTAATTCTAAGCACCCCACCCACACCCACGTGAGATTAAGGGGAGGGAGTACTTAATGTATGCGAGGGTACTCCGCGGCGTCACTTTGAGAGCCTCCACCATCCACACGCACACTATGCACGCATGTGCACCACTCTCTAAGGAGATTCTCCATTCTCGCCAAAGGAACACAAATCACCGCGATCGCCTCGGTGCCATTAACGTACGTCACCTGCAGCTGAGAGGCACCCTGCTGCTTCGCCGAGAAATTTGTTTATCGCGGTACATACGCCACTTCATCGGAAAGGATAACGTACCTGACGCCCGAGACCCTGCATAATCGGGGTCTATCTCAAAAGCAGAACGTGCAGAGGAAGATCTGAGTAGGACTGCAATTGGGTAAACATTCTGCTGACGAACCTCAAACTGGATCAATTCATGTCAAAATTAACGCTCAACCAATGTCCGTTTGTATCCAATATCAGAGAGAGAGAGAAAATAATAATAAGAGTCCTACATCAGGCATCAAAATTCTGTAGCATCAAGTGAGATCAACTCGGCAGCTGTTCTTAACTCCAAAATGTCGGTATGACATGTAATATGACGGTTTCTGAAGCTTCACGACGATTCTTCACGAAATGGTAACCTTTCTCAATATCCTTTTAAATTCCGAAATAAAGTCCTTCAACAAAGGGTCCCAAGCTTTGCCTGCCTAAATCTAAATCCACATCGTACTCTTCTAAACCACGGGAGTGTATGGCAGGAGGTGTTACAGGAGTCCACATTCATTAGAGTAATTATTAATGGATGTGTCCTGAAATATGTATCCCGCTGTTACGGTCTGCCAGTGCGCGAGGACAGTGTTGTTTATTCATTCTGTGGCAGAGTTAAACTCAGGTATTTTTCAATTCTTTAAAAGTTCAAGTCGCGCCCGTAATCTTCGTATTTTCAATGTCTTCCAGAAAAAGATTTTATAACTAGAATTCTACGCTTTTTGTTCATTCATCGCGACTCTTCAAGAAACTATTCTTTGTATCCAGTACCTAGTATTCTTTGTACCCTGTTCAAGGTTAGGTCCAACCCATGAGAAGTAAAAACTTTCCATTTACACGCTTTATTTAATGCTACTCCGAAGATGTTCATAACACGTATTTCTAAAATATATAACATTATTAATATGCTAGATCTCATAATGGTGTAAGATATACTTGGGTATGACAATGTAAGACATGCTGGGATAAGTTCCTTACCTGTTACGCCAATCATGTTACATACATCGGATATTGTATGAGAGTATAAAGATTTCTTTTTACAAAATTTCGTTGCTACACATATTTTTGAGATTAAAGTAGGGACATCACACCTATTACCAATCAATAATAGCATTGGGAGCGCTAGAAAGAGCCTCGCACCCCGATTGGTTGCTTTCACCGCGCTATATGACCGTATCTTCGTAGAATGTGGTGACCTTCCGGATTACTTTACAATAAATAAATGAAAAAAAGAGCGGGACTCATCAAGTTTCTCGAAGAAACTTCAGAGATTTAACTCAGAAAATTAGAGCTAATTACATCATTTTTACCTTTTTTTACTGACTAAAAATAATCGCGAATCCAGTTCACTACGACGTAATTGACGCCGCATGGTGGACTGCTTGTAAATCCGCTGACTTTGAGATATGAGGATTTAGGATAGTAGCCCTCAAAGTCACGAAGAGAACAAACAGGACTAATAATATTGACGAGGTTCAGAAAATTTGGGCAAACTTGTGTCACCGAGGGATTTATACGTGTGATGAAAATATTCTCGTCTCACGTACTATTTTTGTAAGAATATTACAAATCAAAAACTCAAACATTATTAAAGCAAAAATGAAAATATTAAAATTTACTCGAAACCAACAATTATTGTGTGGGTTAAATCGGCATGTATCATATACTTGAATGTCTACATGTGCTTGTGATGACGTGCGTGAAAAATGTATTGATAATAGTCTACGAGTGAATGTAAATGCAAAAATGCCTGGTACCCTAACACCCTCCGTCACACGCCAATATGGCGACTAGCGGGGTATTACTTACAAATAAACTTTGTCCACACATAACAATATTACCAATTTAAAGTGGAACATATAGTAAGACAAAATAAGAGACGTACAAATTGAACCATCAGCAAGAACAACGGTAGCAAATATAAAAAAATTGTTGAAATTTAAGACTCTAATTAGTTATCGGAGATTTTAGATGGTGCTTGGTTCGAGAGGATAAAGAAAATGGGCCAATTCAGTCAGCATGTGAATTTAAGAAGATTAGATGGTGAAAGACAAGCGAGCGTTTAGTGAATGATAATCTATTTAGGAACGGCTAGGCATTAAGACTGAGTTCATACTGTCAAGAATGAACTTTGAATCTGTTTTAACAACATAATTGGGAGGATATGAGACGGCTTTAAGTGCACATGTACTTGATCAAATACTCTTTTGATATCTAAGAAGTAACTACTTTTTGATTCCTTTATTTTGAGTTCGTGACAGCTGCTAGATCATGCGATAATGACAGCTCATCGTGGTTAAAAGAACAAGAAATTGTGCTGTAGAACAATGGAGCCAGCCTGAAGCGGTCGGACCAAGCCCGTTGCCGGCCAGAAGCGGTCCGAGGACCTATGATTGCCTGGACCCCTGTACTACGCGTTAATGAGTGGTGAAAGTGAGGGTGCACAAATGGAGCAATGACCTCCCGCCATGGGGTCACCGGGACCTCCCGGCTCCTACCTCCTTTCCCGCGCTGTATCGGCGGCGGGTGGTGCCCTCTATCGGCTGCGGTGGGTGGTGACCTCGTGCGGGTCGTGTGTCGTTTGTTGGGGCGATTCGGGGATGGAGGAGGCCGGGAGGCGGCTGGAGGCTCCGGGAGGTGGGTGGAGGGGTCCCGCGAGGGGGGAAAGCAAGCCCGAGGACCGGTTCTCGGAACGTCTAGTCGCGCGTGACGCGCGACCCGTGGCGCCACGTCGGTCGCCGTGGCCTGGAACCGCAACCGCCGGGAGGCCCTCGTGGTGGCCGGGAGGGAGGGGAAGGAAAACTTTCTCTTTCCCCTTTACATTCTGGCGCCGGCGCCTACTTCGTCTTCTTCGTATTATTATTCCTCGACCACCAAACCCTCGCCACCTCTCTCCCTCCCCCTACCTCCCTCACCCTCGCCCACGCAAATCACATTCCTCCCCAGAACCCCCCTCTCTAACCAATCCCCTCATCGCCACCCAACCCTCCTGCGTCCGTGGATTTCAAACGTGATTTCCACACGAGTGGAAATGCGGGAGAGGTGTGCCTTTATTTATTATTTTTTTGTATAAAAGATCAGAGATTGGGGGAGGGGGATTGTTGAACGGTGAGGGAGAGCGAGTGCTGCGAAGGTTGTGAAATGATTTGGATAAATGGATGATGCTCCACTGAGACGATGGTATGATGAAAATATTCTCGTCTCACGTACTATTTTCGTAAGTATATTCACGCCGATGTCGGACTTTTTCCTCGATTGCCCCCGAGTTTTGAACACTTCCTTTGAGAGAACACGCTTGGGTAGACTTCAATGCATATAATTACATCGCCATTTACCTTTTTTCTATTCCCGATTGATGCTTGTGTATAGAAGTCGGAATTCTTTCGATTATCGCGGAGTGAATAATAAAAGTGATCATATTTTCGCCATTGTAGCCGTGTTGCAACTTTGGTACCCTCTAAAATTTCAACCTCTCTTTCAATCTCATATTAGCCAGGTGTTTATGAACAATATTGACTGAATATTAAATATATTCCTTCATGTGGAGTCTTGGGAAAATGAAATTTTTTTATTATGAAATGAAATTAATGAAATTAATTTAAACGAAACGCATAAGTAGGCTACGGAATTCGAAATATTGGCTCTCTTACTCAATAATAAAAGAAGTACTTAGTATTGCAGTTAGATGGTGAAACCAGAATATTTTTCATTTGTCTAAAATTAACTGTCTTTCTACAATGGACTAAACATGAAATAACAAGGAGAATCACAAATACTCTTTTGGTACCAGTAGAAGTAAAACCTAGGCGGGAATCGTACCCGCGATCTGTGTGTTACCAGGAAGGCAGATACATTTATGTACCATTTCCACGGAGGTAATTACGCTAACGGATAGGAGCATTACCAACCAACACTTGAACAAGATAATTAGTACTTCAAGCCCAGCTATCCTCGTACCAATGAGTTCTATCGTTGCAAATCGTGCTTCACTGATTTACTAGTCCACCCCAAGGATATGTGAGTGATGATAGAGCGCCAGCCATACCTCTATAACTGCATTCATTACAACTACGTTCGTGCATACATTTACAAATATATTAACTCATATATGCAAAAATGATTATACATCTACATAACACCCCGCAACCTGGACGGGGGGTGTTAGGTCACCACCCGGAAAAGGGGAAAAAAATCCACATTCAAAATCAACACATACATGAAAACCCATACCCACAATGGTGTATACATTCATACAAAAATCCTATCTTTTTACACGCATGCAAATGTACAAATATACACTATCATATCTAGGTACACTATGCAAAAATTGACTAAATCATTAAGATTTTCTCTTTAAATAAATATATTTGAGCGCTTGGGTTTGATTTTATTGCGGTTGCTTACAAGTATGTCGTGAGAAAAAATGAATACTTGAATATCTTGTTATAACTCTTATTTTATCCCTTAGTTAAATCTACCAATAAAATGTTGTGCCATAATAATTTCCTCAGTGTGAAAGAAAACTCAAGGGCACTGTACCTTTCTTAAATGCCTTAAAAGTCTTGTCTGCCCTCTTTGAGAATCAAGATGCTCCAAATCAAATTCCTCCAGCTTACCCGTCACGCTTAATCGTTTCTCGGGGCGAGTTTTAACAAGGCTTAGCGGATTTTCCCTTAAAATTTCACAATTCCTTAATTAAAATATCCTCCCATGCATCCCAAATACTTACCGCGAATTCGAAATGTGGCATAACTAAAGCTCTCTCTCTCTCTTACCTTTTTATTAATTTTCCTAAAACCCGTTAAATTGAACCCAGCTTCTTTTAAGACTGACACACATTTCTTTTAATATATTTATTCCATGTAAGGTTTGATATTAATTTAAACCAAGTTTTTCACGTACTTTGAGATGTTTAATTCGGCTTTATCTATTTTGTGGTTAAACCTTTCTTTTTCTCTACATGCCTATCCATGCCAATTGCTTCACGAAAATGCAGGCAACGTGATAAGTGGGACAAACACTATTACTAGTTTAATTAGCGAATCATGTTTCATTCAAGGTGTTTAACTTGTGCTTCATAAAACAAATACGTCCAAATTAATGTTTAAGATTAAACGCTAAAATTTTTCGATATCGGAAGTCATTCCAATCCCTCGCTATTAGGATATGCAAATCAAAGAGTAACTCCAGTTAGTATTTCTACCTTCTGTATCCACAATAGCCATTGAAACACGGCGCGCGTGAATAAAGAACTGTCGTCTGAAATTGCCCCTTATCTTGATATAATATTTAACAAATCATTAGCAGAAGGAAGCGCGTCAAACGGCTGGAAGGTAGCTTCTGTAACAACCATATATAAAAACGGAGACAGAGAGGACCCCAATATAATACGAACCCCGAAGTATTACGGTCGGAGGGATCACGAATATCAGAATAGAGAGATAGACTGCAAGACTGACAGGTTTAAAATGCCATTTTTTCCTATAACGATAAGAGACCAGAATGTTTGTAGTCGAAATCCTCCAGGAGTCAGTTCAACACAATAAGTATTAACGTACATGTTAAGGAATGCGAGTGGATATATATATATATATATATATATATATACACTTGGAAAAGACGCTCTCTGGCGACGCACAAACACACAAACACTAACACAAAAAACACCACACACATAGAAACATATAAGAAGGACACTTACATTGGATATTTACGTTTCGACGGCACGGCCGTCGTCATCAGATTCTGATGACGACGGCCGTGCCGTCGAAACGTAAATATCCAATGTAAGTGTCCTTCTTTTATGTTTCTATGTGTGTGGTGTTTTTTGT
Source organism: Hetaerina titia (assembly GCA_037158775.1). Classification (NCBI taxonomy): domain Eukaryota; kingdom Metazoa; phylum Arthropoda; class Insecta; order Odonata; family Calopterygidae; genus Hetaerina; species Hetaerina titia. The sequence continues at coordinate 39,937,277 of CM073777.1, forward strand.
GTTAGTGTTTGTGTGTTTATATATATATATATATATATCCCTCCCATGGACTACAACCTTGTCGTGGTGGAAGGGCTTGTGTGGTCCGATGACCCCTAGAGCTGTGCTGGCGGGAGTAATAATAATTACTCCTGGAAGGGTCACCCATGCCAGATAGGTCGAAGGTTAGGAGCCAGACCAAAGGTAGTCCACGCAGCGTCTGTTCCTCAGTGAGGCGGCTGCAATGGCGTCAGACCCCAGTGGGGTGGCCATTAAGTGATGGTGTCACGTTAAAAACACTATTGAGGAAGGCAACGGGAAACCACCTCAATTATCATTCCCAAGAAAAAAATGATGGACTCAAAACAGAAATTGATTCCTGGCAACTGCGGGACTAGGCCCAAGGGGCCGTGTGTCGTGCCCTAAAGCGGGGTGGGCAAGGCTTCCGCGGTCGTCTTCCCACGAAACCCTTGCAGGGAAGAAATAACAGCAGCAGAGCAGAAGACGCAGAAGAAGACGAATGTAGTTAAAATAGGAACATGGAACGTCAGGACAATGTTGAGGACAGGAAAATTAGAAAATATTAAGCGAGAGATGGAAAGAGGTAATATAGATGTTTTAGGTCTCTGCGAGGTGAGATGGAAGGATAGCGGGAATTACTGGGGTGACAATTATAGAGTGATATACAGCGGTGGGGACGAGAGCCAACGAGGGGTTGCCATAATATTAAATAAAGGGGTAGGAAGAAGCGTAGTCAACATAGAGCAAGCGACAGATAGAATTTTAGTCGTAGAGATTAAAGCAGAGCCGACGAACTTGGTCATTGTTAAGGTATACATGCCACCGAGCAATCATAAGGAGGAAGAAGTCGACAGGATGTACGATGAGTTAGAGGATATAATCGCGCGTGTTCCGGAAGGGAAACATTTGATAGTGATGGGGGATTGGAATGCGACGGTAGGCGAAGGAAGAGAGGGTGGTGAGGTGGGGGACTATGGGTTAGGCACGAGGAATGAACGCGGGGAGAAAGCGATTGAATTCTGCAGGAGACAGGGGTTAGTCATCACCAACACATGGTTTAGACATCACAAAAGGCGAAGGTATAGATGGAAAATGCCAGGTGACTCAGAAAGGTATCAGTTAGATTATATTATGGTTAGGCACAGGTTTAGAAACAGTGTGATAAATTCTCACAGTTTCCCAGGAGCGGATGCGGACTCTGACCACAATTTAGTTGTTATGAAATGCAACGTCCGTTTCAATAAGATAAGGCAAGGGGCGGCGGGTCAGGAAATGGAACGTAGAAGCATTTAATGGATTAACGAGGAAGGAGTATCAGCAGGCTGTAGAGAAAATAATGGAAGATGGTAAAGAACTGAGTACAATCGAAGAAAAATAGGAACGTATCAAACAAGGGATATCGGAAGCAGCAAAAGACACTATAGGAACCGTTAAGGGGAAAAGAATAAGGAAACCATGGGTCACGGATGAGATGATTGCAAAGATGGATGAGAGAAGAAGATGGCAGAATGTAAACACAGAGTTAGGCAAAATGAAGTACAAAGAGTTAAACAATAAATTGAGAAGGACCACAAATAAAGCAAAAGAAGAATGGTGGAAAACACAATGCGAGGATATGGAAAGTTTACAGAAAAAGGGTGAAATTGGTGCTCTATACAGCAAGGTTAAGTTATTATCGGGAAGTAAGAAGGCAAGATCTGTGCTAACAGTTAAAGATAAATGGGGTAAGATAATCATTGAACCAGGAAAAATCCAAGAGAGATGGAAGGAATATATAGAAACACTGTATGGTAAAGAACTTAGGCCGACGAGGTTAGACATAGAAAAGGAACATGACGTAGAAGAAGATAGCTTAGGTCCAGGCATACTCGAAGATGAAATAGAAAGGGCATTAAAGGAGATGAAAGAAAATAAGGCCGTGGGGGTGGACAACATACCTGTAGAACTGTTGAAATGTTTAGGAAAATGCGGGAAGAAGGCCCTATATGGACTGATTCGTAGTATCTATGAAGAAGGAATCTGGCCGGAAGATTTTGTGAGATCGGTGTTAGTTCCTATTCCAAAAAAAACAAAGTCTATATCATGTGAGTATTACAGAATAATAAGTTTGATATCCCACGCAGCTAAAGTTATTCTCAGGATCATCAACAAAAGGATAGAGAGTAAGGCAAATGATTGATTAGGGGATGATCAGTTTGGGTTTAGGAAGGGAAGAGGTACGCGTGATGCCATTGCAGTAATGAGATCACTAATTGAGAGGAATATGAAATACAATCAGGACGTTTTTGCTATTTTGTAGATTTCGAAAAAGCGTATGATAGAGGGAATTGGGAAAAATTAATTCGTGTATTGCAGAAAATAAGAATTGATTGGAGGGACAGGAGACTGATCCGCAACCTGTACATGTCTCAGACTGCTCAGGTACGAGTGGGGAATGGAGAGTCCGGATGGGCAGTGTTAGCAAGAAGGGTAAGACAGGGTTGCCCATTGTCAACGGTGCTGTTCAACGTATATGTGGAGGAAATGATTAAAGAGGCATGGGAAGAACTGGAGGTAGGAATGAAAGTCGGAGGGGAATTCGTAAAATCGGTTAGGTTTGCTGATGACCAAGCATTAGTTGCTCAGTCAGCCAAGGGGTTGCAAGCATTTCTGAGTGAATTGGAGGTTCAGTGTGATAAATATGGGATGAGAATCAATATTAATAAAACAAAGGTTATGCGATTTTCCAGGAAGAAAAAGGCTAAGCTAAATATTAAAATAGTCGGGGAAAGAATAGAGCAGGTAGAGCAGTTTACATATCTCAGAAGTGTTTTGGACCAATACGGTCAAAGTGGTAGGGACGTAAGGAGAAGAATTGCGCTATGCAAGGAGGCTTTCTCTAGGAGGAGGGAGTTGATGACGGGGACGTTGAGTAGGGTTGTTAAGACAAGACTCGTAAAATCTCTGATATGGAGCGTAGCTATGTACGGCGCGGAAACGTGGTCACTGAAGCAGGAGGATAGACGTAGATTGGAGGCTTTTTAAATGTGGGTGTGGAGAAAATGGAGAAGGTGAAATGGACCGAAAGGAAAACAAACGAGGAAGTAGAAGAGATGGTGGGTGAGGAGACGGGTTTGTTGAGAGAAATCGTATGGAGGCCGGAAAAATGGATGAAAGGCGTATTGAGCGGTAGTGGAATGTTGAAGAAGGTAATAGAGGGGAGAATGTTGGGCAAGCGAGGTAAGGGCAGGAACAGGATAGGGATATTGGACGGAATGAAGGGAGGAAAGAATACACCGAGATGAAGAGGGATCTGATATAGATTAGTTTGATAGGTGGGGAGTCACAAAATGTTTATTTGATAGTTGTGTCCATCCAAAAACCTACCGTAAGCGGTAGATTACCTAATAATAATAATAATAATAATAATAATAATAATGATATATTAGATATATATCATATAAATGATAATATAGATATATGAGTAATCAACCCGAAGGTCGGTTTAGTAGGTGATGGTAGAGCTCACCCGTGTACCAAGCCCGACGGCGTGTGAATATAGTATTCACTCATCAGGGTAGGGGGGCCAGTTCCTTTCCCTGTACCGGATATGGTTTCCCAGGAAGATCTGGTACCCGAATAATCAACTAGCTTGGGTGGATCTGCAGGTGCCCAAAGTGCCTCGCCCGGGAATCGAACCCGGGACCCTCCGGTCAGTAGTCCAACGCTCTACCCACTGGACCACCGCGACCCGAATATATATATATATATATATATATATATAAATTCACTGATAGTCATAACGAACACAGAAACCTCGAAATTTTGGTGGTCCAACCACCTTTCTCAAGAGGAATTAGGAACAGAACTGAGGCAGAGGAGGGCCCGAAAGCAGTGGTAGGAAGGAGAAGGGGAGATTTTCCCAATTTTTATTTATTTATCTTTAATTTATCGCACTGAACCTCCAATTCACTCAACAATGCTTGCAACCCCTTGGCTGACTGAGCAACTAATGCTTGGTCATCAGGAAACCTAACCGATTTTACGAGTTCCCCTCCGACTTTCATTCCTACCTCCAGTTCTTCCCATGCCTCTTTAATCATTTCCTCAACATATACGTTGAACAGTACCGGTGACAATGGGCAACCCTGCCTTACACCTCTTCCTAACACTGCCCATCCGGACTCTCCGTTCCCCACTCGCACCTGAGCAGTCTGAGACATGTACAGGTTGCGGATCAGTCTCCTGTCCCTCCAATCCATTCCTATTTTCTGCAATACACGCATTAATTTTTCCCAATTCACTCTATGAAACGCTTTTTCGAAATCTACAAAACAGGCAAAAACGTCCTGGTAGTATTCTATATTCCCTTCGACTAGTGATCTCATTACTGCAATGGCATCACGCGTACCTCTTCCTTTCCTGAACCCAAACTGATCATCCCCTATGTAATCATTTGCCTTACTCTCTATCCTTTTGTTGATGATCCTGAGAATAACTTTAGCTGCGTGGGATATCAAACTTATTGTTCTGTAATCCTCACATGACGACGCCTTTGCCTTTTTTGGAATAGGAACTAACAATGATCTCACAAAATCTTCCGGCCAGATTCCTTCCTCATAGATACTACGAATCTGTCCATATATGGCCTTCTTCCCACCTTTCCCTAGCCATTTCAACATTTCTACAGGAATATTGTCCACCCCCACATCCTTATTTGCTTTCATCTCCTTTAATGCTCTTTTTATTTCATCGTCGAGTATGCCTGGACCTAAGCTATCTTCTGCTACGTCATGTTCCTTTTCTATGTCTAACCTCGTCGGCCTAAGTTCTTTACCATACAGTGTTTCTATATATTCCTTCCATCTCTCTTGGATTTTTCCTGGTTCAACTATTATCTTACCCCATTTATCTTTAACTGTTAGCACATATCTTGCCTTCTTACTTCCCGATAATAACTTAACCTTGCTGTATAGAGCACCAATTTCACCCTTTTTCTGTAAACTTTCCATATCCTCGCATTGCGTTTTCCACCATTCTTCTTTTGCTTTATTTGTGGCCCTTCTCAATTTATTGTTTAACTCTTTGTACTTCAGTTTGCCTAAATCTGTGTTTACATTTTTCCATCTTCTTCTCTCATCCATCTTTGCAATCATCTCATCCGTGACCCATGGTTTCCTTATTCTTTTCCCCTTAACGGTTCCTATAGTGTCTTTTGCTGCTTCCGATATCCCTTGTTTGATACGTTCCCATTTTTCTTTGATAGCATTCAGTTCTTTACCGTCATCCATCATTTTCTCTACAGCCTGCTGATACTCCTTCCTCGTTAATTCATTTACTGCTTCTAAATTCCATTTTTTAACCCGCCGCCCTTGCCTTATCTTCTTGAAACGAACATTTAATTTCATAACAACTTAATTGTGGTCAGAGTCCGCATCCGCTCCTGGGAAACTGTGCGAATTTATCACACTGTTCCTAAACCTGTGCCTAACCATAATATAATCTAACTGATACCTTTCTGAGTCACCTGGCATTTTCCATGTATACCTACGCCTTTTGTGGTGTCTAAACCATGTGTTAGTGATGACTAACCCCTGTCTCCTGCAGAATTCAATCGCTTTCTCCCCGCGTTCATTCCTCGTGCCTAACCCATAGTCCCCCACCTCACCGCCATCTCTTCCTTCGCCTACCGTCGCATTCCAATCCCCCATAACTATCAAATGTTTCCCTGCAGGAACACTCGCGATGATATCCTCTAACTCATCATACATCCTATCGACTTCTTACTCCCTGTGGTTGTTCGGTGGCATGTATACCTGAATAATGACCAAATTCGTCGGCTCTGCTTTAATCTCTACGAGTAAAATTCTATCTGTCGCTTGCTCTATGTTGACTACGCTTCTTCCTACCCCTTTATTTAAAATTACGGCAACCCCTCGTTGGCTCTCGTCCCCGCCGCTGTATATTACTCTATAATTGTCACTCCATTAATCCCCGCTATCCTTCCATCTCACCTCGCAGTGGCCTAAAACATATATGTTGATGAATGGATTACCAATCTGAAAATGAAAAACTAAGTCCAAAATAAATAAATTACATTTAATATTTCTCACGGGGTTTTACGCAAGTAAAATAAAAATCAAGGGTAAATGAGTTTTAATAAAAGCAGTGTCAAATCGTCAAAAATGCGACATATTCATTTATCTCAACTAGTGAATGCGAAAAATCTCTAATTTATGCCAAAAAGTCAAAATCAACGACGTGGAAAATATGACAACCTGCATGGAATGGTTAAAGAAGTCGTGCAAAGGACCCAAATGAACTCCGTAATTATTTTTTTAAATAAATTATATGCAAAATTATAAAAATATGTGGGTTATTTCAAACAAAAGTATTTTATCCACCTTTATTTTACTAACAGTTCGTAACATTCTGCGTCGTCACTATCGACTTCCTACTCAGGCGAATCATGCACACTTGACATCTACGGCGATTCGATTTTTCCTGCCTCCATAGGATTTCTCTCAATAAACCCCTCTCCTCACCCACCATCTCTAGTACTTCCTCATTTGTTTTCCTTCTTTCGGTCCATTTCACCTTCTCCATTCTTCTCCACACCCACATTTCAAAAGCCTCCACTCTACTTCTATCATCCAGTTTCAGTGACCACGTTTCCGCGCTGTACATAACTACGCTCCATATCAAAGTTTTAACAAGTCTTTCCTTAACATCCCTACTCAACGTCCCTGTCATCAACTCCCTCCTCCTTGAGAAAGCCTCCTTGCCTAGAGCAATTCTTCACCTTACGTCCTTACTACTTTGACCGTATTGGTCCAAAACACTTCCGAGATATGCAAACTGTTCTAGCTGCTCTATTTTTCCCCTCCTATTTTAATGTTCAGCTTAGCCTTTTTCTTTCTGGAAAATCGCAATACCTTTGTTTTATTAATATTAATTCTCATCCCATATCTCTCGCACTGAACCTCCAATTCACTCAGCAATGCTTGCAACCCCTTGGCTGACTGAGAAACTAATGCCCTCGGTTTTTACTACAGATATTTTATGCGTTAACCTCAGTTAAAATCTGCTGTTTATTTCCCTAAAAACCAAATACATTACGAAAACGGTGAAAAAACCATTTCATTAATTAAAACTTGTTTAATAGACCGATGTTTACAAATATAATTCCACATTGGTTAGGGCAAGTATAAGTGTAGGTGCATGTGTGTGTTAGTTGGTAGTTTGTGTGTTTGCATGTGTGTGGGGTGCAAGAGTTTTTGCATGAATGTATTCCAGGATTTGTTTGTGGTCTGTATAAACTTGTGGCTTTTGCATGCATTTTTTTTCTTAATTGCGAGTGGTGCCCTAACACCCCCGCCACACGCCCTTGCGGCGACTTGCGGGATTTGAAGTAGATGTGGATGTAGATATTGTTGTAATGCCGAAAGGTAATGCGATTAGTCTGGGTTAAGTTTGTGGCTCAATTCATAGAAATGGCGATTGAAGCAGCCTTTTCTGTAGATAGGAACTTTTTGTCTGGTAACTATCATGCGAAATGACGATCATATTTTTCCCGATTCCCCATCAACATGAACATGTTTTCAAACCCAAAGGATTAGAGGAAATGTAAATGTTCGCAGCAATGTACGTCTTTCAAACGATCAGTATTGATCGAAAAGTCTCTCAATAGGCTGAGTGGAGTCAGTTTGTAAGCTGATGATGCTGTCTCCAATTGCAGGCGCAAGAATTTTGAACATTTTAAAGATACGAAATTGTCAAAAGCTTGATAATAGTACTTCTAATGAAGTTTAATAATCAGCGGATACAGTCTAACTACGCTCATGAAATTATTCGTCGGCATTTTCAGCGTAGCAGATCTGGAAAAAGCAGAATGTGATAGCAACGAAATTCCAAAACTAAATCACCCTTTTCCAAAACACTTTTGTTTGAGGACCCCGTTTCGATTTTTAAAACCATATGGCGATCTCACAGATCTTTTCATTCGTTTGAGTGAGATTTCAAAGATTAATATAGCTTAAAAATTATACATGCCAAAAATGTCTGAATTCACTTAAAATGATGAATCGTTAAAATTAATGTGCATTATAATATTTCAAACCAATATTATTGTGAGATGAATGAGGCTTTTCTACAAATCCCTTCAAATCGCTTGGTTAATGGGAGGTAGATGATTCATCATATCTGATTCTGCATTTAATCTGTTTAAATATTGGTGTTTTTTTAGCAACGTGTCGAAAATTTTGGGGGCCTCTGTGCAGAACGGGTCTAATTTTGGATTCAACAGGATGCAGAGGCTAGTTGCACATTTCATAATTAATATTAATATTAATCGACGAGAAAGTGCACAATATTATTGGATGTTTTCAGTTGAAAGCCACAAAAAAGCATGGTGATATAGACGATTTAAACTAGCAAATAAATACAAATGATTGGAGAATTAACGGCATCACAGCGGGGAATAATTTTATCCCTTCATTACAATGATTTGTGAGGCCTGAGGCAGAAGGGTTGAGGGATGATGACTGTCAAGCGGAATGCGTTATCAAAAGCATTCGAAATGTCACATATATCAACTTTACCTTCCAGAAGGAAAATCGAGGAATTCCATTGATCGGAACTTTTACTATTAATTGGTGAACTAAAACCCACTCCAACACGCCCTAGTTGTACCTTGAAGGATGGCTGTAGATGTAGCTGCTAATGAATATTAAAGAGATTTCGACATCAAACACAAAACCCTTACATAGCCGTAAGGGTTTGTGGCGGATGGTGTTAAGGCACTAGCCATTCATGTATAATTATTAGTTCGTAAACCATAACATAGTTATCAACCCGAATATCAGATTACTAGGTGATGGTAGAATTCACCCAGTACTAAGCCCGATGGAGCGTGCAATTCACACAGTGGGGTAGGAGAGCCAGCTCCTTTCCCTGTGCCAATTATGATTTCCAAGGCAATTCGGTAGCCGAATAATCACACAGCTCGGGTGGAGCTTCGAGTGTCCAAAGAGGCGTGCCCAGGTATCGAACCCGGACCCTCTGGCCAGTAATATAACGCTCTACCCCTGAACTACCATGTCCTTAATTTGAATATATTTGCTCATACACAAAACTCTCGCTCATGGACACGTGCATTCCTATATAAATTATTCAAAGATTGAATATATCATTAAAATTATATTTTTAGGTAAATATATTTAGGTGCCTGTGCTCTATTTTTATGAAAGCTTATCGTACGAGGGAAAAACGATTACTTGAATCACAGTGTGGGTTACTATGTCTATTATTTTATCACGGTGGTCGACAAAATGAATATAAGTTAGTGCCGTAATAAATCCCACAACGTCGCAAAAAACTCAGGTGTCCTTTGCTTTTCTCAAATTTTAAGTCTTGCCTGCAATCTTCATGAAACAAGAGACCTCCAACCTAACTCTTACAGCATGCCCGTGTCGCCTACCCTCTTCTCGCAGAAATATTTAAGAAGTCTGGCGGACTTTCTCCGAACCTGATCCAATTTCTGAATCGAAATTTTCCTGCAAGAAACCCAAATACTAGACACGTATTTTAAATGCATCAAAAATTATGTGTAACTCAGGGGTGTTTCATCGCGCGTTTTCAAACAATAGAGTGTTACTTTCATGTCAAAATAAGAATATCGGTATATAACAATTAAAAAAATTAATTTAACTTAAAGAAAATCAGTCAACTTCCTAATTTGTATGGCAAAAAGTTATTTTTTTAAAGATTTTATCGTTCCGTTTTAATATTTTGCATTAAGTTACGACTATGAGCGATGACGCCGTTGGAAATCGGTGCAGCTGTTGTCGTGACTTTTCCATATTCGGTGGTGACGAATTTTACATATGACTACATATAAGTCTTCACAAACTGTTAAGTTTTAACCCTTAGGACGATTCAATTTTTTAATGGGGTACCATTAACGTATAATTTACATTTGATTATGATGTGAACTAATCGCTAACTCCTTAAGCCTTGGACAACGATGGACGAAAAATATTTAGCATATAATATTCCTGATAACACTTGAAGGGTTCTCGCAGATATCCCAAAGTCCGTAAAACATACTTTGAGGACAGCTTGAATAAATCATATTCAATGAAATCGAAAACACAGCCATGATTCTTAAAGCTATCCTAAGGAGAGAATTCTACAACAAAGGTTTCCATTTTTGCATAGTAATAGTTATTAAAACGTTTATTAGAGGATATTCCTAGTGAATGAGATTTACCCAAGGACTTCTGTAGAAGACAACTGATATGGATACAGTTTTAATATGATCTTTGAAGAACTACGATGCTTCTTGTTTGGGTTTGCATCTCTAAAGCAGCTTTAAAGTAAGATCGACATCACTAGAGCTAGGACTTAAATAATTTCTCAATCTTCATCCTGAAGGTAATCGTACGCCTTCAATAAACAAATTAACATTTTTCAAAGAAACTGCGGGAGATGCCGCAACAGTAACTTTAACGGAGTCATCCGCTACGTGTGCATTACAATGCAACCATTTCAGAGAGTAAAAAAGGCGAATGATTTTTACTCTCTGAAATTGTTGCATTGTAAATTAACATTTCGGAACTGTATTATTGAGAGTCAATCCTCTCTGTGTTTTCATGTTGCTTCTTGAGCCTAAATTATTGGAAATGGAGCGGATTAGAAATGGTAACAAAAATAACATTCGTGGTTTATTAGCCACTCAAAAGTAAACAAAATGATGAGGGTAAAAAGAAATAAAAATGTCAAGTTTAAAAAATTCAAAGAAACCGAGGGAGATACCGCAACCGTAACTACTAAAGGAGCCATCTGCTAATGCGCATTTCAATGAAACAATTAGGAACTAATCCGGGTTCGAATCCCAGTCAAGGTGATGAATTTTTACACATCGAAAAAATGTTGTATTGCCAAGTTTAACATTGAAATAGAAGAAAGAAATTTAATCACACAGAATCTTTCTCACATTTGGCTGGCATATTGGAGGAAAATTCACTTAGCACAGGCTATGGTTGGCAAGTGTCTTGATACATACATATATCCTATCCATACCTATAATGTCCTTTAAGAAAAAGGTTCTCAAAGAGAAGAAGTGAAGATTCTTATGAAGATGGACGAAGAAAATGAGCTGGTTACGGAAAAAACGAATATGTTACACGCACGTATACTGGGGCTAAATTAGTTATTCAGATAAATACGATAAAAACGGAAATTTTGGTCATAGGAAATCTTGAGTGATGAAGGGATATTGAAGATCACGGAAAAAATGAGGATATTGGAAATGGGGAAGGCAGCGGAAGACAACAGCCGTTTTGGGCTTAAACCAACGGCTGGGGGAATCAATGGTGGAGGGTTTAACCCCTTATATGCTTCTCTCGACCTCCAGCCGTTGGTGTAAGCTCTCTTTCCTGGATAGATTTTCACACAGTTTGCAGATGACTACGCCTAAAGATACAGTTAAAATTTCCTGCTATAATCCTATGACCATGGGGAATATGCTATTCAACTTCAAAAATACTTACGAATCTTTGGAAGAAGTGGGGTGTATATTTTAAAGTGTAACACCTGCTCTACCAAAATGTTCGTCGAACGGATACGAAAATTAAGAATAGGGAAAATGAACATCATAGGTCTTATTAAAAAGGTCATATTTTTTTGAAATTTTTTCAAATACCTTTTGGAGCGAAAATATGAGAGGGATTTAAAACCTGTTATTTTACATTTAAGATATACAGTTGTTAAATTGAATGTCACAGAAATGTTTGAAAATGTGAATGCCAGAAATGAATCCCTGTTAAATTACCATGTTTATGAATTTCATTTCTCAGTGCCGTCCATTTTCCTTCCTATTTAAAATTTATTGCGAGTCATGCATCTGAACTCACAATACCTGCTTCACCTCGCAGTTTCAAATCGCTTTTACTCAACAGGGCCAGAGATAATTAATCTCTGTTCTATCTGTAGGGAGATGGTCATTATCTCCGTAAATAGAAACGAAAACACCGATAATTTTGCCTTTTATAATGACAGTTAAATGTTTAAGCCAGCAGTACCGTAATAAAAAAGTGTTGAAAATTATAAGCATTTGTTTCTATAAGAAGGGAGAACGTTGAGCAGATTAGGCCGGTGAATAAAGATGATGTTCATGATAAAGGCAAGCAGAAAGTATGCGGAATCGAAGAACGGTAAATAGTACTTCAAGTTGTACCGATTTAGGTGAAGCTGTGGTTGGTCTGTGTGTCGATCTAAAACCTAAAATAATCGGTATCAGTTATCAATTATGAGAATACCAGTGAAATATAATATTTTAAAGGTGTTGTTTTATCTCCCACATACATGAATACCAATAGAAACAATGGCATTAGTGAATTCCATCATACCTTATGACTGTGTAAAAATAACCTAAAAGAAGAATATTGAATAATTTTCAAGTTGCCTACAATCGGTTTGATCCACGTTTTGGGGTTTCATACGTTGACAGTGAAGTTATACTCGCAGAATAAAAAATAAAAACAAATTGAAAAAATTGAGAACACTTAAATTGATACGATTACAGTATCTATTTAACCATCTTTCTTGTAAGTAATCGCTTTTTTCTGGCCCAACAGCAGAACCATTTAAACAACGAAATAAATACAAACATACCTTACATCCACATAATATCCCGCAAAGTGTTGAAAGGATGCGGCGATGATTGTTAAGGAACCAGCCATACCTGCAAAAAAATATTATTTCATGCATGAATTTGAATATTTATTTTTTATATAAAAAATCGCTTACTTGCCCATATACATAATGAAATCACTCATGTTTTCAATTAATCATTAAATTTAAGTCTTTAATTGGACCGATTCGGACGCTTGGGTTCGTTTTGAATGTGATTGCGTATCGTGCAAAGTAAGAACGAGCACTTGAATCAGTTTGTGATCGTGTCTTATCTCTCTTATTTTATCCTCTTGGTCAAATCTACCAATATAATTTGGTTTCATAATAATTCCCTCAGTATTGCAAGAAAGCTCTCTTGTCACGTATCTTCATTTACGTCAATATTGGATTGTAAAACAATTTCGTCACTTTGTGGGTTAAACACCTTGGCAAGCATAGAAAATTCTTACCTGTTTGTGTTTGAACTACTATCAATTAAAAATTTCGCAATTTAAGTTTGGCCATTTAAATATATTGATATTACATATGCATCCTGATCTACATTGTTTTCCCAAGGCAAGTTTGATTGTAATTCTTGGGACTTTTGTGCCACCTGACATTTTCTATCTGCACAAGTGTTTTAATAATAATAATACTTGTAATAATAAGACTAAATCCAACTAAAATTAAAAATATTATGGAATAGAAGACTTGATTCTATTAATAAAATGAAATACACGTCCAACTTGCTGGTATGATTCGCTATTCCCACAACTTAATTAATTTTAAGCACATAAAGTTACAAAAATGAATTTCAAAACCTATGAATAGTCTAAAGTGAGCAACAAATGAGACAATTAAGTGTTAGGTACGAATAATGGATAAGGATTACGAGGGAGTGGAAACGGATAGGATAGCAATTTTGTTGATAACTCACGCACCTACTTCTCGATTAAAAGGGTCTCTTGAGAGCTGATGGACACAAATGGGGCTTTTATAATTTATCTCTGGTATCTAACATTTTAAACATATTTTTCTAGTTGAATTGAGACACAATTCAAAACCGAAGGTATCCGTAGTAAGTTTCACCAATAACTTACAATCTTGCTCTAAATTATCTTTTCTCTAATTAATCAACTTTCTTCCCGATATATAGAGTAATAAACTTCTAACTCATAGCGCTGCTGTAGAAGCACTCAAGAGAGCAATATAACACTTGGACGGCACAATATGACAGAATATATAAATAGAAAACACGTAAAAGGCCATTAGCATTTCAGAAAGTCAAAACTATCGGCCTACTCTCAGGTCTTCTTCAGGTCAGACAAGATTTCTAATGAACAAAATGCGAGGACTGGGGCGTGGGAAGCTCAGGGTATGCTGGGGAGTGAGGGAGGAAAACGGTGAGAATCTAGTGGTGACGGTTCAGCCCAGGAATTTCAAATATCTAAATGCTAATATGCACACGCGGGTCCGAGAGTTTTCACCTATATATTGGTGGCTAAATTGGGTAGGGATTTAGAATGGTTCGAGAGAATACTGATCAAAGGTCGCTGAAATATCAAGTGTTATTATTAGATAAACTACCAGCTCAGTCAAGTATTGGATGAACACACCTACCAAATAAATATTTTGTTTTTCAAATCAAAAACATCATAATCTACAATTCCCTCTTCATCTCTGTGAACTTCCCTCCTCCCTTCATTATTTCCAACATGCCTATCCTATTCCTGCCCTTTCCTCGTTTGCCTAACATTCTCCCCTCTATTACAGTGATCAACATCCCACTGCCGATCAATATACCCTTCATCCATTTTTCCTGTCAACATCCTTACTATACCTTTTCCTCGAAAAAACTTCCTTGCCTGATGCAATTCTTCACCTTATGTCCCTATTAATTTGACCGTTTTGGTCAACAACACTTCCGAGATAGATATACTGTTCCACCTACCCTAGTTTTGCCCTCCTATTTTAATGTTTAGCTTAGCCTTTCTCTTTATGGAAAACAGCATAACCTTGATTTAAATATAAACTAATTTTTATCCCATATCTATTGCACTGAATTTTAAATCCACTCAGCAGTGCTTTCAACTCCTCGGCTGACTGACAAACTAAATCTTGCTTATCAGCAAACCTAACAGATTTTACCTATTCTGTGCTGACATTCATTCCTACCTCCAGTCTTTCCGTGCCTTTTTAATCATTTCCCCCACATATAGGTTGAATATTATCAGTGATAATTGACAACCCTGCCTTACACCTCTTCCTAAAACTGCCCAACTAGACTCACCGCTCCCCACTCGCACCTGAGCAGTCTGAGATATGTACATGTTGCGGATTAGCTTCCTGTCTCTCTAGTCTATTCCTATTTTCTGCAATATACTCATTAGTTTTTCCCAATTCACTCTATCAGATGCATTTTCCAAAACTACGAAACAGGCAAATACGTCCTGATTGTATTATGTACTCCTCTCGATTAGTGATCTCATTACTGCAATGGCATTACGCGTACCTGTCCCCTTCCTAAACCCAACCTGATCATCCCCTAAGTAATCATTTTCCTTACTCTCTATCCTTTTGTTGATGATCCTGAGAATAACTTCAGCTGCGTGAGATATCAAACTTATTTTTCTATAGTCCTCATATTAGCATTTACCTTTTTCAGAAAGGAACTAACACTGATCTTACAAAGTTATCCCGCAGATTCCTTCCGATTTGATATTACGAATCATTATATATAGACTCTCCTTCCCACATTTTCCCAAACCATTTAGTAATCATAGCTCATATAGATAAGATAGTATAGGAATGTTGTCTACCAGTATGGCTTTATTTCATTTCATCTCCCCTAATGCTCCATCTATCTCATCGTCGAGTATGCCAAGACCTAAGCTATGTTCATCAATGTCATATTCTCTTTTTATGTCTAATCCCGTTGGCTTAAATTCTTTACCATAAGGTTCTCATATATATTCCTTCTGGATATATATTTTGCAAATTTTCCGTTTCAACTAAAATCTTACCCGACTTATCTCTAACTTTTAACACAGAACTTCCCATCTTAGTTCCCGATAGGGTTTTAAAATTCTTAGGTACCGCACCAATGTCAACGTCTTTAAGCTTTCCACGCATGAGTTTCACTGAGCGTGCCAAACGCTTCTATTTCTTTATTTGTTACCATCTCAATTTATTACTAAGCATCTGGGTTCATTGCAGGGCTTGGGAGAGGCTTTGGGTTCTGAAGTGCCAACTATGCCCTGCCTTTTATATTGGATAGTGTATTACACCCCTAAATATTAGAATCAATAACCACCGGGCCTCATTGAAGATTTCTTACCTGATTGCGATACTTCCAATCCCAAAATACTCTTCCGAACACACCATTCCCCTTGATTAATGCTATAGTGTA
This sequence comes from Hetaerina titia, assembly GCA_037158775.1. NCBI lineage: Eukaryota > Metazoa > Arthropoda > Insecta > Odonata > Calopterygidae > Hetaerina > Hetaerina titia. The sequence continues at coordinate 39,953,340 of CM073777.1, forward strand.
TCCATTTTAGCATCCTTCCCACCCTCTGAACCTCCACTCCAACTCAAATCAATAGAGTAGGCGTTTATCTGGCTCCTGGATTCCTGGAGTTACCCAGGTATTAATAATAGACATTAATTACCCCGATCTTCACATATTTTTTCCCCGCTCCTTTCCCAAAACCTTCCATATTATTCCCACACTTCTCAAAATCCCCCCCCCCCAGCTTTTCCCCTCGCGAACTTTTCCCCACCTTCCCTTTCCATCCAGAATCTTCAGCCCCTTCTGTTACAACCTTTTCCTCAGATCCTGTGTTCTTTTCCTTGAGAAAGGAGGCTTTACCACTGAAAATCCGAAAACGTGTTTCTTTTCTTTTTTCTGTTTCAGTTTTTTTGTTTTTGTTCGCTGTTGCTAACTTCATATACATTATTATTCACATCCGTGAGAATTACGCTTAAGTTATATATATATATATATATTTGTATATATATATGTATATATATAAAACCATAAACACAGTAATCAACCCGAAGGTCGGTTTAGAAGATGATGGTAGAGCTCACCCATGTACCAAGCCCGACGGCGTGTGAATATTCACACATCAGGGTAGGGGGGGCAGTTCCTTTCCCTGTGCCGGTTATGGTTTCCCAGGAAGATATGGGACCCGAAAAATCAACTAGCTTGGGTGGAGCTGCAGGTGCCCAAAGTGCCTTGTGGAATCGAACCCGGGACCCTCCGATATATATATATATATATATTTAGAAATGTATCTTTATTTACTTATGTACCCTGAATTAAGTTACATCAAAGACAAAGATTGCTTTTTATGATTTCTTTTCTGCATAATTTTTTTATTCATTAATATGCACGATATTAATTTTTACTTTTTCAGAATAGCTAGCCATTTTCTTACTTAAGACTAAAAATACGTAAAATTACGAACATACAATTTTGTTATCATTTCTTTAAATAAAATGCCGATTCCATTTCTAAATATAAAAATCAATGGGCCTTGTAAAATTCATTCAATACAACTATATCCGTAACTAATTTCTCTCAGCTAAGAATCTCGTTTTATTATTAAGGGCGTTACGGTATTTTTAATTCAAATACTACTCGAAAATTCTTTTATCGATAACGTTAACTTGGGAAATAAAAAGCATAAGTTCAAAATGTTATGAAAACGGAATAAAAGTAAACCATTCGGAACAGTTCACATATTTTGGCAGTATTTTGGAAGATTATAGAAGGGATATAGCATAGTTAAGGCTATAAGACTCGAGTTTGCGATAGGAGCGTTTACAAAGAAAATAGGACTGGCAACATAGACCCTGAGTAAATTCCTAAACGGAAAATATTGGTAAAGATCTGGCTACGGAGCTTAGCACTACCTCTTTTAGGAAAATGATGAGCGTCGTTTTTTTAGGGGGTCCCGAGATGTGAGCTTAGAGAAAAACCGAAAATAATAACTCCAGAGGAATAAAGAATGACTCGTGATTGTTGGCGAAGGAAATAAATCGAGAAAAATACATAGTGAGCTGAAATAGTGCATGGATGAGATAAAAGAGTCGGAAATTCGAAAGGAATACAATGTTGGGAAAGGAATATGAGAGAGAATTTTGTTGTAGGAATGAACAATAAAGAAATATGAATTAATGGAGTCAGAAAGTATAGTGTATAGTACTATAGTGTAGCAGTATGGGAACCCGAAGTAAGAAACGGTAAAGGATATATGTTTACGTTCTGCAGTAGCGTTTTCAATGTCTACTATCCGCTAAGATGGGCCATATTTCCCAGAAATCGTTCAAAACCTGCTTATAATATTAAAGGGCCCAGACATCTGCATCACATTTAGCAAGACGCCGAGACGGCGTGTGTTAGGGGGTTTAAAGTCACCAGCCATTAGTATCCTGAGACATTATTGGTATTCGGCGTCGCTTTATTCTCTAGCAGGTCCAAATTGCCGAAAGTGTTGATCTACGTATCCTGTTGCGGTCACGAATTATTCCAGGAGAAAATAATTCCTTACATTTATCGGTTGGTGAGCCAATGCACCATCATTTCTCGTCATGGTATCTACTCCCTCTGCAATGCAGGGATCATATAATGCATTTCCTGTGTCAGATATAATCTCATACAAATTATACTTTATACAGAACTGCATTTATTATATTCAAACAGCGGCGTTTACAATATTGATTAAACTTATTAAAAACATTTAAAGATGGGCCCTTTTCCGATGACATCAGGAATATAATACGAAGCCCAACATATTAAGGTCGGAGGGATCACGAATATAAGATTATAGAGGTAGACTGCAATACTGACAAGTTTAAGATGTCATTTTTTCCTAGAACGATAAGAGACCAGAATGCTTGTAGTCGAAATCCCCCAGGAGTCAGTTCAACAAAATAAGTATTAACGTACAGGTTAGGAACTACGCGTAGATATACTCGTGTATTTATAATATATATTTTTTGTTACAGGTTCCCCCCACCTTTTCCCACCTATTTGAAAAAACCCAACCCCCTCATCCCTTACCCTTTCCTTCTGATACTACACCCTCTGCCACACACTTTTTTCTGGTGGCTCGCGGGGTAGATGTAGATACTTATTCTGTTTTTTTTTGTATTCTGTATCTTCGAGTTTTCTGTGCATCCCGCTCAGAACTACACCAATAATAATTGTCAGCCTTTCTGTTCGTACATAATCGGAGTTTCACCAAACGAGCAGATTCCCCCTGCATCTTATTCAATTTATAAATCTGTTTCCCACCATTAGTTTTAAGTCTGACTTTTCGAATGCTCTTCCGCAATTGTTTACGACGTATTTTCCTCATTATAATTCCGGATGATACGGTGAATCCCAAATGTTTCACATGGTCATATTAGGACCAACCTTAGTAGTTATTCATGAATGGCTGACGTCCTAACACCACCCACCACTCGCCCCAACCGCAGCTTGCATTGGAATTGCTAAGATGTAGATATTAAACTGTCGTTGACCGTAGGAAGGAGATTGTATGGAATGTACTTTCCTGAAAATACTTCATGTCACACTTTTTGTATTTATCTGGGGACCCTATCCCTGGCTAAAGCGTAAATAACACTGATATCAAGTAAAAAAAGACGTTTCAGGCGTGATATGGTGGAATATCATGAAATTTTAATTAAAACTGATATCAAGATTGCGTTGACTGGTGGTCGATAGTTGATGATAGGGGAATGGCTATTATGATGGCCAATGATAGCCCCCTATATCATTAGCCATCGACAACATCGTTTAGTAATCTTGATCTTGATGATATTTGTGCTTTAGCCAGGAGCTGGATTCCCATTTAAATGAGTATGCAATTGTAGGGGTGGAGGGTTAGCATTGGATATCGACAACCCGTCTATGAAATCTTATTCTAATTTGACCGAAGTTTGAGGTATTTTTATCGCGAATCATTGAAACCGTTTAGAAGAGAAAAACATTATGTGATATATTGCGACTGCAATGGATTTTTATCTTTTAATATTTTTATCCAAATGCTGCATTCCATCCGGAATCATCCTACACGGTTTTTTGTAAGGAGACCAACGACAACGTATTCTAGAGAAAAAACCAAGAGCAAGATAAAAAATACGTATAGGCACAATTTTTTGAACTACCATGACGCATTGTACTCTGCAAGCCATCACGAGAGTGTATAGCGGGAGGTGGTTCTACACCGAGCATTCTGCATCAAAACTTAAGTTTTTCTTAATCGTCAATTACAATAGATAAGGAAAATAATTTTATTCTAATGTAGGAGACAATGTCGTAGATAATGAGAACTACTGTTACATTAACTATGGTAACTAAGTGTGAAATACTTCTCTACGTATGTGAAAAGAGCTGCTAGTGCCAAGAAGGACAATTGACTAAGGTTAGACGTAAAAATGATAGGATGTTACGATATACCATGATGGGATATTAAGAATGAAAAGAGAAAATACCCTTTTCCACCCTATCGTCGCCACTAACAGTTATTTTGATCCCTTATTGCTGGCGGAAAAAATGGCATCTTGCATCTGTTAGTTCTACAAGTGATCTCTGTAATCTTACTGTCATGATCTTTCCCACCAAGGTACGATGAATGAATAATTCATTTTCAACATCGCTAAAGAGATCTGCTTCCAATTAATGTAAGAGATTTAATCTGTAATTAAACCTTCACTCCGTCAACGATCCCGAACCATGTTTGTAGTCTTATATATGACCTACGATTTTTTCAACTATGTTCAGGTAAAATTTATAATCATGAGCTCGTATAAGTTACCGTTGGGACGAATAAAAAAGACCAGGTCTAAAAAATTGAACGAATCTCATAACTAAGAGCGGAAAACTTTAAGCAACCGCGCTAAGGGGAAAAAGTGCACTTCTTTTTCATACTAAGTAGCCTATTATGATGGCACTATTTCATCTAACCTTGGTTTGTTTGTTCATTTTGCTGCAAAGAGCTCGTTTGTTATATGTAGAGATGTATTTCACGTTTATTTACCATAGAAAAAATTGTTAAAATTAAAAAAAAATTGTAACATTACACATAATAAAAAAAAATTATTAAAAAAACCATAAACACAGTAATCAACCAAAGGTCGGTTTGACAAGCAAACAAAAGAGTTCACCCAGTACAAAGCTTGACGGCATGTGAAATTCACATATCAGGTTAGGGGAGCCAGTTCCTTTCCCTGTGCTCTGTTTATGGTTTTCCAGGAAGATCTGGTACCCGCAAAATCACATAGGTATAATTTCCCAGGATCATATAGCTTACCCAAGCCCGGGAATCAAAGCATCCAAAATCTGAAATCAGTAGTCCAACGCTCTACCACCTGGACTACCGCGACCAACATAGAAAATAACAATATCTTCAATATCTTAATTATTTTATAACCTTATTGTAACTAGCAATTGAGAAAAAATTAATTTTTGATGTTGCACCATTTTGTTGATGATTTTATGTAGATGCATGCGTCTCTGTGTGTTAACATTTTAGCAAGTGCATATGAATGAATTGGAGGGTTTTGAAATGTGGCTGTGGAGTGGGTTTGGCAAGGGTGAAGTATATAGAAAGGAATATACACGAGTAAGTCCTAGGTATGGTGTAGGAGTAGAGTAGATTGTTGGGGGAAACAAGAAGAGGTAAGAACGACGAATGCAGTTCATTTGGATTGACAATGGGATATTGAAGACTGTGATGGAGGGGAGAATGTTAAACAAATGAGGAAGGGGTAAGAGTAGGATAGATACAGTGGATGGAATGAAGGGAGGAAGGAAGCATTCGGAATTGAAGGGAGTTTGTTATAATCCTGGACGTAAGGTTATGCTTTGTTAAAAGAATCAAGATAATTGTCCCTGAACTATTTGTTACCTTGTATTTAATCAAAAATTTCCATAGGCGGTACATTACGGAAATTAATAATATTTATGTGTGCCTCTGTGGGTGAGTCTAATTATACACTTGTATGTATCTATGTACACATGTAAATGTACATGTATTTAAAGTAATCGAAGCTATATTTGACTCTAAACAGATCACTTTTGTTGCATGACTTTACTAAAAATGGTCGTATTACCATATGCATTTCTTGAGCGACCATGAGCGACTTGCTGCATGCTCAAGAGGGTTAGAATGAGGGCGAATGAGATTCCTGTGGCTACTGGTGAACACAACGGTATCTGTTAATGACAATCAGGGATTTGAGAGTCCACCTTCGCCGTCATGGATACTGTTCCCTTCGCGTAAAATGGGCATGCGACAACACTCGCGGACGAAAGAGCGCCACCCTTGCGGATTCCGGGGGCATAAGTCCCGTCCTCTCTCTCCGCCACCTTCAGATTTAAGTGTCCCTACTGCATATGCATACAAGCGACCCGGGACCTTATCGCCCGCGCACCAGGCGGGGAAACAAAAGAGGCCACTCGCGCGAATGGAGGGACGTGTGTGCGCGAGGGAGTTGGCCTGGGTGATGGTGGGAGTGGAGGATGGGAGACAAGCGAGGAAGAAAACTAGTCGCACTTGTGCATATGTGATCCTCGGAGGAGTGAAAGTTTCCGACACCTTCCGAGAGAGGGAGCAAATGCACAGTCAACTCCCTCAACTGTTTTCCCAGGAGAAGATGAGGGAAGGGACGAAATAGGATTCATTTCAAGCTGTCCCTTTGTTTTTTTTTGAGATATAAGTTTTGCATTCGCGAAAATATCTTGCAGCGCTACATGCCATCGTTAGAGTAACTCCCTCAGTCGTCGTCGCAAATCAATCCACAAATTTATAATGATTAAGGGTAACATTAAGCTTTTCATTTGAATATTTTCCTACCGTTCGTTTGAATCATATTTTCTTCAATGTTGTATCGCAGATGTTTCTAAGCTACTTTATCCATTTTGGTTTCAGATATCAATACAAACCTCAGATATATATTCGACACTATGTTTATCCTTAGCCCGTCATTAAATCTACACGTATTGGACAAGAATTGAACGTTTGCCCATTCATAAGTTAAATTTGCTTACCACGAACTTCGGAAACTCTGTGTGTTTTATATGGTTAGCCATACATAAAAAAATCTAAGTTTGAAAAAAATGCGTGACTATGGTGACATATACCATTGAAATAAAGCGTATTGCGCATTGACGTCGTTGATGTATTCCCTCCCCTCAAGGACCAAGTCAGGGATGGATGCAAGTATGATTTTCTTGAGATGTGCGAATAACATATGTTTCTGCAGAACCTGTGTTCACCCGAGTAATCATAGCCTCCTTCCTCTTTTCATTGCTTTATGGTGAGGGAAGCTCACATTTGCTATTTTAAACTTTCGTCGTCAAGGGATTAAATTGAGTTCATGGCGAACCTCATTCCCTCAAAACTTTGTTGCCTGCTTTTGAGGCATGTTTTTTTGGAAATATTTCGCGTCAACTTTGTGGAGCGCCAAAGTTTGTTATCCAGAAATTTCAAAGAGTTTAACCCAATGAAAAACACGATTGTGGACATTTTTATCCGAAGAAGACGATGAGCATTCCCAAAAAAACCTCGTCTCCATTAATTGACAAAGAAATTGAAATCAATTTAAAATGCCTGTTTCAGGTTTCTCGCCATAGTGCACCGTCTTCTACTTCCTCAAGAGGAAGTTGAAACGCCTTCTGGCGCTTCCCCGGGTGATCCAAAGAATTTCCAATTGAAAATAAGAAGAAGAAACAAAAAGTTAACAGAAAAATTTGTGTCAAATGATGTCCATCAGAACAATTATTTTATGATCTTAATAAAATATTAAGTGCCAGTATTCAACCATGTACTGATGTCATGCGTCATTTTTTGAGCAAAATTAATTCCTCCTCTTTTAAAACTCAGTGTTCTACTCAGTTTGTTTAAACGAGAGGCATGAAAAGACTTACAAGCATTTAAGGTGACTTTAAAAGTAAGAGTAACGTTATAATTTCTTAAAATGACTTAATTCATGCGAGATTGAAATTAGATTCCTATCGTGCACAGTTACAAAGTGTAACCTTGCGTTGTCATTTTTTTGAGCATACCCCACTTCGATTCAAGCTGTAAATAGGTTTCATGTCCTTAAAATTTTGATTGGATCAAAATATCTAGGCATGAATTTAAACCAGGAGTTCATAAAAATCTCTTAATTCAATAATAATGAGAAAGAAACTATACATGACTACTGGTTCATTATGCAAAATTTGCTGGGATGTAAATATTGCTCTTGTGTCCTAATGGCAATTGCTGAAGATGCAAAAACGCTTTGAGATGCAAAAATGGCTGTTGATAAGTAATTGATTCTTGGAGGACTACAATTAAATAACAGTGATGCTTCGGAATAGAAGAAAATATATACGAGATTACGTATGATTACATATAAAGACTGCGTATAATACGTAGATTATAAGAAAGCATATCGGATCAAGTTAATAATTTTAGAACAGGCCAAACAATTGACTGAAACACTGGCGACAAAAAGCTTTCATGAGTTGTACTCATAAAAAAGTGTGGTTCTGTCTCTAAGCTAGTTTTCATTAGACGGGTTGCAGGGAAACGTATCGAAAAAGTAAGAAACACCCTCTATTACGCCATAGATAGGCCACATTTGGATTACGCGGCAAGTGTTTGGGATAAATGGGAGAACACGTTAATTAAGGAATTTGAATAGGTTTAAAGAAAATCCGCCAGATATGTTGATAATTGCCACGATAAGATAGTAGACGAGACGAGCGTGTTGGAGGAGTTGTAAGCCTCTCGAATCACGAAGAAAGCCTTAGCATTTTAGAAAGGTACAGGGCACCTGGGTTTTCTTTCCAGATGGAGGGAATAATTTGGCCCCAAATTATATTCATAAGACCATCGAGATAAAAATCACATTCAAAACGAATTTAAGAGACAGAATGTATTAAAGACTAAAATTAAATGGCATTGAAAAACGCACCAATTATTGCATGGTGTACATACTATATGCATGCATATAGACGAGGCGAGCGTTTCTTTACATTAGCTGATATATATTCAAATGTAAGTTTGACCTAATATGTCTGCATGCATTACTGTTGCCCTAACACGTTGCCCACATAGCCTTGCGTATCGGGTTAAGTAGATGTATTTGGAATTTAAACTTGAACTTGGCAGTATAAAAATTGTAATTGGTTGACTTCGGTGGGCTTGAAAATGACGTTATATATATATATATATATATATATATATATATATATATATATATATATAACGCTTGATGTTTAAACGACGATGCAGAATTACTGAAACGTATTATAACAGGTGACGAAACATGGGTTTATGGATATGACATTGAAACTAAGGCACACTCATACCAGTGGAGGCATTCTGGCTCGCCAAGACCGAAAAAGGCTGGGCAAGTGTGGTCGAACGTGAAGGTTATGCTCATTGTGTTCTTCGATTTTAATGGTATCATGTATGATAAATTCCTGCCGCCAGGTCAAACGGTCAATAAGAAGTACTACCTACAAGTTCAACGCCATTTGCGTGAAGCAATCTGAAAACAACGCCCGGATCTGTGGAAAACCAATTTCTGGCTTTTGCACCACGATAATGCACCAGATCACACTTCATTGCTTGTTCGTAAATGTTTGGCCAAAACAATACTGTAACGATGCCCCAGCCACCATGTTCGCCAGATTCGTGTGACTTTTTTCTATTTCCAAAAATTAAGAGAAACTTAAAGGGCCTTCGTTTTACAGTCGTAGATGACATTAAACGCTCATCGCTGAAAGAACTAAAGGCTATCTCACAGATCGAGTTTGAGAAGTGTTTCGGGGATTGGAAGAAGCGCTGGCAAAAGTGCATAATCTCCAAAGGGGACTATTTTGAAGGTGACAACATCAATGTATAAGAATAAATAAATATTATTGTCCGAAAAATTAAAATCCTCATTATTGTTTGAACACACCTCGTAAAGAAATGAAGAGGAAGAAAAAACCCTCTTTCTCAGCTGCGTGTTTTCAAACTGCAATATAAACTTCAGTTCCTTCTCGGCCAGCTGTTCATATAGTGTGCCAATATCTGCCAAAATTAATAAGGCATTTTCCTATTAACTCATTTCGATTGAAGTTTCATCTTCTCTTTCGCCGATGTTCCTCGTATGTTCTTCCCCTAAACGATTTGACATCCGGCTGTTCTCTTCTCAAGACCTTGGGGAGAGCTTATCGAAAGATGATGTTGCCCTTTCTATCGATAAATTATTTTCTCACGCGTTCCCCGTGAGAGGCTTTAAGGTTTCTTCTTCCCAGATAGAAAATTGTGCATAAGTTTTCAATACCACTGACTACTCATAGTCTCTTTTCAACGTGTCCACACAAAAATGTATTCTTTATAGCATAGGCATAATTTTGTCTCAAATATTTTAACAAAATTGCCTAAGTATAGCCATATTTTTATATTTTAAGGAATATTTATTAGCGAGGTTGGGAATCACTACGCCGGAAAATATCTTTAGACATTTGTCAGGGTTAAATAACCATGTTCGTCTCTCACTATCTAACCTTTACATCGTTTCAAGATTTTTAAATAACACACCGTTTGGGTAATATATTTTTTTTCAAGGCTCAATCACTGTTTTTTGTGTAAAAATCTTCCCACGGACCTAAAAAGAATACAAACAAAGGATTTTAAATTTGGCAACCATTGAAAAATAAATGGCCAAAATCATCAAAACAGAGTATCGTATTGTAAAACTTCTTTTATTAAGTAGTGTATTTTTGTAACGAAATGGTTTTTCATTAAGTATGTTAGGTTGTGGATGAATATCCAATTAACAGGAAAATTGGCAGTAAAATTATTTAGAGAAATAAACCTTCTCCGGATTCTGATATCTGTATAAGTGTACCAATGGTATATAGTATATTAGAAATACTAGACTACATATAAAAAGGAAGGTACACTCATTCTTAAACTGCTCTGAATTTTGTACTATTAAATAACAGACGACCAATGGCGAAAGATTTCATTATTTGTGATGAAAAAGTTTTATTTCTATCAATAAGTATTGAAGCTTTGATTGTAATGAGATATCTCATATTCTCAAGAGAGGGATATTTTGAAAAAAAAACTGCTAAGAAATGACGTTGCCTATTGATCATGTTACACATTTTGATCTTAATGAACTGTCTTGCATTTATAAAGTACGTTTAAGTTTTATGATAACCTAATGTTTTCTGAAAATTTTACGTGCCCTAGAAAGTTGAAACTTTGTTTGACAAAACAAACTTTGAAAAATGTTATTTTCAACGTCATTCTCATGCAGACGCATATAATTTCTACAGCGTTGGCACTATGATTCCTTGGCTGCCGAGAAGGCTTCTCTAAGGGTCCCTCTTGCCCCCTGGGAAAACACGCTGTTTCGTGACCGAGGTTTCTTGGGTTCTCTTTGTCTTACGTAATACGGCCTTCTTTGAAAAGTGGCACCCACAAATTTACATTTTTCCCACGCACAGCTTATCTCATTCAATCAACAATGAGATTCGACAGGGGTTAAACCACGTAAATTGAGAAAACAGATGCTTGAAAAATGTTCTTTTATAACTAACGACGCCATTTTATGTATTGAAAACAATTGTCACTCTAGCGGCATATATGATAACCACGTGTAATGTACGCTGCAGCCATCTATGAGTTATATTCATAATGGTCCTTGGCCCATTTTAAGTTCAAGCACATTTTACTACTATCTACTCCCAATCCCTTAACTTATTAACTTAAAAATTAAACGCGCCTCGTATGTTGACATGCCTCAGACGTTTTGTCATGGAGAGTGTCAGGTTATAAAAGGAGAGTGAATGGTGGAAATATGGAAGAGCTTTGATTTGATGATAAAGTCGACTGCTTTTAAAAATAAAAAGACGAGAAAATACGAAAGATTTGTTTCCCCTAACCCTGACCTTGCAGAACTTTAGACTAAATACATTGCTATCTTAAAGGAAGGAAAGAAAATACCAAATTCAAAGTTCTGAGGAGGACGATTCTGGATTCGGAACACTTTCATGGAAGAAACCTGAAAATCTGAAAAAAATCATGAAGATAGAAAAAGTTGCTAAAACTGTCAGGAATCTCGTTAGAAAGGGCACTTGACACATTTGAAAAAAATAATTCTGAAAAAGCAACAATCTGGATTTTTATAAAAAACTTTTTAGAACAACTTAAGCATTTATAACTTCTTAAAATAAAAAATTCTATAGCCAGGAAGGAAATATAGCTTTGACTGATACGGAGAACAGTCAGATCCTGACCAAATGCTTGAGAAACCCTCGTTTGAGAAGCACTCGTTATTCCATCGCATGATGCAATATCTAGGAAAATGTCTCATGCGAATTAAGAACTGTTAACTAATTCCGAGCATTAAAAAGATTTGTGCTCTTGGGTTCGCTTTTGATATAGCAACCCAAGCACCCAAATATATCTACTTAAAGATAAACATTAAGGATTTAGACATTTATTGTATGATGCATACGGACATGTGTGGGTATCTAAACTGTTTAAATCGAGAGCAGATTTCTTTAGCGATGTTGAAAGCGTATCATTAGCTCCATCGCATCGCTCCAGGAGGAGAGATCATGAATATAAGATTAGAGATAACACATGACTGATAGATTCAAGATGTCATTTTCGAGCAAATGGCATAGGATCATCCATATCTGTATAATACCTCGTAAGCCGCCACAAGGGCTTGTGGAAGGGATGCTAGATAATCAGCAATTCGTGGAAAATCATGACATCTGTACACAAATATTAATTCGATCATGCACTAAGTTATTCTCTAATAAAGATGCTACTTACATGCAAAAATATACGATAACAGGAGATTATTCGAGCCATGCTGAAAAAATGGTATAAAAATGGGTCTTTTCAAGATGCATGAATGATATCGATGAAATGTATACACTACAAATACTAATTATCCTCATCGGATCTACAACTTTGATCCCTAATCGTATGAGGAAAAATGACATTTAAAATCCATATCTTTGCTTTTATATACGTGACAAGAACTCCCGAAGTAGGACGGGGTACGTAATGTGTCATTCACGTTCTTGGATTAGTGTGACCTGTCTCAAATTCACCCAGAAATATTAACCAGTATTTCAATTTACGGTCTACAAGTGTCTCCCATATTAATTCTTACCCTAGTATCGTGTCATTGCTACATTTTTCATAACAACTTTTCACCATTCATATCACAATACGATTAATCATACACTCATCAGAATAATTGTAAGGGACCTCGCTAGGGCGGAAAAAAGTATATTTTTCATTCTTAGCCGTCTAGTGTGTTGTCATTAATTCATCTACTTATTCTTAGGTCTTTTTCATTCTTGGCTAAATAGCTCGTCTCCCATTCCAAGAGAAGTATTTAACACTTAGATATCGAAGTTCATTTACCAGTAATTATAATTATCTACGTTAGGATTGAATTATTTTCCATATTTATTGGAATCGATGATTAAGGAAAACTTATTTTTGATGCTGCAAGCCTGGTGTTGAATAACCCCCATGCAATATACCATAACGATGGCTTTCTGGGTACTATTCAGGAGTAAAAATTAATGAATGTCTATTACAGTACAATCTCGTAGTTCAACTGATTAGTAGTCTTGGAAAAATAAACGTTCGTAAAGCACAATTTTTTTAGAAAAATGAACCATTTCATGCCAAAGGTAATTATGTAACGATGGGTATGGAAAAGATTTATATTTTACGGAATTAAAAAGGCGGTGGAGGAGAATTATAAAAATTCCTACATCTATTTTAAGCGATTTGAGCATGGTAACTCAAAAAAAGTCAGACACTTGGCAAATGAACGAGATTCCTTACACAATAACCTGCCCTCGGGAAACCAGCAGGAGAAGTGTCATCCTTGTGAACCCTTGTTTGCTTGTTATGGAACTTGTATACGTCCATCGTTTAAAAGACGAGACGATATTTGTTGCCGAATTATGCTCATCATCCCTTTTGGCAAGGAGAGAAGATAACGTAGAAATGACACAACAGTACGCACCATTTCACTTGAATCCGATGGACCAAAATGTTCAGTCGGTGGACCCTGAGCTTCAAGCGAAGGGGTTGACTGGAGAAAATGCAGCACCATTGCATTGAGCCAAAATAAGGCCACAAAAATAAGATAAGGGAGATAGACTCCAGTTCAAATAGATATAAATATTCTTCCTCCCCTCTAACAATCAGTAATCATAATAGTAAACAATCGTAGTCATTTTAAAAGTATATATTAAAATCGAATCGCAAGCTTGGACAATTTTAAAAGCAGCGTAAACATCTAGTGCAATCGTAGGGTGCATATGCTTGTGTATGTTAGCTGCTGCTTGTACATGTTTATGCAAGAAGATAAGTTAAAATAAGTTTAATAGAATGCAATTGTCTGTGTAGGTGTGCATTAATACAGGGCGCGGCAACATAATTTCCTTTATAAAAACGCAAAACGCACCTTGTATCTTTTTTGTTTGCATTACATGTAGTTGTATTCTATTTTACGAGTAATGTATTAACACCCCCCGCCACACTCCCTCGTGGTGGCTTGCGAGGTTTTGTTTAGATGTTGAGAAGAGCGATGTCTCACGAGCAAGCCTCCCTCTCACATCCCTTTCCACCACCCTCCTTGTACCCGCTCTTCTCCATAGGACACAAATCTCGCCCAAGGTCGCGCCTTTTGCCTGGAAGAGTGCGCGAGTGCGTGACTGAGATGACGAAGGGGTTACATTTTTTGAGAAGAGAGGAGAGCAGGGAGAAGGATGGAGAGGGAGAGGAAACGGGGAGAGGGGAAGAACGAGGGAAGGAAAGGGCGATGAGAAAGCGCATCGGAATTGGAAGGAATCTTCTCCTCTTAAGTTGTTACGCACGACGCTGACGCATGCCTGACGTCACCGCCCGCGTCACTGTCTTACGAAGTAGAGAGGGTTCTTATGTCAGGCCGTGGAGGAGAGTTAAAAAAGTCATGGATTTTTGTCCTTGGATCGATGGCATCAAGTCTCTGAACTATGATAATTAAATACCAGGAAGGAGGTAATTTATACCCAATTATTTATTCAAAAGTATTTGAAGAAAACGCACCAAACTACATTCAGATAAAATAAAGATACCATAGGGTGGTTAATAGATTTGTTACGAATTAATTCCAAAGTGACAGTATCACTAGATTTGATGAATAATCCAGTCGAGTTTTAGAAGTACTGCAGACCACCATAATCTGGTGAAGTCTTCACAGATATTCCATCGGGTTAGGGTTTCAGGTGTCAACGTTTCGATGAATAGCTCCAGAAAAACATTTTCTCACGAAGACTTCATTGGAGTCGTGCGGTGGGAAAATACCATATCTAACGCATACAGATTTTCGGTTTGTTGCAAATACATCCCGATTAAAATCGAAATAAAGTTACGCATATCGGCATAATTTTCTTTTCAAAAAAATTCCCACATTCTCCTCTCCGTGTCCGTGTTGGTAGAAGTAGTTTTAGGGGAGGCGACCGACAGCTAAGGTAGTTTGTGCCATTAGGGAAGGATGGGAAAGGAAGGGTGGAGAGAAACCTGGCAACGGCATTAGCCTACTCTAGTCGAAAGGCGCCAACGGGTCTCCAGTTTAATGTCTCATCCGACGGACGTCGTACTCACTCAAATTGCTCTCCACAAAATAACTCAAGTAGGGATCGGAATTCCACTGAAAAATAATTGTCATCATCAGGATTCGAACAGGGCCCTCACGGTGGGAAATCTGTAAGTTAGCCAACGCACCATTCATCTACATCTACATCTACTTAATACCCCGCAAGCCGCCGCAAGGGCGTGTGGCGGGGGGTGTTAGGGCACCACACGCAATTTAGAAAAAAACGCATGCAAAAGCCAAAAATGTATACAGTCCACAAATAAAACATTGTATACATTCATGCAAGAGCTCTTACACCCCACACATTCAAACAGATACACTACCAACTAACATACACATGCACCTACAAATATACCTTTTTTCTTTGCAATATTAAATTTTGTTCCGACTAGTAAATTAAATGTTTTTAATGTTTCTAAAGTGACTTTGGTTGCTTGTTTTTATGATTTCTGATTGTTCTGCGAAAGAATGAGTATTTGTACTCTGTAAAGTTTGGGAGCTTTAGTTGGCAGTCACTCACGGAGCGAAGGTTAAATTACAGATTAAATCTTTTGGATAAGTTGGAAGGTCTCTATAGCGATGATGTCGAAAATGTATTCCTCGCCCCTTTGTATTGCTGTAGGTGAAACCACGTAAATAAGAGAGGGTGGAGGAGTGAAAATATAAAGGAGATTAAGTGTAGAACATTTAATACTATATGTCATTTTTACCACCGACGGATAAGAGGAACTGTATCCGACCCTGCTAGAGGGGATAAGTACCTGTATTTCGGGTTGAAAACCATTCCATGTTGGTCCTGGGAATGGTTGAGGGAGAACAAAATTAACTTTTCATTCCAAATGTGGGTATCGGGTGCAAGGGCATGCCAGTGAGCTCGGACTAACATTTATCACGCACGCCGAAACGCCGAGTGCCGCCGAGTTTATTTCCCTATCGACGAGCGTGGGCGACTTTGCACTTCAAGCACTTGACTCCCGATGGAGCGTTCTAACCTCGGTCTCGCATACGCAGCGTTCTCCGTCACTCTTGCGAGTGCATGGCCGGCATGCAGCTCCCCTCCCCCACATCCCATAACCCCCCAAGGATGAGCTTCTTGCTATCTGGAGGGAGGGGAGAGGTGGTAAAATGAGCGTAAGCACTCCGACCATGAATTTAAGGAAAATTAATCCTCACGATGCGTTGGGAACGAGTTCAGAGAAATGGGAGGCAAGGCCTTCATATGGAACTACGCGGGGCGGGGGTAGAGAGGGTGGAGAGATATCCACATCTACCCTGGCACCCTGAAATCCACCACTAAAGTGTGTGAAAAGGTTGTGATTACACTTGAGGAACACCAAAGTAAAGATTTGAGTAATTGTTAGTCACCTAAAATATGTAAAATATTTCATGCAATCGAAATAATGTGAACTAATACTCACTTGCATGTTTCATCATTAATAGTGCATCGGTTTCGGTTGGAGAGTGGCACTACACACTACTATACATAAGTCCTAACTAACGTAAAACAACATATTTTCATATCCATGCTACTGCATATCTCAAGTGAGTGAGGAAATGCATCTAAATCGACATGGTATGCTAAAAGCCAACGCTAAATACTATGCTACACAGACCCACATTCTTTAGGTCTGCCAGTTTTCTACCTATGTTTATTTTATGCAATATGGCTATCCCATTATATTAGCACAAAATTATCCTAGTCTGAACTACTTCTCTATGAATACAAGACGAGGTTGTTGTAACTAGAAGAACAGTAAAATAAGGGATTTATCAAATAATGGTGACGTATTAAAAATGACTAAATTACTTAGTAGTTCAAAGGAAAACATGTAAACACACAAACTAACAACTAATGCAGGTATATATGCACCTACAGATACACCTGATGTCTTTGCAATGTTTAATTTTGTTCAGAATTGTAAATTAAATGTTTTTAATATTTCTTAAATTACTTCGGTTTCTTACAATTATGATTTCTGATTGTTCGGGGAAAGAATGAGTATTTGAATCTATTTGTATTGGAATCTATCGTCCTTACTTTATCTTTGTGGTCTAATCTATTTAAGTAGTGTGGGGCCGTTATAATTCCTTTATTGTCATCGTTAAACTCGTTGGTTCCGAATCATTCTAAAAGTCTAAGTCTTGCTTGTTCTCTTCGTATTTCAAGGGGCTCCCAGCCTAAATCCCCCCAGAGACATTTCGCACTTGTGTTCTTAATATAACAATTTTTAAAGAATTGCGCGGAGTTTCTCTGGACTTCATTTGGCATTTTCATATTTGGAAAATTTCCTCCCAAGGATCCAAAACGCTTGCGGCATATTCCAAATGAGGTCTAACCATTTCCCCACCACCCGTGTAATGAAGCCGAGTTTCTTTAAAGCGAATCCGCATGTTGTCCTGATACATTCTCCCCATGAAAGGTGTGGTGTTAGAACTACCACCAAATGTTTAACTTGATTGGCCGCCACTGAATCATCTATTTCGTAGTTAATGTCCTGTTCGACAATTCCTTTGTTCAGAAATGTCAAAACTGCGCATTTTTCTATATTAAGCATTAATCCCCATTCTTTCCACCAATCCCAGATTATGTCCAAGTCTCTGGAGAGTAGCTCACGATCTAGTTGGGTTCTTATTTCCCTGTATACCACCGTGTTATCAGCAAATAATCTGAGATTGCTAATAATGTGTTAACATGAGTCATTAATTGACAGGATGTCTCTAATCCAATTAATCGAATAATCTAACGTATCTTTTAATGATCTCTTTTGTTACATTACCATGGAACTACTAATGAAACTTCAACATCATTACTAAATAGATCTGCTTTAAATATTTTAAAAATTTAGTACGTAATTAAACTTTCACCCGTCGAGCGATTCCCGACCTATAGTCTTCTAGTAAACTAGACACGCTACTAAGTTAACCATAACAGCGTTTTCGCATACAATTAAATTCGGCAATCAAACCGGCTTCACGAAAATCCCATGCACGTAGAATATTCAAGTGAGGTATCAGTAGCGAAAGATAGTATCGCTCGTCAATCTCTTCGACACATTCATCCAATATTATTCTAATAAATCCTATTTTTTTTTAAAGCTTCTCCAAATTTGCAATATGTATGTTTCACCCACGAGAGTTCGTAGATTAGGGCAACGCGTTAGTATTTAATTGAGCCCAGATTTTTTATTTTGGTATTTCTAATACAGTAAATGCTCGGGAGAGAATTATTCCGTTTTCCAAAAGAAATTAGTGAACTCTTTCTACAAGTTCAATTTAGGTTCCAATGGGAGGTCCTAGAGATAGGAGGATGGGGGCAGGAGTTTAAGAGGGGCTGACGATCCGACTTCGACCGGCTTCCACTCGTACGCGCACGTCTTCCACGCCTGCGTGCCGGCGAGTGCCGAAGATGTGATGTCACCCCCTCGGGCGGAATCCTGATGATTTGCCCGTGACGCACGGATTCCTCGAGTCTCCCGCTCCCGCCCTCCTTCCCAGCCGGCCCACTTGCGGTGTCCACGGAGGGTCGTTGGCAGGGGGTGCTGCCATGCCGATTGTCCCGGGGACCATCAGTCATCGTCTGGAGGACACACATCTACACAATTCACCTCAAGTCATCTTTAGGGTATTTGGAGGGCGATGTTAGGATACCCACCTCCCGAGCATCAAAAACGTATTGATAAATATAAAGAACTATTTGACGACTACAAAAACACGCATATTTACGCATATGTATGCCTATGAGCACAATGCAATGTTGGGTTCGTACGACTTAAGTTTCAAATTTTGCTTTTTTGAGTTAGAAAATAGGATTGTTTCGTTTGATGTTTCCCTAAGTATCCTGCGAGGAAAGAACATTTACCTGAATCCTTAGTCCTCTCATCTACCTCTCTTAATTTATTCTGGTGGGTTAATCAGTCAATGTAATTCAATATTACACTCGGTTCCCCTTTATCTCTTGGTCTTGGAATATAGTACCAAACAGTCTTAGAGCTGCTTTCTTTTTTCGTGACAATAGGATCTACCATCCAAGTTCATCGATTACTTCCGTAACACTTAATCATTTCTAAAAGCAATATTAAAAGAACCTAGGGGATTTTCTCTGAGATTTTTGTATCTAATTAATATAAGTTTTCTCTCACGAATCATGCATACGTGCCGCGTATTCCAAGTGCGGCCGTAATAAATAAAAATACGTGCAACACCTCTATTTCATTGCACTTCCCTAAAACACATTCAATGAGACCTCGTTTTAATAAGGCTGACTCGTATATGACCCACCCCTGACCCTTGCCACCAGATTTTCCAGACGTCAATTTCTTCATCGTCGGTTGGACGCAGCATTGAACACATGACGTGTCGTTTTGTGGTATGTCAAAAAAAGGTAATTAAATAACAGCAAATAATAAAAAAACAACAATCTCATTCTGAAAATATTTGCCCAATACGCTATGAGTTTTAAAATAACAAAATATAACAAAAACATGATCGTCTTGACCTTGAAAGCATGAATTTAACATATATTACTACTGAAAGTATGAGCAGAAAACCAAAAGTATCAAATATGGCACTAATCCATCACACTATCATTTCCAATACTCAAAAAACCCTATGTCTTTAAAGTGATTCCATATTTTTGAATTGAATGCTCCTCTTTAAAAGCTGTGATGTTGAGAAAGACACCTGCTCCAAGATAGTAGATATCCTGAAATCACATGCATAGCTTTTCGGCTTTATTTTAAATCTTCTGAATTTTTTTGTAAGAATTCGCAAAATATGTATTTCCCGCCTCCCCTAATTTGACGCCTACCTTAATTTGACGCACTAATTGGTGCAATAATTAAAAGTTATCAAAAAGTACCTCTTCTTAAGTAAAGTGCATTCGGATACAATAAAGACATAATTCCATGAAGGCCTATTTTATCATAGTGGAGCTAGAATGCACAAGCAGTGAAACACAGCAAACATTTCCACACGCTTTTAAATGGAGATAAATTACTAAATAATTCGGCAGTAATAGTGTATTTAGTCATTTCGCATAATGTTTCCTTTGATGATGGAGTATAATAAAAACCTTTTTTCATAAACAATGGTTGGAAAAATGAAATGAAACTTAACTTAAGATTAATCTTGAACTTTCCCCGCAAGCGTCCGCAAGAGCGTGTGGCGTGGACTTTTAGGGCACCACCCATGCATGCACAAATACGAGTTCATGCGAGCATATGAAATAGAAATGGATAATGAGTTGCAGTGAAATTACACATCCAATCTTACCTAAAAAGTCTATAAGTTAATTTATTGTACCCTGGAATGAAGAACACAATGTAATTTTCTAGTGTTCTTTATTTGGGTACTACTACGAGTACTCGTAGTTTCAACGATTACGCGTCATCATGGTCTTCATTTCATGAACATGGATTTTTCCAGAATTTGAACCGGAAATCATGAATTCATTCACTGTACCCTACATATTATACGCTTCTACTTGTAATATCCGACCCCGAACCCTTTAGCTCCTAAAGTTAATCAAAGAGATATTTAAATAACAATAATAGCTGTCATTTAAAGGAATTCCAAATATTGTTTGATTTCCCTCGAAATACGCTACCTATCTCGTTGTGATCGTTGTTTTAAGGGAACCGCTTTCACAATGTGACTTAAAAAATTATTTTTGAAAGGACATCAAGATTAAATCGATTCGGGTCCGCGGCTTGCTAAAAATACGCGCCCGTGACTCGCGAAAGCGCACGATTGCATTCGCAGGTTCGACTGTTTTTTTCTATTTTCCTGGGCTCGGGTGAACGGATCGGCGTTGTTGCGACAACAGAACACGATCGCACTGGGAGATCAAAGGCAAACGGTATTGCCCTTTTGGGTCGCTCTGATATGACTCTCCCAGAACCCCATCCCCTGTGAAATCACCACATTTCGCCTGTTACTTTTGGAGAGGAGGGAAACGTGGGGGTGGCGAAGAGGTATGTACGTTACGAAAGTGTCATTGGCATTTAAACTAGCGAGTTCATCTATTCATTGAAGTTACAAGGTGCGTTAAAAAAGTAACGATATTTTTTAATATCGAATAGTGCATAGTGCACAATGAGTTCTTACCATTAGACGTTCAATAAAGAGTACCACTTACAAGTTGAACGAGTTGCGTTAATCAATACGGAAAAGGACCGTATTTGTGGCAAAATAATTCATGGCTTTTGCACCACCACGATAATGTACCTGCTCACACACTGCTCACTATTCGATCGTGAATATTTTGTAAAAAACAGCCCTACAATGATGTCCCAGCCTCCAAATTTGACAAACATGGCCCCGTGTGACCTTATCTATTCTCAAAATAGAGAGAACCTTAAATGGCCGTCGTGCCACAAATATACAGTAGATGTGATTAAAAAATTATCACTGAGAGAGCTTAATGTTATACCAAAGATCAAGTTCCAGAGGTGTTTCGAGGATTAGAAAAAGCGCTGGTCTAAGTGAATACGTAATACCTAATGGAAATGACATTGATTGGATAACATTGATATTGACGAATAAGTAAAATTATATCCCAATAATTCAAATTTCCGTTATTTATCGAACAAACGTATTCAACAAATTAAAGCTAGGTTTCTGACATTTTCCAACCAATATTTACTTCTAAGTAAAACGAAACTCCCTCTTCTCCGGCATGCATCATTTCATCCTTCATCCCGACGTAACTTTTTCATTTTCCTTTATACTGCTTCCCATTATCTTATCGTACGACCTTCAAGATCCTTCCACCTCTTAATCTCCCCTCAATACAATTTATTTGCCATTTTCGAATATCCCCTTTGCTTATTTGCCATTTTTGGATATCTCTCTGCTTATTAAATTCAAAACTTGTTTTTTAAGTTGTATAATTCCTCCGAAATATAGAAGATGTTATTTTTCCCATGAACGATAACTGTTCAGTATAACTATAAGCTACCGCGATAGGGAAACGATACTTTTTCATAATAGGTAGCCTAATACGCTGCCATTAAAACACCTAACCTTAGTTTGTTGACATTCTTGTCAAAAACAGTTAATATCTAATGTGTAGATCAGTATTTCTCCCATAAATACCGCACTGCATGTATCTATTGTTATAATTATATAGGTTGATTGGCTTACTTCCAAATTTATTAAATAATAACGATTATTAAAAACTTAATTCTTTATATACCATGCCCGGCTATTACACCACCCCCTGCTTTACTCCCTAGAGGTGGCAGGGTACCATGAAGATTTGGATTAAAAAAGGCTAATAAAAATTTCCCCCGAGAAACCATAAATATGACATAAATACAACAGGCATTGCATAGGGTAAGGGCTCTCTGCTAGCAACTAGGGAACCGATCCCCGTCGCTAGAAATAATAGCAAATCGGCAGCTACTGAAATGATCTTAGCCTTTAAATAATACTGGACCATAGGGTAAGAATTCATCATATTTCTCCGTTCTGGCACCAACCCTTGATGTAAGAAGCAATCAGATGATCTTCGCACTGGGGAATGTGGTGTGGTCGACTTTTAGCTCGCCCCAGTGATATTTTTAGTTTTCTTTCGTAAGAAGTGGATACCGCTATCAATTGCTCCCGAGAGCTGGGGGGGTGGATCTAACATAAGTAGTGGGTTGAGAGGACATTCTCCCATCCCCCCTGGGCAATTCCAAAGCATCAAAAGGGACTGAAAGAAATAAGGGGTGCGTGCGTGAGTTCTGGAAAGAGCACTGTCAGTCCGACCAGCCCCCCACCCCACCTTAATCCTCCGGCGGCCAGGCCTGTTCAAGTGGCGGCCTCGCATCCCGAGTGCCCTTACCCCCACGGCGCCCGCTCCTCTAATGGGATATCCATCTCCCCCCCGCGGGGGCGCACGCTGGAACGCGGCAAATGCGACCGAGCGGGTGATCTCACACACAGGCACAAACACCCTCTTACTCCTCCTCCCCCACGCATACTAGCCGGTCGCACTGGCGGCTCTGGATGTTAATCGGCTCCGCCCCGATGCTGCTGCCTCCAATCGGCCTGGTGACGCACTCCTGCCGCGCCCGTGATTGTAATTGAAGGCGGTTCACACGAAAAAAAGGTCGTAAAAATCGAGGTAGAGGGCAGGGGGTGAAAAAAAACCTTTCCGTATATTGAATGGATAAGTGGGTTGTGTTTTGTTGGGAGAAACAAAATATTGATCTAAAAACCTACCTTAACTATATATCAATTACATAAGGTACAGGGCCGATCCTATACCCCTGTAATCTACTGGAGGTAGATGTATAAAAATATGTGTGTGTATTATATAATATATTATATATATATATATATATATATATATATATATATATATATATATATATATATATAAATATATATATATATATATATATATATATATATATATATACGTACAAAATATATAAAATATTACCCCCCCCCACACACACACATATATATAAAAATATGTATAGTATATTTACATATATATACAAACCCACAGATGCAAAATATTCAACGCCCAGAAACATAAAGAAAGGACGCTCACAGTATGTATTTGACGTTTCGACGTTTCACATACGAAATATATATATATTATTTATTATTATAATTAGGTAATCTACCGGTTAAGGTAGGTTTTTTGGATGGGCACAACTATCAAATAAACATTTTGTGACCCCCCACCTAGCAAACTAATCTATATCAGGTCCCTCTTCATCTCGGTGTACTTCTTTCCTCCCTGCATCCCGTCCAACATCCCTATCCTGTTCCTACCCTTACCTCGCTTGCCCAACATTCTCCCCTCTATTACCCTCTTCAACATTCCACTACCGCTCAATACGCCTTTCATCCATTTTTCCTGCCTCCATAGGATTTCTCTCAACAAACCCCTCTCCTCCCCCACCATTTCTAGTACTTCCTCATTTGTTTTCCTTTCTGTCCATTTCACCTTCACCATTCTCTTCCACACCCACATTTCAAAAGCCTCCAATCTACGTCTATCCTCCTGCTTCAGCGACCACGTTTCCGCGCCGTACATAGGTACGCTCCATATCAGAGTTTTCACGAGTCTTGTCTTAACATCCCTACTCAACGTCCCCGTCATCAACTCCCACCTCCTTGAGAAAGCCTCCTTGCCTAGCGCAATTCTTCACCTTACGTCCCTACCACTTTGACCGTATTGGTCCAAAACACTTCCGAGATATGTAAACTGCTCTACCTGCTCTATTCTTTCCCCGCCTATTTTAATATTTAGCTTAGCCTTTTTCTTTCTGGAAAATCGCATAACCTTTGTTTTATTAACATTGATTCTCATCCCATATTTATCGCACTAAACCTCCAATTCACTCAACAAAGCTTGCAACCCCTTGGCTGACTGAGCAACTAATGCTTGGTCATCAGCAAACCTAACCGATTTTACGAATTCCCCTCCGACTTTCATTCCTACCTCCAGTTCTTCCCATGCCTCTTTAATCATTTCCTCTACATATACGTTGAACAGTACCGGTGACAATGGGCAACCCTGCCTTACACCTCTTCCTAACACTGCCCATCCGGACTCTCCGTTCCCCACTCGCACCTGAGCAGTCTGAGACATGTACAGGTTGCGGATCAGTCTCCTGTCCCTCCAATCCATTCCTATTTTCTGCAATACACGCATTAATTTTTCCCAATTCACTCTATGAAACGCTTTTTCGAAATCTACAGAACAGGCAAAAACGTCCTGATTGTATTCTATATTCCTCTCGACTAGTGATCTCATTACTGCAATGGCATCACGCGTACCTCTTCCTTTCCTAAACCCAAACTGATCATCCCTTAAGTAATCATTTGCCTTACTCTCTATCCTTTTGTTGATGATCCTGAGAATAACTTTAGCTGCGTGGGATATCAAACTTATTGTTCTGTAATCCTCACATGACGAAGCCTTAATTATATATATATATATATATATATATATATATATATATATGAAAATATACATATATATATAAATAAATATATATGTTGTAGAAATATATATATATGTATATATATATATATATATATATATATATATATATATATATATATATATATATATATATATATATATATATATGTATATATATATATATATATATATGCAAAGAATTAGGAACAGCGTGATTAATCCGCACAGTTTCCCCAGAGAGAATGCGGACTCTGATCACAATTTAGTACTTATATAATTTATCGTCCGAATCAAAAAGATAAGGCACCACCGGTAGGCAA